>JAQQZY010000012.1:27449437-27459965 GCA_030068375.1 Ostorhinchus rueppellii
CAATGGCGGAGCAGCTCCGAGCGCCGACTGGAACAGTACCGTAAAGTATGGAATAATTACCCCGTTCATATCCTGAGTGCCGAGTGGAAGTGTACTTTACCGTAAAGCATGGAATAATTGCGCTTTTCATAACTTGAAATTTCTTTCGTTAGTAGAGTCAATAATTTACCATAAAGGATTTTTGTAACCTGGAAATTTCGTAGCTAGAGTCGTTCGTAAGTAGAGGTACCACTGTTTATGAATATGGAAAATGGGTTGAGGTTGATGTTTGAGATCTGTACCTGCAGTCGTCGAAGGTGCTTCCGGGTGAGGACAGGGCCAGACGCTTGCGGAGTTCGTCCCTCTCTCGGGTCACATGTCTGAGCTGGAACAGGACTGTCTCCATCTTCTCGTTCACCATGTGGCTGTCCATGTGGGCCGGCGGTGGGGAGGAGGCTTGACCAGGAGTACCTGTGGGAGTCAGCATGTCACTTGTGGCATGGGCTGCTTTCAGAGAGCAAACGATGGGGATGATGGCTGTATTTTTGTAAAGGGCTGACATGTGCTGCTCATGTGGCTTGGGTGGTGCTTCACAACTTAGAATCAACACATGCTATCTTGTCAGATCTTTGTCAAACCACTGCAGAATCAGGCCTGGGTAACAACTGGGTGGGAGAGTGTGCACTTTATGTTATGTGCTATAATTTGTATAAGCATGTACTTTATGCAAGTATGTTATAAATGCACTTGTGTACCTTTTAATCTCTCTCTTTACCATCATAATTTAGTCAATTTTGTCTCGTTTTGCCTGCCACAGGGACTGGAGATGAAAATTAGAGAGCTATAATCTGATACAGAGCATTACTACTGAGTAATGTTTTCTGTACATGTTCATTAAATAAAATGAAATATACTACTGAATCTCACTAGGGACAAATTAAAGCAAAAAACACAAATCCGCATAAACATAACCGCACACATAAACTGCATTAGTGAGTTTGGTTCAGCACATTTATAGATCAGATTATGGCATAATTATTTGAGATAATGGTCATTACTTTACATCGTCTCAACTATCACTTATATAAAAACAGCTGAGTGAAAACATATTTTTTTTCCTCATCACTGTACAACATATAACTGGCTTTCTAGAAATTACATTATTGTATTTCACAGTAAATTCTCACTTTTCTATGAATGCTTACATGAAAAAAAATGGCTAAATGAGTCTTACATTTTCATTCTTATTCATTTAGCCAATTCTTCTGTCTCTAAAGCACAGAGTTCTACAAAATATCAAATATAAAAAAGATATAGCATCAAATAATTTTTGAAACCAAAGTGCAAGGAACGCAACCCCAAAGTGAATCCAGTGTCTGTATCTTAAGGTGTAATACTGCTCATGGCCACTAGGTGCTGGTTAGGCTCCCACCAAATAGCACTAAAGTCCCTATTACAAGAGTACAAAGTTGCAGACTCTGTTCTTTAGGAACCAATCTGGTCTCATTCATTTTAGATGGACCTTCTCATTAATTGTTGAGATGGTGCTTTTGTAAAATAATGTCCCATTAATAAGTTTTTAGGGTAAACAGAAGGCAGGTGATATTCATAACTCAGTCACCTGCCCATTCAGCCTTTCCAAACTTCTGTTTATTGATTAAAATCTGCTTTTCCTGACAAGCAGCGTAACTCCAGCTGTGGTTAATGAGCTACGCTGAATATCCCTCCAATGATTTTATTATACAAATAATGGATGAAAATGTACCGTGTCAGTAATCTAGAGTTCAACATTAGCTCAAACACCCAATGCACTGTGCCAGCTCTGTCCTTTTGTCCAAATACGGTCACGACACGTTATGGTGGATTTGACCATGTTTATACACAGACTGTGAAAGCAACCAACCATTATTATCATTGTCGATTAATCTGTGAATAATTTTCTGTATTAATGGATAGTTACAGTCGTGGATGCACTTTGTTTTATTTTAATTTTGGGGTTCTGGCTTATTTTATCGTGTTCTTAACTCATTTATTTAGCAATTGTCCCTTGTATTATATCATTATATCATGATGTTTTTATAGGTTTTATATTGGTATTTTTTAGTGATATCTAGTGACTTATTTACTTTAGTCTGTTATTTATTTATGTACTTCTAGTCTGTTTTAACCATGATTAATGAGCTGGTGGGGGTACCCGTCCATGTCTTTTGTCTGGAGTTTTTAATTTGTCTGTTTGGCATGCCCTCCCCAGACTGCAAAACAAGTCTCCCTACAGGTATTAATAGTCACCTTGAGTCCAACACATGCAAAAGGTACAACATCATTCATCCTCTAATATCTTAATGACAGTCATTTTACCATCTACAGACATTTCACAATAAAATAATACCTGAAAACTTCTGGCAATTTGTAGTAATTCTGGTCAACTCCGCCACATTCACAAAGTAACTATCCAGCCCCGGTTACAAGAGGCTAGTATAACATGTAATCTCTCCATTTCATGCAGCAAACACACACACACACACACACACACACACACACACACAGGATGAGCGAAGTCTGTTTATTAACTTATATTTACTGACATTATTCACCAGTTGCACATCATCCATCTCTTCATCTTCTAAGATGGACTTGTGATTACTGTCTGTGATGTGACACCAGCCTCCTAAACACTTAAAATACTCATTTATCGTCACCGGTACAGTGTCGAAATTTCTCAAGGAGGAAATGTGCAGAAATATAGAAAGAAGTTTCAAATCCCACCACTACAATAGAATAGAATAGAATAGGTCCCATTATCACAGGTCTGCTGTGTTTGCTGAAACAGGGTGAAGAATTAGTGATGGAGTTTTTACTTCACAAATTGCACATAGCAGATTCAGATTTCAGATAACAGAGGGCCTCTGTAAGTTAGTATGACTTACCAGAGGTCATCAGGTGGGACGAGTATAGCAAATAGGGCTTTCGACCACAACATATCTACCAAATTTCAACAAACATGTGATTCTGTGGTAATTTTGTGAGTATGTACACGTGCAAGTTTAAGTGTGTGCACATATGATTGTTTACGTGCACTTGCACTCTCTTTTTGTGATTGTTTTTTACTGTAGCTCCATTATACAACTGTTGTGAAGCATATCGAGTCTGCCTTGTGCATGAAATGTGCTTTGCAAATAAAGTTGAATTGAATTTTATTATTTGTTTAATCTTTATTTATCAGGGACGATACATACAGCATTGCCACCAAAGGGAAAATGTGATGGAGACGTGTAGCTTCAGCTAATTTGCAGTCTTTGTCCCTGGTCAGGCTTTTGAATACTATAAAATAATATACTTAATGCAATAAAAAACACAATGAATAAAGGCCATAAATTAATAAATACAGTGACTCATATCAGACAACTGAACACAATGTAAAGATTAAAACACTAATAAATTACACTAACATGGTAAAATGGTGTGTCGTCCCATGCAATTTGTCATTTTCAGCATTTTTGTTTCCACTTTGCAGAATTATGGAGGCAGCGCTTGTAATTACACGTCACATTCACCCTACTTGTCATTACTCTTATATTTATGAGGGTTTGTTGTATAATATTCATGCAGCCACATTTAAGTTAATCTTATCAGTTGTATTGTTTGACTTTTGTAATGTCATGTTTCCTGAATTCAGCGCAAACCCAAACAAAATTAATATTTGACCCACACTCATATTTACTTGCCTGTTTGAGGAAATAAAGACCATCTCTCTGTGTTACTGTTTAACCATCATCTATTTTTCTTGCAATCTGGATTCGTTTCAAACGCTCACTTGATACATTTACCTTATTATACTCATTAACCTCGATACGTGAGCCCATTTTTATTGTTTAGCCCCGACAGAAATCCCCCGCTGACACAAACCAATGTTTTCCTTTCAGAGGCACAGACTGGTCAAATCCTCTCGGCCTCAGAGAATGAGTAAATGAAACAGGTCTGTGTGCGAGTGTGTGTTTGGTAGTCGAGCATTTCTAAATCCTTCTCACATCTGTGTAATCACTTGCATGTGCTCAGAGTCTAACCAGGGAGGGACCGAATGACTGACTTTTACTTTAATACAGCGCGGTGTTGCCTCCTCAGAACAGGGTCATTGTTCCGTTTCCCCGGGAGGGTAATGCATTTCTGACTTTACTGCATGTGACACCTGAAAGACCGCCGCAAGGGCCGCACTCACCTAAGCTGCTGAGAGAGCTGCTGCTTTCCGAGTCCGACGGCATGGTGGACAAGACGCTGTAAGTGGACCCTGCAAAGGCAAACAAAACATTAAAGTCAGTTTGGAGTGTACTCGAGCATGTCTGCATTATAGTCAGATGATCGTGCCCGGCATTGTATGGCACATCAAGGCTCTGCAGCTTGGGTTACATTCACTGAGAAAAGACCAGCTGGAAGGATAATAAGGTGGGACTTTCCCCAACTTAGGATGACAGGCCTGTGGGCTGACAGCACAGTGTGGCTAATTATCAGTTGGGCAGGGAGCTTGAATACAGACTAGCCAGGGCCCCAAAGAGGCTGCCTCTTTTATCTCCTCTGACAACATCACAGTCCCCCCTGTGAAACCCCCTCTTTTATAGCCTACAGTGATTCATAATTAACTGTACAGAGAAAAGGCCTGAGTAAAGCATTAAAAAGGGCTCGCTCATACTGGCATGGAGAAGAAGAGAAAAAAAAAAAAAAAAAAAAAAAAAACACAGGAGTTTAGTCATTTTAGTGGAATTGCTACAAACAGCGGCTACCGCTCCTGTGTTGCTTTGATACCCACTTCAACCTTAGTGAGCTTTGACATGAAAATTCACACTGCGTTTACATGCCCCCCGACTGTTTTTACTGCACTTTGCGACACAGATTCTTGGCCGTTTATGGTCAGTTCTTTGTGGTCCGCACAAAAAACACAACTCATAGTCAACCGTTTGTAAGGATGATGCAGAGATGAATGGTCAAAAGGAAAGCCCCCATGTCTGGTCAGGAGGAGAAATACGCTTTTAGACATAAACAAAGGCTTTTATTCTTCGATACATGTCACAAGTGGGAGGCTGTGTCCATACTGAGGCTGAGGTTATTGCACTTCTCCATATGTTGACGCGATAAATGTAAAATCTTTGACCTGGAATTAATGGATTCAGCTGCGTCAGTATCTTCAAATGGAAGGTGTTGTGTGTTGATGATGTTTATATGCACAGAAATCCACGTGAACAGCTTAGTGGGACTATAATCTTTTGTAGAATAAGAACAAAAGCGTGAATATTTTGTAGATGTAAACATAATCAAAACTCTGAATAACCATGATTCTGAAATGTGAGGATGTTTCAACAGATCATTTAAGACTCGATTCATTCTATGTCGTGTCCCTCAAGTGTTAATATAAGCTGCCTTTTCCTTCTTTGGATCATTAACATGTGCATATTTTGTGGCTGTAAACAACTGTATACAAGTGGTAGGCAGAGGAACCACAATATCATTTTAAAGCCAGCAGTTTGGGATTTGATCATTGCCATGTTGGCGTTTTGGACCCAAAAGTGACCATATGTGGACAAAAGCAGCTGAACTACATGATCGGTGAGCTAATGCTAACCGCTAACATACCAACTTGGTAAATGCTAAACTTTATCAGCAGTGTGTAAGACGGTCATAGTACAGTCTTAGCAAAATCAAATAACCATAACCACCAACGTGCTGTCTATCAGATATGCATGTATTTTATTGAATAAACCAAAACTCCGATAGTCCAACTCAGCAGGAAATCAAGCCATAAAGTGACTCGTCCATCACAGCAGACATTGAAACTCCTACCTGACCTGAGATCAGATTAATGGAGGAAAATTGTGAAGATGGACCACTAGAACACTCATCAGTCGCCCAAATACAAACAATGAGAGCAGTTCATTTCACTGCAAGTTTATGGTAGAAGGGGTTTTTTGGAGCCAATCCCAGTGGCTGTCAGTGGTGTTACAACTTTGAGATACTTGTGCATTGGCATCATTATGAAGCGGAGGTCCTTTCAGGAGAAAATTTCAGTTTTTTGACCCACACTTTTAAACTGATAAACAATAAAATCAGCGTTTTCTTAGTGGTTAAACAGGAGTTCATTTTTACAGAGCTGGCTCCAACATGTGTCCATATAAACTATTAGAATGGGAGTTGGATTAGCCAATATAATCCATGTATCATGTGTTCTTTTCGTATTCAATTGACAATCCACAATCAGAAAATGAAAAACAAAATCTTATTTCATTATTCATGTACAAATCAAAAAAGGAGTTGTTTCTCATTCTTTCGATTGTACGCACAAATTAAAAATTGGAAATAAGCAAATGGACCAAATGTTGGGTTTCAACTTGACATTTTTGATATACGATTTGGTATGACCCAGAAGTTACGGACTTCTTCGCGTGTTGAGCTGGACAATTGTGGGTTTGCTAGTATTCTGCCTAATTCATTCTGTCGTCATGGAGAATTTTGTGTTATTCAGAGGCAGCAAATGTTTTACGTTCAAGAAGGACAACATGACAACTGAAAAAAAATTTTAAAAAGTCAGCAGGATCTTGCAGGTATTATTGTTTTGTCTAATGCAGTGTGACCATGGTAGCCAATCTGAGGAGAAGCCACTTCACGTAACACATGAAGAAGTCAGTGACTTCCAGGTCATACCAAATCGGATATCAAAAATGTCAACATGAAACCAGACATTTGGTCCATTTGCTTATTTCCAATTTTTTGTATGTATTGTGCATACAATTGAAAGAATGAAAAACAACTCTATGATTTGTAATGAATAATGAAATAAAGGGTCATTTTTTCATTTTCCCATTGTGGATTCAAAACTGAATATGAAAAGAACAAAAGATGCACCGATTCAATGAGTCTACAAAAAGTAAGCATGCATAAGGCGCACACACACACAGAAACTGAGATAAATGGACTAAAAAGAGACATTTTTCATCTCAACTATCTTTTGTTAATATTCTGTAAACCAAAAATATAAGTCTATATTGACCCCGAAAGAACAAATCTAAAAAGCCATAAGTACAACAAAACACTTGAATCTGAACATATCCCAAGAAAAAGACCATTTTAATGATGCTTGAGATGTTTAACAGACTTGATCCGGTGTGCGTATTGACTGAGCTGCAACTTGGCAGAGGGGCGAGTAGCTTACAGTTCAGTTAAATCAGCAACTTCCACTCCTGATGTAAGGTCTACGGTCGTCGACTCGGCGCAGGAGCATGACAAACGATTGTATTTACCCTCGTCCTAGAACTTTAAATCAATCCTTGCCTGGAAAAGTTCCCACAAGCTAAAGGAGACTACGAGTTTGATTAAGACTGGAAGGAGCCCAGCGAACATGGCTCACCCCTCTTTTCCCAGCAAAGGACTGAAAGAAATAAAAAGACTGATGTGCCTCAGGAACCGTGGCATCCCATGGATCAAGCTCTCTTTGTTCTCGCTCGAGCTTAAGTTTCCCATGACTCTGTTTGAGCAGAGAGTGTCTCAATGGGCAAGGTTCACTGTGTCACTGCTCACTCACTTTTCTGCTTCGTGGAAGTCACGTGACCTGGACCTCGCTACAGACTAAGCCTAACTTCTCAAGTATCTCATGGTGGTTGATCTTTTGGCTACGGATACAGCGGATTGGCGATTTTGGCGACGTTTACCACTGACGTACCTACTTTAATTCTCTGTTGTCGGAAAGTTTAGTCAAAACAGGAGCAAAAGACATCTGAAACGGTCACAGCTGGTCCTCCACTTCACTGATAGTCAAAAACAGTCTATGAATATTTAGGTCTTCTGATTTTATATCTATGAGAGCAGCTTAACATTTATGTATAGCGGGCAAATTCACGGTTATGGAAATAATGATAAAACAAACCATGAATGGCAAGGACGACTCAAAAAATATACGAAAACTGAAATCCAAAACTTTCAGGACATATAAACTACAGAAAAGGTGACAGAGCATCTACTGTTAAATGTAAACTCATAAAACACTACATACAACTATGGGCGTGTGCATACGATTTAGTATCAAAGTGACTATACATCATAATTAAGATATGGTTTAACATAATTACACTGCGCTTCATTACATTCCCTTATAATTCCCAGGGTTCGTACACAGTTTTCAAGGTCAAATTCAAGCACTTAAGAGTCATTTTCACATTTTTACAGCGCAGTACCTTATTGCTGGAGTAAAACACATCTAAGATCTAAGATTAAGAGGCTTTATTGTCATCACGACGAAATTCAAAATGTTCTTCAGGTCAGTGCAAATCAAGCTCAACATTAAAGAAAACATGCTATATCCAAAATAAGGGCAGTGAAAAACAAATGCAGCTACGACAAAAGTGCCTAACAAAAAAAACAAAAAAAAACAAACACCTATCAACACTTAAAACTGAGGCAGACACATAAACACAGCATAAGTAAGAGCTCATTGGTGGTGTATAGATGAGCCAGGTCAATAAATAGGAGGTATTATTACATGCAAGAAGGAGGTACCAGCAATCTACAGGAACACTTGTACTCAGGATTTTTTCTTCTTCACTTTTTATAACAATGATGAACACTGTATTATGCTATAAACATCTAAAAATTAAATTTCATAATAGCAAAAAGTTCAGATATTAAAGGAAAACACGTTTTATCCCCCCCAAAAAAAAAAAAAAAAAAAAAAAAAAAAAAAAAAAAAAAAAAAAAAAAAAGGCAAGCCACTTAGCATTCTTCAGATACACTCACCCAGAGACGAAGATCAAGTTAAAAATGGACCTGGAGTCGACTTTATCGCCCGTTAACTTTCTTTGACGTAAAGTTTTATTTTCCTAAATGTATCGCCTCTCTGGAAGTAGCTTTGGCTTGTCATCTAACCTGGCAGTTAATATTAAAAACAAATCCAATCACAGAGTTATAATTAATTTGCCTGCACTTTCAAGCAATTAAATTAAAATTCAACCACTTTTCAGACCTTATAAAAACACAATAGTGAAATTCAAGCATTTTCAAGGATTTCAAGCACCTGCACAAACCCTGAATGTCACTCTGCTTGAGGTTTTCTTGTCACGCTTGTCAAACCATCTTATGGGCGTCCCCCCCATCAATTGCGCTCACGTCACATGAAAGTTTCCCACAACTTCCAAAAAAGGTGCAAGAACGTTCAT
Organism: Ostorhinchus rueppellii; assembly: GCA_030068375.1. NCBI lineage: Eukaryota > Metazoa > Chordata > Actinopteri > Kurtiformes > Apogonidae > Ostorhinchus > Ostorhinchus rueppellii. Next base: position 27,458,608 of record JAQQZY010000012.1, read on the forward strand.
CACATTTATGATCCTGTTAGTCACAATGAGTGTAACTGCATCTACATAATATTCTATTTCTTTGCCCATACAATGACCTGTTTACATGGTGAAAAAAAATAAGTATTCTTCTGACATTCCAGGTTACATGCAACTGCAAACTCCAAAAATTGTGAGGGGTAGGGCTGTCCAATTAATTTAATTTTGATCATGAGTTCGATTTTGTTAAACGATCTCAAAACTAAAACTCAAAACGATTTTCCGTTTTTCTTTACCCAATTTCTGAGACACGCATGCACAACACATTCCATTTCATTGCAAAAACAGCTGTAATGTATGTATTTGTAGCCAAAATTTGTTTTCAATTTGAATGTTTTGCATAAAGAATCAACAACAAAGTGTCCTTTGAGAGAGGGAGAAATGCTGAATAAATGCATTGAGAAACTCAAAATTAATCGTTTGAATAATCGTGATTTCAATATTGACCAAAATAATCTTGATACCGATTTTTCTTCCATTATCGAGCAGCCCAAGTGAGGGGTTTTTCAAAGTTTTCCAAGCATGGGAGATGTTCCATTTGGTGAATTCAGCTTCCTGCTTTTGTTCCTTCACACGCTTTGTGGAATATATCAACTTTGTGAAATTGAGGATATCATCTGTCATAATGTTTACCACTGATCGGTTTTGACTTCCAACGAGAAATTCTTGGATTCATCCATCTTTACAAGAGAGCATCATTGTCCTTGCGTCAGCTGATGATAAACGGTAAAATACACTAATTAGACTTTTTTTTTTTTTTTTTAACAAATATGCTGTATAGACATCCAAGAATCCTCATTGAAACATAATATTTGTAGATCACAGGTATTCATCGAAAAATGCTCCATCTGGTAAGGAGCCTACCAGTGCTATATGAAACCATATACAACTCAACTTAAAGGGGTCATATTTTGCTAAACAGACTCATTAGGCTCTGGTTCATTTACTTGTGTATTTAGGGATCTTAACACTTTGAAAAGTTTGAATTTGAACCCTCCAGGTGCTGCAAAACTATTTTTAGTCATTCTGGCAAAAACACACACACAAATTTCTACAACCCATTTCAATTCCTTCTTCATTTGTTACACTTTATAACTGCTTGCATCACGACATGTGCACATATAAGGTCAAGACTTCCGATGAACATTTCTCTGAATATGGCATAATTGTTTGTCAGCAGCAGCGGTTGTCGTAAAAACTGAAAATGCCCAAACTTTCAGCCAATTTTCTAAAATGTTCAGTTGTTTGTTGTATTAAAGGTACGGTGGGAGATCTTGGAAAAAACGGTTCCAGCAATTCAACACAAGTGAGATTTTGAAAATATACACTCCCTCCCTCCT
>JAQQZY010000012.1:27485777-27496024 GCA_030068375.1 Ostorhinchus rueppellii
GCAGCTGGGATAGGCTCCATGCGACCCCCGTGACCCTAGTGAGGATAAAGCGGGTATAGAAGATGAATGAATGAGTTCAGTACTAACACCAGATAACAAACAAGGTTTACACTGTCGGGGCTGACAGCAAGGGTATATCCCTGAAATCCCCCCAATCCTCTGCTACATAATAAAGCAAATAAACAACAGTGCACAAAAGATACCAAATTAATTTTGGATGATATGATCCAAATTTCAGCTTGACTGCCCGATTATATACATATAAATAATGCCCAAAAACCAGATTTTCAACAGAAGCGCCCCCATTTGGACAAGTGATGATATTCATGGAACACCCAAACTCAATAGGGTTCTTCCCTTAGAGGTCCACCTATGTTGGTACTAAAGGGGGATAATTATCACATTCACACAAAGGAAATCCAGCCTGAATAATGTCAGACATTTGTTGGACAATCAATATGAACCAAGTTTGAATATGATTTGCCTATTTCCTTAATATTATAAAATAAATAAATAAATAAATAAATAAATATAAAAAAAAACAAAAAAACAGATTTTTCCACAGAAGCTCCTCTGACCATTTCTAAAAACATGATCTTTTGAGCTACATTGATCTGGTAGTGGCAAAAGAATGATGAGAGAATACTTTTTTCCCCACAAAACTCCAGCTTGTAGGGATGGGAAGATTATGGGATACGTATTGATTCAGTGACATGCACGTGCACGATCTGAGTGCACCGGTAGAGAAGCTGCTAGTGAATGAAAAGTTTGGAATGATATTACGATGCATCAGTTATTGAATGTTTGTATCGATAAAATTAGATCCATTCAATGGAATATAATTTTACTTGCATTTAGAAGTGTTTCTCTTTATTTGGGTAAACTTTTTCTTTTCTCTAGAGCCCCATTAATGTGCACCACAGATGTGTACATTGCTCACTAACAGTATGAGCTCCATGGATGCACTGTGGCACGAGCACCGCAGATGAATACTGTAACGTCTGTATGACAATGTGACAGACATAGAAGGGAGGTGATAACATGTGGTTTCTGAACGTGTACTTTATACAAGATCAGCTGTATTGAATACTGCCGTACATACCGGAGAGACTGCCTTAAACAGTCACATACAGATCTAACAGCGCATCCCAGAATACCTTGGGCAGGTGTGTCTTAAAGTGACAGAACCTTTTTCTGCGTTACCTGCATTACAAATACATGACATTACAAATGGATTCAGTGAAGAAGCAAGATGATGAGTGTTAGAAACAAATAAAGAAACGACTTTGTAAACAGAGTCCGAAGTTTTCACTGACTGTATGTGAGGCATGTGTTATGAAATTACAGAAAAGCCATTTTGTGAAAAGTCATGGTCTTATTTGATAAATAAATAACCAAGCTCATTGAATTGCACTGCATATTCTTTCACCAGAATGTGCTTAATTGCTCTGTATCGTGATTTATGTGTGAATCGTATCATATCACAAGGTGCCACATATGTATCTTTACAGTATCGACTCGGAGGTGCTGTATCGAGATGTGAATCGTATCGGCCTTATAACTAAGATTCTCAACCCCACCACCGAGTGGATGAAAATGACACCATATGAACTCTGGATGGTAGACAGAAAACAGACATTTTTAAGATGAGCATTCATTCATTCATTCATTCATCTTCTATACCCGCTTTATCCTCACTAGGGTCACGGGGGGGGGGTCGCATGGAGCCTATACTAGCTACTTAAGGGCGAGAGATGATCTAAGATGACCAATATTTACCAAATTTTAACTCAATCAGCCTATTATTGTTTGATTTATGTCCAAAAAACCTGATTTTCAACTAAAGCACCCCCATTTGGAGGACTTGTAACACTCAAAGAAGCTGAAATTGATACGTTTCTTCCACTAGGAGACCCCTACGTTGGTTGTCAACGGAGAAGAAATCCAACCAAATCTGTCCCAGTTATGGCAGCAGAGGTCAGGGTAAAACCATTACATCTCCAAAACTTGATATCAGGGATATAATAACAGAAGACCCACACAGTTTTTTTTTGTTTGTGTTTTTTTTTTCTAAATGGGTAATGTGTCCCGATATGTTAGGGCAGCTGCAAAAGCACAACAGAGTAATTTTTTCAGATCTTGGCATGGCATGTGGAAGATGAGGTCATGTGTGTCAATCAAACCAAACGGTCGTTCAAAGATCATGGTTAGAATTAAACGGAGTGGTCAAAACATATTTTAGACTGAACTTTTTTTTTTTTTTTTTTAATGTGCACAGGTTTGAGGCTTAACAGAATGCCACAGAGGTCATCTACTGTGTACAATGTGCAGTGTTTACCTGACAGAGAGAAACCAGGAGTCTGCGGAAGTGACCAGAGGTATCGCTGTTGATGGCGTCCTCCAAGGTTTTCCCGTACTCTGAAAGGAAAGGAGGGGGCGGAGCATTTTAGGAAAATAGATTTATTTGAATGGCAGTTTTGTTAGCTATGAGTCTGGACAACGCTTGAACTGGTCCACAGACCTTTTTCCTTCCACACCATTTCTGTTTGCAAGTGACTTTATGCATTTCTTCTAAACAGAATGACAATTACACCATTTTTAAAATTTCACTCATCCTGTTTTGACCATGGAAAAGAAAAAAATGTCTTAAATTCCAATTTTAATTTAGTATATTAAAACAAAAAAAAAAGATTTTTAAATGTTAACTTCAATTTAAGCCAAACAAAATTACTTTCAAATTAAAATCCTGAAAATGTTGTTAAAAAGTGCAGCTTCTGTGTCAAACATAATGTTTTGTAATAACCAGTAGTCTTCAATTTGAGATATGTATATAAATGTGATAAAAAATATCCAAAAAAATGGAAGTTAAATAACAAAAGATAAAAGAAATCAAAATTGTGGTCAGATCTGTGTTAAAAATCACAGGGTGTTTTAGGAGTTTTTCTTTCCTTATAGATTAAATGTAACAACAGTATATGAGAAAGACGTTTCCTGTAGCTTCACATGCACAAACATAGCTCCATGCATTTTTAAAGAAGTGATATTTTGCTTTTTTAAATGGAATTATGCATTTTCAAACATTTCCTTGTGCTCTACATAAACTGTAAATGCTCTGCTTGGGTCTGAATTCTTCATTAATTCAACTCCACAGGTCCATCTTTAACCCTATTTCTGAGTATTGACACCAGAAGGGTCATTTTGAGCACTGGCCCTTTAAATGCACATGAGCCACTTTACACCCCACCCCCTCAAGGTTGTTGGCTGTACTGCTCAGTCCCGTTCAATCAACAACTGAACATTTTAGGTAATTGATTCAAAGTTTGGACAGATTTTCAGTCTGGACTCTGAACTCTGAGAAATGTTTGTTGGAAGTCTTGGCCTTATATGTGCAAATGTCATGATAGAACTAGTTATAAAACGTAAAAAATTAAGAAGAAATTGAAACAGGTTGTAGAAATCCATTTTTGCCAAAATGAATATAAAGATAGTTTTGCAGCAGCTGGAGGGTTCAAATTCAAACTTTATAAACTATTAGGGTCCAAATACACAAACAAATGAACCGAAGACTAATAAAAGTGGGTTTAGATAAATATGACCCCTTTAAGAGCCTGCAGTAAATGTAAAGATGACACTCACCAGATTTGTAGATTCTGTTGATTTCATGAATGTCTGCATTGTTGCGCGAGGAAAGGATCTCAATGAGACAGGCCTCATCAGTCCCTGCACCCTGGAAAAAAAAAAAAAAAACATACATAGATGTTCGTAAGACACACTAACGTCACTGACTAAATGCAAACAACAATCATTGGTCAAAAGCCTCCAGTCGAGTCTTGACTTGTCTGGTCTTAAGTTGCATTTAAAGCCTCATTTTCCTTTAAATCCCTGTTCCATGATGAGTCACACAACGTGGTTTGGACAAACAACAAAACCAAAATTAAAGCATCTGCTGAGTCGCGGAACAACTCGAGTCTCCGACCTTTATGGCCTCTCGGAGTTCAGCTGCATCAAACTGCGCAGGGCTCATCAACATGGCAAGAACCAGATTCTCAAAGTTTCCAGTGAGCTCAGACTTCAAATCGCGGATTAAATCCTGAGAGGAAAAGCAGACGACAACAGTGATGTAAGACCCGTTAGGAGGAGCATCAGTCATATCTTACAGTTTCTAAAGAAGGCAGTACCTTTCCATAGGTGGTTTTATAAGCTGCGACCATTGGAACCCTCTGCTTGTTGGTGCGACTTCCAAGAAGTTCGATTATGGCGTTCTCATCAGTGCCTGTGACGAATAAATATAGACAAAGCAGATTGAGAAGAAAATTAAAACTCATAAAACCATTTTTGTATCAGTTCACAAGTTTTACACAGGACTCATACCGAATGTAACATTTAGTACAAATAGTTATAATAATAGATTATTATGTAAATAAATAGTTTTAAAATTCAAGTGTTAACATATTAGGGCCTGTTTTGGCCTTATGTCAAGATGAGCCAAAACCTCACTAGACACCAGTACTTTTCACCCTTGATATGCCGTTCACTTTCTGCCTCCCCCATGTTGGAGGTATTTGACAGAAAGCATGCATCAAACCCTCTTCTCCCATTTGGAATTCCTTTGCTAACCAAGATTTTTTTTTTTTTTTTTAAATTTTGTTTATTTGGAGTTTTACAGAAACTGAATAATATAAACATTGTATCATATGCAACAAATAATTCAAAGTGAATTATTCAAAGTGAACAATTTCCTTTCCCCCCCCCCTCGACAGAACAGTTAAACCAACATTCTCTATTAACAGAAAAAGGGCTTAAAAGGTTTCCATTTAACTCCTAAAGACCCAGTGCTACTTTTGAGGCAGTTCCCAAATTAATTTTAGTCTCTATTTAACCTTTCTTAAAGTATTTATCACCATTTATTGAAATATTATCCTCAGTATTTTTCATTTTTTCAATGAAAATCTGTTTTTTTCAATATTTAATTCACTGATCACGAAGAGCAGGGGTCACCAGTCCTGGTCTTTGAGGGCCGGTATCCTGCATGTTTTAAATAGTTCCCTCTTGCAACACATCTGATTCAAATAAGTCTATCATCAAGCTCTACAGAAGCCTGATAACGACCATCAGGTGTGATGGTCTAAATTCTTTCAGTCATTTATTTTTCTCTTTGCTATCCACAACTAAAGTGACTAAAATACACCTTCATACTTATCGTTAATGCATATGAACCCTGTGTATTCAACTCTGCACTCACCAAAACCCTTCATGGCTTTCCGAAGAACCTCCACATCCCTCAGAGGATCGGCCCCTGGAAAGTCCTTCATGGAGCCCCTGTAGCCTTTCTAAAAATAAAAAGACTACTAGTTAAAAATTAAAAGTTATTTGAAGTGATTCAAAGGAGGTGTGAACTTTAACCCTGATGAGCTTACAGGAAAGGCTGGTGCCTGAGGATGGGACGGAGCACCACCTCCATGTGCAGGCATTGAGGGGCTAGTTGCAGGGCCTGCTGGGTAATTTGGCATGGGCTGGCTTGGTGCAGGGCCCCCTGGGTAACCCTGTGGAGCTCCTCCTGGCTACAAACAGAAGGCAGCTGTCAGTATTGAGTATAGGTTAATGCATTCAGAATGGAGGGTGGGGGTGTAGATAAGGTGATTTAAGTAAATAAGAGATTGAGTTTGAGTCCATGTGATATTAATGACACTGCAGAGGTGAGAGGTCAGATAAGATTTAATTACCGCTCCGTATCCACCTGGTGCTGCACCCCAGCCTCCACCTGTAAAGACAAATATTGACACAACATTCAGAATATAATCAATTTAAATGTCAAATCTTTTTTATTCCTAACCATTTGTTTTTGTTCAGTAACAGATAAAGAAGGGCGTGGCATCAACTCAAAGGAATCGAATCATCTGCAAAATCTTCAACAAATTGGAAAGTTATCCAATACAGACAAACCAATAAAGACAAATAAATAAAGTTGTATGAATCTGAATATGTAACACATGTTAGATTCCAGTTTTCATTCATTATATTTTTATGGAGGATATGCAATAAATTGCAGATTTACAAATCTGGAGGTCCTGTGGGAGAACCTGGACTAAAAAAAATTAAACTATTACATAAACAAACACTATTTATAAAGCACTTTTTAAATCACGGTTAGAAACTGCTGCACAGACAAAAAAGATAAAACAAAATAACAACAGATGAACCAGGTGGGAATTATAGCAAGCATACATGAAATAAACAGGGTTCGTACACATTTTTCCAGGTCAAGTTCAAGTACTTTTCACTTTTAAGGGTCATTTTTAAATGTTTCCAACACAGCAACTTATCGCTGGGGTCAAATTCAAATCTTTTATCACAATGATGTATATCATATTATGTCATAAACATCTAAAATTATTTTCATACTTGCAAAAAAGGTTAGAAATTAAAGGCCAACACAAAGTTTTATCCCAAAAAAGGGAAGTGTTCTTCAGACACACTCATACCGAGACAAAGACTGAGATAAAAATGTATCTGAGAACACCTGGAAATTTTCTTTTTTGACAGTTTAATTTTTCCAAATGCATCACCTCTCTGTAAATAGCTTTGCCTTGGCATCTAACCTGGCAGAGTTAATATTAAAATAAATAAATAAATCCCATCACAGAGTTAGAATTGCCAGCACTTTCAAGCACTTTAACTAAAATTCAAGTGCTTTTCAGACCTTGAAAACACAACGTTGGATTTCAAGCACCCATACAAGCCCTGAATAAACTTTCCCACATACATCAGCAGACCCACCTGATGGAGGCATGGCAGGGTAACCTCCAGCTCCAGGCGGTGCTGGGTAGCCTCCTGCCTGAGGAGGGAATCCTCCGGCTGGGGCAGGGTAGCCCCCGGCCTGAGGGTAGCCCCCTGCTGCTGGAGGGTAACCACCTGCTGCTTGAGGGTAACCACCGGACTGAGGTGGGAATCCGCCTGCCTGTGGGGGGTATCCACCGGCCTGTGGGGGGTAGCCTCCAGCCTGTGGGGGGTAGCTGCCTCCTGCTGGAGGATAAGCGCCTGGCTGGGGTGGATAAGCACCAGGTTGAGGTGGGTAACCCCCCGACTGAGGAGGGTACCCACCAGCTGGAGGAGGGTATCCTGGATAACTCATCTTCAGAACCTGCAAGTGACAGAAAAATATTATCAGTTATAGGGTGTATGTCATTTTAGAACTGACTTTTATTGCGTTTTAGATTTATTTTTAGTGTGGATGTACGGCTGTGATTTCTATTTTGTGCAACTTTTCCTGCTGCTGTCTTGGCCAGAGCAGGATTTTTAATTTCAATGAGCTTGTTTCCTGGTTAAAAGGTTAAATAAAATATAGGCCTGTCGGGACTCTGGAGGTTTGAACATAAACCTTTGTGCTTCTCTACTGTCATATTATGTGATCTAAGACTTACTGTTGTTTTTAGACTTGTAAGTCCTTTGTTCAAGTCAAGTCAAACCCAGGTTTAGATCAAGCACTGCTTTCATGTCTATGCAAAGTGTTTAATCCTCTTACAACCAAACTGACCAGAATCTGCTTTAGACTTACAATGTTTTATTTAATCAAAGAACACACACAAAGACATATGGGTACAAAACTATTCCACTGATCTGCAGAAAACACACCAATATGTGCAGAAGTGTTGCAGCAGACTAGCCAAGAGGACTGAAGTTAGTATTTATGGTAGAAAACATTATGTTGAGGAAGTTCAGCAATTACATCTGTGACTATCTGATTGTATTCAGCTCAAATCTTAACAGTCATTTTACATAACTGTTAGAAGTGGATGAAAAGGTCATTATCACAACAAGGGTTCCTACAGGTTTCAACAAGTTAAATTTAAGACTTTTTAACAGAATTTAATGCCCATTTCACAGCCATACTGGCAGAAATTTGTGATTTGAAATTAGGAAAAAAAATGTTGACTTACTCCAAGGCCTTGAATCCCATCATTTTGAGTCATTTCTCACCAGGGGAGGCAAAGTTAGCGGGAATTGGTTCCTAATTTTAGTTTAAATTGTTGGGTTGGAACGGGTGGGACTCAGTAGAATAACTGCTTTCTTTGCAGTTTGAACATTTAACAGATACACTTAAACAAAATACAGTAAACAAGTTTGTGGCAACATATCTTAAGACCTATCATATCAAATTTAATACCTTTTAAAGACTTTTTTGAAGGTATTAAAATAGACGTTTGTAATTTCAAGACTTAAGACTTTTTAGGACCCCACAGGAACCCTGCACTCTTTCTCTGTCATCTTCCATCATGTGAAGTTGGACTAGAGTTCTTTTAGAAAATACCATCTCATTGTGCACTGTTCCGCAGATATGGTCGTTGTGTGGAGAATTAATATTTCTCTGGAGGTAATTATTTCTAATATTCGAGCTATCACATTTCAGGGTGCATCGTGAATTATCACATGGAAATAGAACAGATCAAATACCTCAGTGGGCACATCTATCCATCTATAAAAACATGCATTTAAAGTTACATAGATCAATAAACGTGTTAATTTAAAATAAGCTTAAAAATGTAAGTGGATATTATGTTTTATCAACCAAACTGTAATGCATTTTTTATTTCCAAAAGAAAAATGTGTTATATCACTGTCAAAAACTCTGAAAATATTGATGTATAAAAGGATGAGGTGATGAGAAAAGGTGCAAAAGACAGTTGGAAAGAACCTCTAATCAATGTTCTCACAGTAAGTGCTGCAAAAATACAAAAGCCAGAAAGAAGCCCAAGGCACTCTGATACAGAAATAAGAATCCTTATTCACCCACAGGGACACCATCACCACCACCTTTCAACTAAACTGAGCCACGGCCAAGTTTTATCTGTTCTAATATTCAGTCTTCTTCATGCAGTGTATGGATAATACTGAAGTAGTCTTAGGTTTATACAACGACAATGGCATAAAATGATGAAAAAAGGAAATGGTTTCATAATCATGGGATATAATTACTCGACAACCTTTTTTACAAACAAAAAAAAAAGAACTGTACTCTGTTTCCATGACGTCCAGTGTAATATGTTGCGAGATGGTTTTGAATCAAATTTGAATAAAAAAATACATTAAAATCATGGAAGTCACAAACTTCCCCTGATTTTACCACAGAAAACAAGAGTTGGCATTACATTCCTGGTACATTGTATTTTCTAAAACATAGTGAGAGTTGTTCATGTTTGTCGGTGAGGGTGATAATACATTTAGGCTGCAGACAGAGAAACATTAGGAAACAATAGCCAGCTTTCTGCCCCAGGGGTAGATGTTGTCATAGGTCCAGGAACAGCTGAGGTGGAGTCTGATGCACTGAGGCCAGTGGACGCCAGCAAAGTGGAATAGTGTATTTTTGTATAATGTGCAGTGTAGAGCTACATATAATGCCAATCCCCCCCCCCCTTTTTTTTTTTAACATACATTCTTAACTACAGTTACCTTGTACATTTAGTACTTTTTATCCCCACCTGACCAGTCTTTGCTGTACATTGTTTGTTCTATAAGCACGCTCTGTGAAACATAATCTTATCCCATACATGTACAGTACTGCACTAAAGACAGTCTACATTTAGCAGGATTGAAATGTGCATATGTATTTTCTTCTCAATTGCCTTTTCTTCTGACCCAGCAGGAAAATACAGGTAATATGTGCCCAACCTTAAAATACACATAAATCTGATCTAAAAGGGTTCTAAAGGTTAAAGTCACTATTTAATGTGACCTCTGACCCCATGACGAGAGGCAACCCAAACACTTATAAACATCTGACATGTGTTGAATGAAACCTGGTATAAAACATCAGAAATTGAAGGCAATAAATCTCATTGTCTGAACAAAAGGGTTAAAGACATGATAAGTTCAGAGGGAGGTTACACTACATTCGACCACTTAGCTTTATTTTACAGGCAAAGTTTTAAACTATGACGAATAATCATAACGAATAACCAGCTGATTTTCATAATAACGGATGGAAATTATCCTCAGCGTGGTTAGTGTTACATCTATAAATAGAATGGACATTTAGGAAACTCTCCGTTTCCCTGGAACTGCCATAGATAAAGAAGAATTAAGTATGTCTTTCTTCCTCTTTCTTGTCGTATAGGGAAATTTCTTAACCAAAGTCCTCAACTGTTTTATTAATTTTTTTTTTTTTTAACATGGAGACAAAGAAATTAAAACAAAACAAGACCCACCAACCAGATATCAATAGTGATACTTAAAAGGTTGATAGGTAAACA
>JAQQZY010000012.1:27512276-27526360 GCA_030068375.1 Ostorhinchus rueppellii
AACCTGGCTTGTATCTGCCTTATGCTGTCTTTCCTGTACACTTAATGATTCATTCATTCATTAATTAGCTTTAATATTGCCAGCACGAATAATAGCCTTAGCAGGCTACACTGTAACTAACTAGTCTACCAAATGCAGAACAAACATGGGTAGCATTTAGCTTGAACTGCATGGCTGTCATCAACTAGTACTGTCACCAACCTAGTACTGTCATTAATCTAGTACTGTCATCAACCTAGTGCTGTCACCAACCCAGTACTGTCATCCACCTAGTACTGTCAGTACTGTCACCAACCTAGTACTGTCATCAACCTAGTTCTGTCATTAACCTAGTACTGTCATCAGCCTGATTGCTGTCATCATCCAACCAACACTATATGATTTATCACAGCAGTAGGACAGGTGATAACACTTTCCAATGATAGATTTGCGTTGCTAAACCAGTTCTCGGCACTATTTGCTCTCTTCGTGTTGAAATAGGTCCGTATGTCTTTTTTCTTTTTTGGTGGCATTGTCTCGGCTATATAGGTTATCACAGATAACACTATCAGCAGAGCATGGGCCAGTGCTCTACTGGTTTCGTCCACTTGTCACTTTACGCAGACTTTGTCCATGTGAGTGGAACATGAACCTGCAGACCCGTTTGAGCCAATGAAATTACAGTATGGGCACGTTAAAGAAACAATGTGACTAAATGTCTACAACTTATTCTATTAAGTCCGGTCCGCAAATAAATATGTTAATAAATTCATATTTTTTATATTTAAAATAAAATGCGAAATATTGGTAGGGACTATTTTGTCCTTCCAAAATATTGGTTGTGACTTGTCCCTATGGTCCTCATGCAAACCTACGCCCTTGGCTGGATAGGAAGGGGTTGAAAATTTGTAAAAGTAACTACATCTGTCAGAAAAGTACAATATTTTCTTCTCAGATGTAGTGAAACGTGCATAAAGTTACATAAAATTGAAATATTCACAATTTGCAAAGAACTTACATGAATAAAACCTTGTAGTTTAAAGTGTAAGTAGTCAATGTGCAGAAAAAAGGTCATTCTCAGTGTTTGACTGTTATATATGTGATGTTTTGGGATACATTTCAGCGCTCTGTTGCATTATACTGACTTTTACTACTTTATTACAGTCATGCATCACATTCTATAAGGTTGTCATGTCTGTAAAGTTGGCATCCTATCTAAATAGTCAAGTTTTCATAAAAAAAAAAAAACAAGCCTGTTTTCAGCTTTGAGATCATGCATTTACAGTTTATTTAAGGAGGACAACTTGAAATTTAACCAATAATAGAAAACTCGAGTTGAGTTGAGTTGAGTTACGTTACATTAAGATAAGATAAGGTAAAGTCAGTTAAGGTAAGTTAAGGTAAGGTAAGGTAAGCTAAGATAAGACAAGTTAAGTTCAGTTAAGTTAAGACCAAAAAAAAGTCTGTATCTAAATGTAAATTTGAATATTATCTCAGGTTCAGGGTCGACTTTTTTGTTCCATATGGGACATTTATTTTGGACTCCAGTGTGACCCATTGCTGCATTCACATTCAGACACATACAATCACAAAACAATTCAGTGTGAAAATCTTAAAGTATAATCACAATTATGTATTGCACCTAGACCATATATTACACTCTTCCCTCCAAGATACAATAAATATAATAAATATAATTGCTACAAGTTCATTTAAACTTACATACATATTTACAATGTATAATATACAATGTATGTACAGTATGATATGGGGGGGATTAAACTGGTGTTAAATCTTGTGAATAGTAGTTTAATGTCAGCGAACTAAAAAAAGGGGGGATAGGTGAAAATTTGGTGCTAAAAACTGAATTTTGGTGTGATATTTTTGTAAAAATCCTCAAAAAGTGCAGCGTTCCAGTGATGTGTTGTATGTGCACTCATGCCACAGATATGCAGTGGTTTGATGTCCCATACAGAACATTCCCCACTGCAACAGACATGTGCGTCTCATCACAATCCTCTTTCTGTGATGCGCTGAGCCAGTGCAAACATCCAGTGTCTGCAGGCTGGTCTTCATGTTGGCCTTGCGGTGCCATAGCACCCATCTCCTCCAGAGCCACAATGACACTGATTGTGCCGCACCAATATGAGGAGTTTACAAGAATGTACGACAAAGGCAGTTTGTTCTGCCTGGGAAACAGACACTATTGGCTCACAGAGTAAATGCAGCACATCTGCAGAAATGAAATAATGTCAGCTACTGTTACTGTCTTGTGTTGTGCTGCTGAGTGGAGAGATAAACAGGAGAATCAATCAGTATGATGGACTGACAGGCTGCCTCAAACGCTCTTTCATCAGCATCACAACAATCATCTACTGTCTTTTTGTTCAATATAAAAAAAAAAAAACCCAGAAAATTATTACCAGTCTCATAGCTGATTAGGGGCCAGGCAAAGATTTGACATGATGATTAACCCTAACGACCCAGAGCTGCATGTGTGGCAGTTCCCACACTGCGAAACATGACTTCGAAGAAAGTGGAAAAAAACTGATTTCTACAACATTTTTCATCTAAATAGAAAAAAAAAAACTTGCCAAGAAATTTTTATATAAGAAACATACTCATTTAAAAAATATATATTTATATCTAACTTTTTCCTAATGTGTCATGAAATAACTTTTGTTATGATTTGAAAACAAAAGCAGAAAAAGTGATTTTTTTTTGCAGTAAATATGTCAATAATTGAACATAAATGAAGTGTCTCCATCCACTGTCATTTATCAAACTCCATGTTGAAGACCAAACTTGATTAAAAACACTCATATAAGGCGGCTATGGCTCAGGTGGTAGAGCAGGTTGTCCAAAATCCAAAAGGTTGGCAGTTTGAATCCCGCTCTCTCCAGGTTAGCCGTTGTGTCCTTGGGCAAAACACTTCACCCTCTTTACTTCCAGTGTCATTCACACTGGTGTATGAATGTTCGGTGGTTGGAGGGGCCGTAGGCGCGAAATGGCAGCCACGCTTCCATCAGTCTGCCCCAGGGCAGCTGTGGCTACAAATGTAGTTTACCACCACCAGAGAGAAGATGTGAGAGCGAATGAATAATGGATCAACAATGTAAAGTGCTTTGGGTGACTTGAAAAGCGCTATAAAGATCTAATCCATTATTATTATATAACTGTAGGAACACATCCGAAATAGATGCCCCAGCCACCTCAGTTGGCTCTTTATATTTTCATTTTTTTGTACCTGATTTTACCATTTTACCATATATTATCTCATCTCATCTTACAGTATTTGACTTTATCTCATCTTATCTTACCATATTTTACCTTATCTTATCTCATCTTACTGTATTTTACCTTATCTTATCTCATCTTACTGTATTTTACCTTATCTCATCTTACCATATTTTACCTTACCTTATCTCATCTTACCATATTTTACCTTACCTTATCTCATCTTACCGTATTTGACCTTATCTTATCTCATCTTACTGTATTTTACCTTACCTTATCTCATCTTACCGTATTTTACCTTACCTTATCTCATCTTACCGTATTTTACCTTACCTTATCTCACCTTACCGTATTTTACCTTATCTCATCTTATCATAACATATTTTACCTTATCTTATGTCATCTTACATATTTTACCTTACCTTATTTTATCTTACTGCATTTGACCTTATCTCCTCTCATTTCATCTTATCTTATAAACTCCACCCTCTGCAGCTGACCTTGAATGCATCTTATTTTATATTTTGCTTGCAGAATCTCAAAGAAATAGTACATTTTAAAGATAATTTACAATTGTCACGAAATATAATCATGAATTACGTCTCATTGTTACTCTGTCTTTGATATTATCCAGTGATTACACCTACATGTGTGACTTCCCTTTACTTTCCTTCCTTGTGTTTTTCTCTCACAGGCCTTAAACAATAACTTCTATAAGAGCTCCTCACCATATGGCTCCCTCAACAACATTGTGGACGGCCTGAGCTCTTTAGCCGACCATTTCTCCGACCTCTCCCTTTCCCCAGAGACGCGTAAACCCAGCAAAAGGCCGCCGCCCAACTACCTGTGCCACCTCTGCTTCAACAAAGGACACTACATCAAAGACTGCCCTCAGGTGAGCCGTGTCCGGTCGGCTCCGCGCTGCTTTACATCAGTCAGGTGCATTAATCTGAAGCTTTACATCAGGCCTGGGTCTAAACTGAACCAGGTGTGCAGTGTGTGGGCTGTCCGAGCCGTCCATCAAACACACACACACACATGCAAATGAACTGCAGCCTGATGAGATGATGGAGCATAAAATACTGTGAACAGTTCAGAGCTTTGACACAGCTCTATTCATCATGTTATAAAACATTATTTTTATATCCCTGTTCACTGGGAAACGGACTCCTCAGCACATATTTGGGTCAGTTGTGCCACCACAGGTTGGTAATGAGCAGCAGATGCCAGATTGGATCTGTGAGCTCGCTTTAATGAAAGATGATAGGTTTCTCTGTGGAAATAGGCACGACCTCTACTCCAAACACGAAAAGAAATATTAACCACCGCTTTATGCGCAGCTGCGGTTCCCCATTGATCATGTTGAGGGGGAAATGCCTGACATTTGTTAGGTGTAATGGAAATAACCATATGACTGATGGACAGGATGTTCTGCAGAAGCAAGTCAGCGAAAGGGAAAAACTCAAATAGATCACAAACTTTAAATGAACTGTTGCACAAAAGTAGTGAAGTTGAACAGTTTCCTTTAGAGGATACCTTTTATTTTATTATTTTTGATTAACCTTTATTCAACAAGGAAAAAGCTCATTGAGATTAAAGGTAGGGTAGGAGATGTTTTCCTGGAGCATCCTTTTTTTTTTTTTTTTTTTTACTATATTGCTTAAAATTCCCTTCACACCTCAATTGCAACCAGTTACTTAAATGCTCTAACATAAACATAAAAAATTTTTAGTCACCTGTGGAATAGACAGGACTGAAAAAACACCATCTAATCATTTTATCTGACCCATCGAAATGATTGAATGGTGATTTGTCTGTCAAACTCAACTGCCTTTTGTCCCTCCAACCTCTGTTTGTACCCCTCTTCATGCATGAATTGCGTGTTCTCAGAGGCTCGGAGCACTTGTACAGGAAACAAAGCCAGAGCATGACCTTGGCTAGCTGTACTAGCTATATTAGGATGGAAAGTTCACTGCTAAATTGTTTTGTCACGAACATAAATCACTAGGGAATGTAACGTTAGCCAAATAGGTATGAATTGGGGTTGTTCTGCTGACAAACATAACAGTAAAATGCACAGATTACACATTCAGAACCAACTTTAGTGGGCTGCTAGCCTGACATCAGTGAAAAGTCCAACTTTTAATCTAATACTGATGAACATACGCACCTGCAGACCTGAACTCAGAGGTACGCATGGATCCGCAGACTGTGGAGGTGGAACTGATGCTGCACAAAGCTGGTGAACCCTCGGCAAAAAGCATTGTGCATTCCAGCACTCTGAAGATGTGGCTTTGTGGGGAAGTCTGAAGAAAGGGGTCTGGACTTCTGAATTGTGTATTTTCAGAATGTAGTTTGCATGGACCATTTTTCCAGGATCTCCTACCCTACCTTTAAAGGTCTCTTTATTCAAGACAGCAGCAGCAGTAGAAATTACGCAAAATAGAAATGACAACCATATATTAAATCATGCATCCACACTAAAAATACACATTAAACCATAAATGTCAGTTCTAAAACCATACATAAATCACTAAACTAAGAGCATACATGTAAAACACCATCAACTGTTTAAAAAGTACTAAAAGTATAACAGTGTTCCTTAAAAGCATCTCAAAGCAGAACCTGATTTAGTCAATTAAAAAAAACCCATCCTGATTTTAGTATAAAAACAGGTTTTAGTAACTGTATTAATTAGTTTTCTTCATACTGATATTATGATCATTTGTACCTTATTAATGACAAATAAGATACTCTTAGGGGGAGTCTAGTTGGATATCTGTTATATTCCCTGAAGATCAGCTGTGGTTTCCAATCCAAAACGTATAGATGTTCACCTGTTTAATATGAGGAAAAGACTCAAATCATCATGACAAACCAATTGCATTCAGCCAAATTTCAGACTTTTACTTCAAACATAACTCAAGCAATATATAAATCATTCAAGTAGCTAATCAGTTTTGGTTTTTTTGGGTTCATTTCTTGTACATCTCACTGGTTTATTTGTCTCCAAAGCTCAAACATATGGCACAAAATAGACTCAGTCATGTGCGAAATGTTAAAACCTGGGCTGCATATTTCCGAGGGCACCAACATCCAGAATCATAACCCTGATTTCATTTGCTTTCTTGTGTTTTTCATTTGGACGTCACAATACTTTCCACCATTTGACTCTAGCCGCTCTGAAGATCTGTTTGGAATTGTCCAAACAACTTGACTTGATCCTGGTTTTAGTTTACATCTGCTGTGGGTGTCCCAGGGTCTGGGGTAGGCAGCAGGTGGCTAGAATGTCTAACACCTGCTCTCTAAGCATCTCTGTCCAGTGGGTCCATGCAGGCCAGGTTGCATACTTTCATGTCTACCTTGATACATTTGGACCAAGTCTTCCTTGGTCTCCCACATCCTCTGGAGCTAGGAATTGTAAATGTATTAACACCTGAAGTGGCATGTCCATATCATACTAACAAGGTCAGAACAAACGACAACTTAAAGTCTGGTAAAGTTCCATACTGTCTTCTACTTACAGTTATTGTAGATCATTCATTTATCAGACGGGGTTAGGTGTTTGTTTACCAGCTTGACTAGTTTCAGCTACTTCCTGTAGCTTGTTTGATAAATGAATGATCTATGATGAATGACAACTTAGCAAAGATAATGACATCGGATGATAACTTTCTACCTTCACAAGCCTCATCATCAACATATTCAACAGAGACGCTGCCAGATGTTACTTATACAACTTATTTAGCTACCTACTAGTCACTTTACGCTGCAACATTTTTTTGCACCATGTATAGAATATTTATATTCACATGCCATTTCTCATTATTGTGCTTTTCCTCATTATTATTATTAATTCCTTTTTATTATCTTTCTTAATTCTGTAGTTTATTTTTCTCACTTTTTCTGCTTTGCTGCTGCTGTAACAAGTGAATTTCTAATTTCAGCATCACACCCCAGTCTTTTAATTTAGAGCTGTGTCCAGTTCAATAAGTTCCAATTTTATCGCTTCTTTTCTTTGATTCCAAATATTGTTTCTTAGGCCCTGTCCATACGAAGATGGTTTCGGTCATATCCAAAAAAGTTTTTGTATCAGATAGGCCTTTCGTCCACACAAAACCAGCATTTTCAGTCACTGAAACCACAACTTTTTGTAACCAGGCCCAGAGTGGATCAGTTTGAAAACGCTGTTTTTACATCGTCTGCACGACCAAACCGCAACTTTTGTAAAATGAGGATGTCATAGCCCCACCTCTTTAACCTTTCACCCTGGAAGCAAGACACCACTTCACAATAACAACAACAACAATGACGGACTATAGAGTAGTGCTAATAATAATAATAATAATAATAATAATAATAATAATAATAATAATAATAACAACAGCTATTAAGCTTATTGGAAATACTGAATCCAAATCATCAGCTACTCTTTCATTCCAATGAGCAACAAACAACAATAGCAACAATATTCACTACATGCTCTTGGATCTACTGTGGAGAGTAGACCTGGTAGAACCAAACAAACTTTATACGCATGCTCCATGTCTTGCTCTGTTTTTTCCAAGAGCATGAAACTGGGGACAGACTGCTTTTGGACATTTCAGAAGAGTTTTATTGTGGTTAAATGAGGCATAAACACAACTTAACTTAAAGAGCTAAGTTGGAATCTCTAATCAGAAGAAATATTTGTGATGTAACTGCACTTCTAGACTTGGACTCCATGTTTTACATTTACACAATACTTAAGGAAATCAGATTTGGTCCTTTTTTTTTTAGTGGTAAAACATGTTTCTTGCAGTGGTGAGTTTCTGTGGACTGTGCAGGCCTTCATAGTTGCCTGGTTTGCATCTGAGCTGCAGTGGACGGGAATCAAAGAATGTCACGGCTCAGTAAGATGAGAGAAGACGCACACAGGAAGTGGGTGTGCTGGGTCTTTAACAGGCTTTCTCTGGGAGGAATGAGGCCCAAGTTAACTGTGAAACTCTGCCTATTTGATAAAGAAACATTCAACAGAGCCCAGTGGAAGCATGTTGAGCTGGAAAACAACCGGTGAAGGTGCATTTAAGCGTTTCATTCCACTTAATGGTATGAGATGCACGCTGTGCTCAGCATGTCGGTGGTAAACATCCTGTTGACAGGACGTTGAAGGGTTGGGTTTACTCGCTCCACCAGGAGGTTAAGATGTCAAAGGATTACTATGAGATATTTACGATTCCTCTTTACAACCACGCCTCTTGAAATGTGCAAAATCTGGAAATCATTTCTGCGGGCTGGATCTGGGCCATTCTTGCTCTGTTTTAGAAGGATGATGTCAGATTTTATCATGTGTTGCTGATATTTTAGACTCTGAGTAATGACTGCAGAGCTGTTGTCATGATGAAGGCTTCTTAAGACGAAGCTGAGCCGAGTGTTGTGAAGCTACGACTAATGAACAAACTGCTTTTTGTTCTTGTAGGCAGGAATCTGAGGCATTTTTTACTCTGCCTCAACGAAATACTGTATGTGCGCTATGGATTTTTTCAGAAGGTTGAGCAAAGTTTAGAAACACCTGTACAGTTTGACTTTTTATGCTACTTGATATTTCTACTTTTCTATATTTATCTGACAGTTTTAGTCACTTTTCATGAGTCAGAAGGCAAAAATATATGGAAGCGTTCAATTATGATCATGGGAATTGTCTTTATCACTGCTGATGAAAATCTGATTCAATTTAGAAATCACATTAAAATTGTTTAGTGACTTATTCACTGTATTTAATATAATGTTAATGAAAAAGTAAGATTAGTAGTGTTCATCAGCTGTTACAATGGAAACAAGTTTGTTCTTTATGGTTTGCAAACATGATACAGTGCGAGTAACAAAATGTATGCAAAATTATAATATTGGTAGATTTTTAGATATTTTCATTAGGAAATTTTACATATTAAATAACTAAGAAAACTCTACAGTGGCCTGGTGGACCTTCACCAGAGGGCAACTTCGATCACAGAGGCTGGAGCATCCATGCAGAGCGATGGAGAAGAAGTCAGAGGATTTTTAAATGATATATTATCGTTTTCTCGTACAGCCTGTCAGCTGCTAATTTGCTGCTTATCTGAGAAAAATGTAACAGTAAACTGTATCAACAAGATCAGTTTTAATTAAACGACTAAGTAGGTAGTTACTACACCTTTCACCCCTTAACCTAGGGTCATAAGATTTTAACGACCCCTTGCCAATTAAGTAGCTGAGTTCAGTTACTGTAAAGAAAGTACACAAGTGACAGTGTGCTGAGAGTAAATGGGTGTATGGTGGGAAGGGCCTGGGGTAAATAAGGAGAGCATTGTTTCACCAGAGCGGCTGTGGAACCAAAGGTCAGGAAGTCAGGCTGTATTGTTCGCTCAGCTCTGCTTGGCTGCAGTCATCCCTGTATCTCTGTGCAGAGGAATGGCTATCAGTGACTTATTTAAAGGGACAGCGATGAAGAAATATTGGGAAACAGCTTAGAAAAGGAAGTCTGTGTGTGTGTGTGTCCTTACAGTCATAATAACAATTTACATTGTTGCAGGACATTTAAGCTCACACTGTAATAGAACATCTAGCAATGAAAGTAAGTTCCATGATGAAGGAAATAAGGGGAGGGGTGTTGAAAATGAATGCAAGTTGTCCCAATACTGACCCCTGTGGAACACCTAGGATGAAGAAATTCACCTTGTAATAGAATATCTAGTGATGAAAGAATAGCTGTGTTTCCACTATATGGTACTGCCTCAACTTGACTCAACTTGGCCTTTTTGTGTTTCCATTATGTAAAAGAACCTGGAATCTGGTATCCGGTACTACTTCTTTAGTACTTGCTCAGCCAAGGTTCCAAAATGGGTGAAGAGATATTAAAATGTAACATGTAAACACTGCAAACCACTGATTGGTCAGAGTTATCTCTGCATCATTGCATCATCATGCCAGTTTTTTAAAAAAACAGATTCTGAAGTTTACACTAAGTATACCAGTAGGCTAATCCAAGATGACAGCCCACAAAACTACTGGTCAGTCGAGGAGTTTCAGACATTTCTGTCCTTAGTGACCGATGAAAAGATTCAGTGTGAGCTTTAACGGGGCAACACGTAACGAGTGAGTTTATCAGCAACTCTCTGAGCAGATGTCATGGAAGTTATACACCACATCACTATGGCATCCAGGTACTCGAAAGGTGGTAGTTTCCTGTGATGGAAACATGAATAGTACCTGGGACCTGAGTTGAGTCAGTTCTATGTATTAGAAACACAGCATATGTTCCCTGATGGAAGAAATAAGGGGAAAGGTGTATAAAATGAATTAAAGCTGTCCTAACAATGACCCCTGTGGGACACCCTGGTTGTAATAACACATGACACTGACAGCAGGCAGGTTTTAATGACAACAGGCGGGGGATCAGCAAATCCAAAATACCCTGATATTTTCCCTTAGCCATCTAATTAACCTTAAATACAATCACATGTAAATAGTGTCATGACAGTGGGTATCAAATTGTTAGGACTATTTTTCCAAACTAACTGAGAAAAATATTCATGTAAAACGAGTGATGTTGGCACCAGGTGAAAAATAAAACGGAAAGGTTTAGTTTTTAGCTTATTTACATTTTTGTCAGTGGAAAAACAAACTATAATTCTTGAGTATTAGGAATTTATACATGCTAAAACTAAACAAAAGCTGCAGCCAAAGCCTGGAATTTTCAGGAAGGAAATATATATGTGAATATTTTCATGACTTTTCGATCATTGAGGTACATGCTGTTTTTTTCTTTTTATTACTTATTTTGTATTATGATAAAATTAGACATAAAAAAGTCTATATATTTGGTTTAATAATGCAAAAAAAATCAAATATACAGTACGCAGTTATAATAATCATCATTACTGTCTTAAAATCCCCAATTTGACTACCTTCCAATCACGTATTTCATGAATTTATTCAGTTGTGTTGATGTTTTATTCATCTAAAACCCTGGCATTGTTAAACTCTCTGGGATGAAGTAAAGAACAAATATAAAAACAAAGTTCAAACCAATAACTAACTTAATGTCAAATCCAATAACGTCAACAAGTACAAGGGTTTACTGCTTTAATTAGTCTCTGTTTAAGGATTATATTGATATATAAAGTCCTGTAGAACAAAGAGAAGCAGTTTCTACCATTGTGTCTTTATTCTATTCAAAAATTGTGACCCATTCCAGTCCTGTTTGATGGTGGAGACAACTGGTTCGCATTGGTATTTGGAGAAAGAAGTACCTCATACAAGTGCCAGATTCACAAGAAAATTCAATAAAGTCAGACAGACATTTATTGGACTTTGAGTCTCTTTAACTTTCATTTACGTAGTCTTTGATCAGTGCATTAAAGTGTACATTTATGCTTTTTCTGGAATGATATATCCGTTTTGTTTTTGCACATGAAACTGTAGCTGTATAGTTCACAGTTCAGTGTCTGACCGATGAGTCTCATGTAACAGCCAATGATCGCCGCTGCTTCGGTCCTTGTGTTTTTGGTGACTGATAAACTTCTTATCTGTCCTCAGTAGGTCGTCTGTTGCTTTTGGCTTGATCGTCTGCTGAGGAGGACGAGTTAGATAGAGGAAACTGTGGAATGTGGGGAAGACAGACTCCCTCTGATAAACAGTGGCTGCATGGATGAGACGGGAATGCACTGAGGCCCTGGGTTTTTACCGAGCATGTTTTAGATGGAAAACCACTTTGCTATAAGTTTTTCCTTCATGTAATACAGGGTTCCTACTGGTTTCTACAAGTTAAATCTAAGACCTTTTTAAGACGACTTGGAACTGAATTTAATGCCAATTTCACGCACATACCGGCAGAAATTCATGACTCCTACCATTAAGGAAAATATATTTATTTACCTCCATTACTTTCTGAGTAGTTTTGCTGGTGAGTCAATGTTGTAGAAGATGACGGTGTTTCCACGGTAACTACAGAGCTTCTGAACGTCTAAATGGGCCATATGTAATGACCATAAAAAGATGAAACACTGCATTTTACACCAATTATTGATACGTATCAATAGGATTAATGGATCAACAGGTATTAATATTAGGTCAACCAACATGGGTCTTTCTACGGCCAATGCCAATTTTTATTTATTTATTTATTTATTTATTTATTTTCAAATTTGGTCAGCTGATGGCCGATATCTACAGCCAATTTTTGAAGCTGATATTTAAGGCTGTTTTTTTTTTGTTTTGTTTTTTTTAAAGCACATTGACCATAAAATACAATTGAAACACTCAGATAATTCAGATTTTTATGCTGAAATATAAATGAAATTATTAATACATATAAACATAGTACTCTTTTAACATTTATTGAACTTCAAGTGCTGCCTACACTGGTGCCTGATCAAATATCTTATAAAATTTTTATTACTGATCAAATATCGGTTTTCAAAAAAAAAAAAAAGATGAAAGCTGATGGTCGATATTAAAAAAAAAAAAAAAAAATTAACATATCAGTCTGATATATCGGTCCACCTCTATTAAACATTTCAGATCAGTGGATGCTTTTGTGAGTTTTGGGTCTTTATAGGCCAATTAAAACACATGGTTTTAATTATTTTCAGTGAAAATCTCAAAATTTTCCTATGTTTAGTTAACAGCTCATTTACTTTAATCATCAGTCTCATGTTACATTTGAGGGTCATTATATAAAAAAACTGAGAAAATGTAAGAAAAAGTGACTTTTCCAGTAAAATTCATCATTAATTCAACATAAAAACAAGCATCTCTATTCACTGTCATTGATCCAATTCCTTGGGTTTTACTAGTGAATCAATGTTGCAGAAGATGACAGTGTTTCCACATCCCGTATGGAGCCACTGATGACTATGAAAAGATGAAAAACTGCATTTTACACCAGTTATTTCCATGTATTGATAGGATTATTGGATGAACAGATATGAAACCTTTTAAATCAGTACATGGGGGCTGTTTGGGTCTTTATGGGTTAAGGCCCTGTTTACACTATGAAGGTTTAGTCATACAGCAGAATGCTTTCAGGACTTTGTTTAAGGTTAGATGACCTCAACTGTCATGGTTAAGATAATAAACATTTGTTTACTGTTACAGATAAAACATAAACTATTGCTGGTCTGAAACAGGAAATACATATGAGTCTGCTGTGTTTTGTTGACCCATCAATCCAACCTCCTCTGACGTTGTGTAAAAATACTACATGCTTATATGTGGCTGATGCTGCTTCACACAACCACTGTGTTGCTCAATAACATAATGCAACAAGCTATAGTAAAATACTTTAAAAACAACATATGGGTTCTTACAGTACTACCAGGAGTGGAAGAAGTATTCAGAAGTAAGAGTACCAATACAGCAATGTGGAAATACTTCATACAAATAAAAGTTCATGTGTGTGAGGGTGTGGTCCCAGTACAATTTGTTATAAAAGACAATAACATTAGATTATTTACAGTGAAGCATTGGTATTAGCACAGCGTGTTACTGTTAAAGCTAGTTTTAACTACTTTGGATCCAGTTTTATTTATAGAGACACCAGAGAACCTGGAACCTGAGGGCTGGGTGTGATGAAAGAATCTGTTTTCAGTTTGTGGCCTTTTTACCTCGAATCATATCCTGCATACTGGATGATTTGAACATGTACTGAAACCAAACAATGTGGGAAATTCACAATGAAACAGCACTATTTGGAGATGTTGATGCATACACACCTGAGAATGCACACGAGTTATGGTAAAACCAGGAATGCACTGCAATTTTGGGTAATCCCAGGGAAGGAAAGGAAAGGAAAGGAAAGGAAAGGAAAGGAAAGGAAAGGAAAGGAAAGGAAAGGAAAGGAAAGGAAA
>JAQQZY010000012.1:27530808-27556938 GCA_030068375.1 Ostorhinchus rueppellii
GCTCCATGCGACCCCCGTGACCCTAATGAGGATTAAGCGGGTATAGAAGATGAATGAATGAATGAATGAATGAATGCGAAATTGGAATATTACGCAAAACTGCAATGGAAAGACCTTTATAACAAGTAGAGTCATGTGATTTTAAAAAAAAGGATGTTGACAGACGTTACAAGAAGCGAAGAAGAAAAGTTTTAAAAGAAACATGGTGCGGTATGTGAGGACACACCAGGAAACTGAATAATTTTATAATTTAGTACGGAATAGAGGGTTAAAATAAAATAATAATGAATATGTCTGTAAATCAACACCATATTTACATTCTTGCCATGTTTATGGAATGACTTCTCGCGATAATAAATAAACAAATCATCGCATTTGTGATTTAATGGAAAAACCGACATTACACTTTTGTTTTTCCGACACTTAGTAAATATCGGAAAAGTTTTGCGCATAAGCCCAATGGAAACATTAGGGGAAAATGAAGCTGATTTACATGCAGTTCTGTTTTATTTCAGTTTAAGTTTTCATATTGTTGGAAAGTATTTCTTTTATTTTATGCGTTAATTTGTTTTTCATGGTTAATTCTGATGTTTTTGTTTTTCTCCCCTTATGTCATTATTGCCCCACTAGAAGAAATTCTATTTTGCACGAAAAACAAACTAAGAAAAATGCATCTTTTTTTTTTTTTTTTTAACTTATAACTGAATCCAATTACACAGATCCTCCATCTTTTAAAAAAAATAACATAAAGTCATCCGTTTGTTTTCTTTATTATGGGATAAATGCTTTCACAAGATAAGGAAAAGCAACACTCAAGCTGACAGAGGAGCCTTTAAAACACACAAAAACCCTCACTGTGGAAGTCAGCCCTGGCATTTATGTGTTGTTTTCTTTTGGTAACAGCTGATGCCGCGGGGGTCCGTTACAAATGAAACCCAGCGAGATGGAGAGATAGAGCTGTGTGGGTTTGTTAGTGTGGCGTAATTGACCACAAGCTATCCAATGGGCCTCTAAATCTCGTGGGAGCCAGGGAGAGAGTGAATGAGGTGGAGAGAAAGGAGAAGGGGTAGTGCCGGTGGTGGTGGTGGTGGTGGAGGGTGGGGGTATGGGGGTGGGGTGGTCCATTGTTTATCCTGATGGTTTCCAGATGATGGCAGAGGGAGGGAACCAAGCTGCTGGGCCTCTCTCACCAGGCTGCACTGATCCGGGCCAAGCTTATCTGCTGCAGCTATAAAATCGAGCTTTACATCGCTCTGCGCGTTCTGGGTCTGATTTAAGCGACATGACTTAAGTTACGAGTTTTGCATGGGATGTGTTGTAATGCACATAATAAATGAATTTAATATACGAAGTGGCTTCTCACATGTGGTTTCAGACTGCAGGCATCTTCAGTCACACACAAAAATGTACCGTCTGTGTCTATTTTAATTATCCACCAGATGATGAAGCAAAGACATAATGCTGTCTCAAAACGCCCAAACTTTTATCAGATCAGCCTCGATGATAAAAACTGAGAAATGTCATGCTTTTGTTTCGGAGGGAATAATTTTAGCACCGAACATCTGAATAGAGTTAACAGTTGACATCATCATTCCTTTGTATAAATCTAATTACGGGACTTTTGTTTGTCTGTAATTCCGCTTTTATGTCACTTCATACCTAAACTACAGAAGGTCGATCACTAAATACTTCCTCACCAGGAACTTTTCCGAATCCTAACCAAAGTGTTTTTTGTGCATAAAAAGGACTAAAGGGTGAGGTCAAGGGGGCCACAGAAGGGCAACCCACGACTATTTGATTCATAAAGTATGAGCCAGACAAGTTTAAGATCAATATTACACAGAACTGTAAACATCTAAATGCCGTCTTAAACATACTCAAAGGGTAAAATTTTGTGTCAAATATTTTTAAATTGGGGCGGCTATGGCTCAGGTGGTCCAATATCCAAAAGGTTGGCGGTTCGAATCTCACTCTCTCCAGGTCAGCCGTTGTGTCCTTGCCTCCAGTGTCACTCACACTGGTGTATGAATGTTTGGTGGTGGTCAGAGGCGTAGGCGCGAAATGGCAGCCACGCTTCCATCAGTCTGCCCCAGGGCAGCTGTGGCTACAAATGTAGTTTACCACCACCAGAGGGAGGATGTGAGAGTGAATGAATAATGGATCAACAATGTAAAGCGCTTTGGGTGACTTGAAAACTGCTATAAAAATCTAATCCATTATTATTAAATGAAAAATATCAAAAACTACTGCGTCACAGATGGACAAAAAAATGAACGTCTAATTTTTGCAAGAATTCCAAAATTCTCAAAAGTGAAGTTCCACTGTATGGGAGGCCGTTTAGGACAATACACATAAAAACTCTGCACACACACTGAACGTGTACTCACACATACACTGATGATTGGCACATATGCACCAACATAAGGAAAAACCCTTCAAAATCTGTGCACACACACACACTGATAATGGCTACATACACACCGTAAATAAAGGCTTGACACATTAAAAAGCTGCATAAACACACCGACAATGGGCACAAACACACTGAAAATATGCACACACAACTGTACACACACACTGAGTATTCACACACTGACACACACTATGAAACATGTTCACATACTGAAAACTTTTAGCGTCAACTTATACTATTATGAGGTACAAAAAGTACCTCAACAAAAACAAAACAAACAAACAAAAAACCCTGATAATAAGCATCTGCCTATCTGGTTCCAGCAAAAGGACACGGTACCAGTTATCAGTTACTAGAAGCTGGTTTATGCACCTATTCACACTTTCAGTTTCAACCTGCAGGTAAACAACATGAAACATTGGGACTGTTGTGTGTCATTTGAGGAAATTGCTGGGTTTAAATCAGCTACTGGGACAGTGTTCAGAGTGTACAGTTCACGTCATTTTATTGGCTCTGTGGCAATAGACAAACCAGTGTTTCATGGCACAACATTTTCTCTCTTTTTCTGTTCCTAAAGTCCGAACTGAGCAGGGAAAAAAGCCGTTCAGATACGCGGTACCATTTACATGGAATGAATTACAAAACGAACAGAAACTTAAAGATCTGGTTTCACTGGACACCTTCAGGAGGATGTTTTGTCTAATGCACTTTATCTTAATCTGTGAGCACTTTAAAACATTGATTTTAGAAGGTTTTTTGTTTGTTTGTTTGTTTGTTTTTACTTTATTTTGTGTTTTTATGTCAGCTTGTCTTGTTTTTATGTGTGAAAGTTTTGATGTTTTGTCTGTAACTATTTTAGTATAACTGCTGCCTGTCTTGTCCAGGACACTCTTAGAAAATAGATTTTTAATCTCAATGACATTTTCCTGGTTAAATAAAGGTTATAAATAAATGAATGAATGAATAAATAAATAGAACACTGTGGCAGTAGCCAAAACAAACGAGACAAACCTGAGCCCCTAGTGGCCTTCAGGAGTATTACCATGAACATATAAACAGATACTGGTGCTTAAGTTTCATTTTCCAGCTGTGGTTGTTGCCTGTTGTTAGAGACTCGTCACAGAATAAGAGGTGTTTTATTTTTGTTGTGGACGCTGGTTTAAGCACTTCGAGAAGGTGATGAGGAAAACAAAGACAAAGGTAAAAACATCAATAGTACTTTTATTTTGTTAATTACTGGAATTACTGGAAGTGCAACTGCATAGATACTGGTGTCAGCATTTGTGCACAGATGGTTCTTTACTCCAAGCAGGTTCTTCAAGAGGAAACATCAGACAATTCTGTTACTGACAGAAAGATCTGAATGTCACACAAAGTTACTGTATATAAGTGTGTGACTCCAAACACCTGTAAG
This sequence comes from Ostorhinchus rueppellii, assembly GCA_030068375.1. Taxonomy (NCBI): domain Eukaryota; kingdom Metazoa; phylum Chordata; class Actinopteri; order Kurtiformes; family Apogonidae; genus Ostorhinchus; species Ostorhinchus rueppellii. The sequence goes on from JAQQZY010000012.1 coordinate 27,534,636, forward strand.
TTAGAGCTGCCTGTCAATCAGAGGTGATTTCTCTAAGACTATAAGGGAAGCTCAGCTTCCCCTAAAATGTCAAAAATGAAATGATCAAATATGTGCATTTGTGTTCACATTTCATTGACTGTAAAAGCATTAGAACACATTCATCTGGAAGACGAGTTTGTTCAGAATCAGCTACTAATCACAAATCGACTTGTTAACTTCTCATATGTTCCTATAGCGCCATATTCGTTGTCAGTGCATTTAAACTTCTTCTTCCTCTGTGGTTTAATGGTGGGTGGTGCTCAGCAGCTTATGCATTTGCGCCCTCTAGTGTCTCTACTGTGACATGCAGTGGCGTTCCTAGAGTGATTGAGCGAAAGCCCCTGTTGCCCCCCCGACCAAACCCTAACATCCGCGCCACCACCCAAGACCGTTGTCTGTCTTCACGTAACCATGAGCCAGCACCTGCCTGTGCTGAAGGATCCGCTCCCCCACATGTCCGCTCCTCCGAGCGCACTGCGCCGTTTTTTTTTTTTTGTTTTTGCTTCGCGCCCCTGCGCCACCCCCCGTGCAATGGCATTAGGGGCAATTGCCCAGGTGGCCCCCCCCCCTCAAAGAACGCCCCTGGTGACATGAACCAGAGCATTTGTCCAAGGAAGCTGAGCGTCCATGCACTTCAATGGGACAGTTTTTTATAAATGCCACAATTTTGTCCCGCCCCTGGACGCCCAGTGTCTCTGGGGGTGAATGGAGCTGTGGGCGGGCTTTGGCTGGCCTGGACGCTGGGCTTCCACATGATGATTGGACGATCAGTTGAAAGGCTAAATCCTGTTTTGATTGACAGGTAGTTTGAGACGTACACTGTCACTCGACTGCTCAGACTATCAGTCCCAACAAAGATTTTGCAGCAAAGTCAGACCTAAGCCAAACTCCAAATCCATTTGTTTGCATTTTCTCAGTGAAATGACTTGTTCATTTCTTACACTGTAAATAAAACACACTCATCCTATTTCCTTGTTCCAGTTTAACATAATTTCAATAATTCCTTGTTTGTGTTTAATATCATTTTGTTGGTTCACTCAGTCGTACTGTTGGCTAGATCAGAGTGAACTACCTAGTATCACAGGGTCACAGACCATTTTCTTGAAAAGGAACGGAGGCAGAATTTACATATAAATAAACTGACAAATTTTATCATGTAAACTGACAATGAGCTTCCCCCGTTTGAAAGACCAGCAGCCGCCACCGCTCTAAATTATCCCCAGTCTCCATTTTTATCCGACACTGAATCCCTGTACAGTGTTTGATATTAACACAAACAGAACAGAAAAGAATAGAAGAATATAGAATCAATTTTACTTTGTTCATTTTATTCACATTTTTTTAAAGGATAGTTTATGGATTTAACATTTTCTTGATGAAATTTTGACTTTTTTCACCGTAAAACTGAAAAGTTTGGAGATGACATGTTTTAAATATTATTATGCGATTATTTTTGTCATTTCAGATCATATTGTGCTAAATGTGTCCTCTGAACTAAAACGACTTTGACACTCCTGCTATAGACAAACTGATAAATCGGTACAAAACAGTTCTTGAGACTAATGTTTGTTTGTGATATGAAGTGACTGTTTTTGGTGCATACATGGTGGCACCAGCCTCATCATTTTCTGTCATTACTCAGACTTTCCCTGAGTGTCCGTCCACTGTCAGGTCACTGGAGTCACTTTCAGATGTTGGTTTGTCAGTGTCACGGCTTCGGTGGAAACTGCAGAGTGCGCCGTGCCCTCTGCCACCCTGTGAGCTTCAGACTTTGAGCACAGTTTGTTTTGCTTTCTGTGCAGTGAAAGCTGTTTCCTTTCTCAGGAAGATGATGCAGTCTGTACGCACGCTTGAGAAACAGCTATCAGAAGTCAGAAGTGACCTCCCACCGTGCGTCGCCGTGGCAAAACGATACAAACACAGGCCTGAGCGGTGATTTTAACCCTTTGTAATTCACTCATAGTAATACTCCAAAATTTAAAAAAATTCAACCTTAGTGTGTTATTAGAGGATATTACAAGACTATATTACTTCTGTGAAATTTTTCAAATTTATAGGAAATCAAGGTCAGTGAAGTTACCATATTTGGTTCCTTGTTCATAAGTGACAAATTAAAAAAAAAAAAAATCCAAGAAGTATTACAACAGGGTTCCAACAGGTTTCAACAAGTTACATTTAAGACTTTTTAACCCTTTCATGAAAGAATTATGAAAAAAAATCTAGATTTTTTTTTAAGATTGATTTTATTTCTCAAAATTAAGCTAAAGCTGAAATGCATTTTGAAAAAAAATTTTTTTAAAGGTTTTATTAAGAAGAAATTCAACGTCCTGAGACCCAAGAAAGTACAAGTTTTGGCTTTTTAAAAATTTTAAATAATAGTCTGTATTGGAAAAATCATGATGCAGCAGTTTTTTTTCAGATGCATTTTTATTCTGATTTTTATGGAATGTCCTTTGCGGTGGACTTTTTTGTTTTTTTGGAGTGAAAGTCAAGTCTGCAAACATGGACAGAAAACCCACAGCTGTGTGTTAAGAGGTTAACTTTATGAGATCACAGAGCAGTCCAAATTCTAAACCTAACATGATCCTTTTTCCCCCCATTGCTTTGCTCTGGGTCTACAGAGACTGCCCCCTTGTGGTTTGGAGAATATGATATAACATTCTCTCTGGTGTAGGGAGGGGGAGGTTGTAGTGCAGCGCCTGGATGGCTGCGGCCTCCTCCTCCTCCTAAAACCGAAGGTCGCTCCCTTTCCACCGTGTGCTAGTCCTGTGTGTAACTCTTGTCTTTTTTGGGCTTCTGCTAGAGGCTTTTTTTTTTTTTTTACACAAATTCCAACACAGAGTACAACTACAGGCTGGAATTTGTCTTTTTTTCTCACCTCGAACCCTGATGTTTTTCCTTTTCCCCATCTGCGAAAACGGGGTGCATTCATTGCGAATCGTCAGTTACAACGGTACCTGTATCCCCATGTTTATTCTGTCTTGTGTTTAAGTGATCTTGGTTGGCTGTAATCTGGAATGTAAAAATTCGTTGCTCTGAAATATGTGCAATGCCAATAAAGTTCTATTCTAACCCTTTGGAAAGTCATCAGTATAAATTGTTGGGTTAGAACAAGTGGAACTGCATAGAATTACGTTAATTTCTTCGCAGTTTGGACATTTCCCAGGTGCATTTAAACACAACACAGCGAACATGTTTATGGATATCAAATTTAATACATTTTAAAGATTTTTTTTAAGACATTAAGTGCAGATTGTAAATTCAAGACTTTTATGACTTTAAAATCCTGTCAGAACCCTGTAAAAAAATACCGGAACAACACATATACAATGAAAGGATCATGTATTTTAGAACATTAGCCCAACATCAGTGCAGATCCAGACCCCTGTCCACATCCACATGATCCCTTTGAACATCATTCCTTGCATTAGTACCATTACTTCCTGGTACCGAACAAAGCAGGTCCACTCACTGTTCATGCACAGGTGGACCTTACAGAAACCACATTCTTTTTTCTTTTTTCTTTTCTTTTCTTTTATTTCAGAGACAAACATAATACAAAACATGAAATAACCATGAAACAAAATAAACAAACAAACAAATCAACATTAGACCTGAGATTGTTGATTCACTGGAACTGTTTCTGTCACTCTCTTATAACGTGTGGAAATGACCAAAAACAGTCACTTGCCTGGTAAAGGGTTAAAAGCGTTCTTTTGCTGTGTCAAACACTTTTCCGAGGCGTACTTAGCCCTGAGAGTGGGAAGAAAATGTATTTGAAGCTTTCTTCGCTTGACATGTGCTCAAGCTGTGAAATCAAAACAAGATTTCGTGAACTCCTCCAGTGGTGTGGGTCCAAACTTAATTTTGACTTGCTCTACTTTTCAGCTTCTAATTTAAACCAGTCTCGTCCAGATGATTTCTTCGTGATGGGTAGAGGATTTTGTCATGTTATACAAGTGCAGAGTTCATCTGGGTTTTATTTCCTCCCCGCTAAGATCTCTGCTTCCTGATTGGTGTGTCGGGGCCAGCTGGGAGGGATGACTGAGGACCTGAGGTATTTGTCCTGTAGCAGGGAGGCCTTTCCCATTGGTCCCCCACAGGCCGGGGCCTCCTTCACGGTCCCTGGGGAACACAGCTGGAGGGAGAGATTTCATTTCTAATGGGAAAGCCAAGACTCCTTCTTTTCTGTCTCACAAATAAATCAGACTCAACAATTAGGATGCGTTTCGACTTCCTATTTTATTTATTTATTTATTTTTTATGTCTAAATCTTTTTTTTTTTTTTTTAATCTAAAAGGGCATCATTTTACACCTGTAATCCTGCTGAGATTAAACTATAAACCACTTTGTCAGACACTTAACCCGTGAAGACCCAGTACTACTTTAGTGTCATTCATTCATTCGTTTTGAGCAGAAGAAAAAAAAGGCATGAAGAAAAAAAATTCTGACATCTTTTGTGTACTGGAACTAATATCTGAGCAAATACATTAATAAATAAATGTGATCAAGACAAAATAGTAATTTCCACGTACACTAGTAATAAAAAAACAAATTCAATATGTATAATGTGTAATAGCAGTTTCATCTATCTCATCTGCCTATTATTATTTTTTCACTTTAACCTACTATATCAACGCAAAAGGCCAAAAAACACAAAAAATATAAAATCAGTTTTAAAAATGTATATATTTTATGCCATAAATAACACAAACACGAAAAACACGAACCTTTTCAAAGACTTTAAAAGTGAATATTGGTTCCAAATATTAGGTATATGAAATCAAAATTACAATAAAAGTTGATGGATTAAAGATTAAAGATGAGGGTTATTACATCAAAAACAGAAGAAAAAGTCTTTTTCAGCAAAATCTTTCAATAACTGAGCATAAACCCAGTGTGTCTGTCCACTGTCATTGATCCAACTCTATTGGTTTTACTGGTGAATCACTGGTGTAGAACAGGGCTGGCAAACACATTTTAGTTCAGGGGCCACATTCAATTAAATTGGATCTTAAATGGGCCGGAGCAGTAAAATAATAACATAATAATATAGAAATAGTGTCAACTCCAACCTTTTCTGTGTGTTAGAATGAAAAAAGTAAATTTACATTTATGAAAATGTTTCCATCTGCAAACTATCTTTTCAAACAATGTGAATAGTATGAACAAACTGAAAAAATAAGTGCAATTTTAACAATATTCTGTTGCACTTTATCATTTACACATGTACATTACAACTTACAGATCACAGTGGATCTACTGTACAAATACACAAAACATTTAATAACAGGCAGGATATTAGTGAAGTTGTACCTACTTCTATGAAGACATTTCAGGTTCAAATTTGTTCAGGTTATTCACATGTTTTGATAAATTATACTTTGTTTTAGTGTAAATACATGAAAATGTTTACATTTACATCGAGGAAAATTTGGCGTTGTCATTATTTATATGTTATTATGTTCATATTTTTCTGGTCCTGCCTACTTGAGATTGAATTAGTCTGAATGTAGAACCTGAACTAAAAGGATTGTTCATATCTGAGTGTAATTTTTGTATTTCATATCATCCTAAGGGTCGGACTGGACCTTTTGGCGGGTCGGATTTGGCCCCCGGGCCTTAGTATGCGTGAAGGCGTTTACATTATGGTTAAAGAAAGAGGGCAACATAATTGTCTATGACTATCCTGATCACCTATCTGTTTAAATCTGTAAAGTATTTTTCTTACACTTTGTGTGTCACAAAATCTTGATTCATAAATTGTGACGTTCTTTCTTTTCTTTTGTAGTGTACTTTTTTGAGATGCACGATGAAAAATAAACTTAAAAAACTGATTTAAAAAATAATAAAAATGACATCATAATATTTAAAAATGTCAACTCCAAACCTTTCACTATGTTTTCAGGTGAAAAAAAGTAGAATTAGACCAAAAAAAAAAAAAATTGTGAATAACATGAACAACCATGAACAAACTAAAATTTATTAAGAAAAATAAGTGCAAACTGTTGGCTGGTAGTGTATGTTTGACACCTGCATTGATCTGCACTATTATTTATATTCACATGTCATTTCCCACTATTGTGTTTTTCCTCATTAGTATTATTCTCTTTTTTATTGTCTTTTTATCTTTTATAATTCTGTAGTTTATTTTTCTCACTTCTTTTGCTTTGCCGCTGCTGTAACAAGTGAATTTCCCCGTCTGTGGGATCAATAAAGTCCTATCTAATCTAAGAAGATGACCGTGTGTTCACTAAAGAGCCTCTGAACATCCAAATGGGTCATATCTGATGAGCATGAGAAGATGACAAACTGTATTTTACAACAGTTGTTTACATGTACTGATCAAATGAATGCAGGAGTGTTAATCTTATGTTCGCTCAGGGGCCATATTCAGCCCAATATAATCTAAAATGGGCTGCACCAGTAAAATAATACAAATAATAGGATAAGAACTTCTGAATAATATCAACTCTTAAGTCTTCTCTATATTTTTTGAGTGAAAAAAGTACAATTCCGTAATGGAAATATTTACATCTATGAACTGTACTTGAACATAAGATGAACAAATGTGAACAACCTGAAAATCCTTAAGAAAAATAGTGCAATTTTAAGAATATTACACCTTGGTTTATCATTTATACATAATAACCTGTAAATAATGACAACTCTAAGTTTTTCTCTTTGTTTAATTGCAATAAAAACATAAAAAATTATGAACATATTTACATATACAAACTATCCAAACAAAAAAGATGTAAATATCCTTAAAAAAGACAAACAAACAAGAGAAATAAGTGCAATTTTAACAATATTCTGCCTTAGTTTGTCATTTAGATCACAGTGGATCTACAAATACACCAAACATTTAGTAACAGGCAGAATATCGATACAATTATTTCAGGTTAATCCCATTTTAGTTTATAAATGTGAATATTTTTGTGTAATTTTACTTTTTTTTTAAAGGAAAACAAAAGAGGGCATTTTGTGGTTTTTGGTTAGGTTATTATGGTAGTATTTTACTGCTCTGACCCACTTTGGATTGAATTGACCTAAAATGATTTTAACATCCTGAATATCTTCAATCACAAATTCATCCCAGGGGCCAGACTGGACCCTTTGGCGGGCCGGTTTTGGTCCCCAGGTCACATGTTTGACACCTGTGGATTAATGGATCTAAAGTCACTCCAAATTTTAGCTCCGTAGACGACTTTGGTAGATGTTTGGGTCTTTAGGGGTTAAAGTGTCAAAGTAAATGAGCTGTTTTCTAACGTGCGCTGACAGTCGACGTAAATAATCATCTCATTCCTCGAGACTCGACTACTTCATAAACTCCCCCATGTCGGCCACCAGCGGGGCTCCGATCACTTCCCAGTCTAATCATGCAGAGCTTTGATTCTGGCCCTTGTCCAAAGAAAAGGTGGAGAGAGGCAAAAAAAAACAACAAAAAAAACCCCAAGTGTTTCCAAAGCTGCTGAGGTTTACACACTGACAAATGTTTGGTTTTGTATTTTACAGGCTCGACCCAAAGGGGAAGGCCTGACCCCGTACCAGGGAAAGAAGCGGTGTTTCGGGGAATATAAATGTCCCAAATGCAAACGGAAGTGGATGAGCGGAAACTCCTGGGCCAACATGGGACAAGAATGTATTAAGTGCCACATCAATGTTTACCCTCATAAGCAGGTAAGGACAGAAAACCACAAAAAGAAAGACGTACACCACCATACGGTTAGAATGAAGATGAGAAAAACTGTATAACAGTGTCTTCAGATGTATTTTCAGGGCATTTAGATGCAAAACTTAATAAAATTAACATTATCACAGGCTGACTGTCTTTTCTTTGCAGTAAAAGTATCAGAAAATGTATTTTTACACGATTCTTTTGCACCTTTGCATTAAGGAATAACTTAACTTTCAATATCTGGTCATTAATTATGATTATTATAAATAATAAATGCTTAAAACAGTGTGTTTTAGGAAAAAGGGGAAAAAAAGTTCAGTTTGTTTCTTTGTTTGTTTACACTTTAGCAGCAAAACTATTGGTTGAATTCATACCAAATTGGGTTTATAGATTGCCTGTAACCCAGAATAGATCTGCTTATATTTTGGTCAAAGTTACATTTTTTATAAATATAAAAAATCCCCCCCCATTTACTTATAATGGGTGAAATTTCAAATGTCTGTAGCAGCACAATTATTGGTTTAATTCACACCAAATTGGGTTTATAGATTGCCAGTGACACAAAATAAATGTCATTAAATTTTAAGAAAAGTAGGTTAAAGTGAAACATTTTTATGCATTTAATTAATTAATTAATTAATTTCTTCCCCTCATTTACTTATAATAATAGGTGAAATTTCACATCTGTTACAGCATAACTATTGGTTGAATTCATATCAAATTTAGTTTATAGATTGCCAGTGACACAGAATACATCATTAAATTTTAGGAAAAGTAATTTAAAGTTAAAATTTTTTATGCATTTCAAAAAATGTTTTCCTCATTTACTTATAATGGGTGAAATTTCACGTCTGTAGCAGCAAAACTATTGATTGAATTCATATAAAATTCGGTTTACCCAGAATAGATCTCATTACATAGTGGGATAAGTAGGTCAAACTTCATATTTTTATACATTTTTTAAATCTTCTCATTTTCTTCTATGTGCGAGGGGCGGGGTTTGTTGTGCCTGGCATCACTTGTTAATACATTATTGTGGTTATATTACCTGGCTGTATTAAAAACAAATCATCAAAGATGATCAAAAATGAGGTTTGATTACTGAAAATAAACATTACGTTGTGAAATTTTCCCTGTGTCTTTGTTCCAGCGACCTCTGGAGAAACCGGACGGGTTGGACGTGTCGGACCAGAGCAAAGAGCATCCACAACACCTGTGTGAAAAATGCAAAGTCCTCGGCTACTACTGCCGACGTGTGCAATAACACCCCTTCTCAGCCTTATCACCTACAGTTTTATCAAGAAGGGGTAGTTACACGATCCAGTGACTAAAAGTTCATGATTATACACTTTGTTGTACTGTAATGCAACTAATGTTATGTGAAGTATATTTCTCCAGTGTGACTCTCAGTAGAAGTAAATGGGAAATGTCATCTTTTAGTGGAGATGAGTACTTTGCCTTTGCTGAGTTCCTATAACAGTCAGACCTTTATCATTATGTGAGTTTTCACTTTAAGCCTTAACTATGAATCTTACCAACTGTGAATTAAGATACTTTTCTGTCTTCTCTCATGTTCGAAACGTAGGAACAAAGTTCATGAGTAAAGATTCTCTTTTACATGTTTGTATATTCCAGAAATAACTTAAAAGGTTCTGTATCAGATGTTTTCTGTATAAAATATGCAAAGGAGGATATGCAGCATTGTTGTGTATCTGCATTATTATCTGTATTATCAGTACTGGATGGTACATAATTATTTTGAATATACTGTCTTTTAAAGCCGTTAGTGTTATGTTTATTACTATGGAAAGAATATATTAGCCGACTAACATTTAGACTTTATACTATCAAATATACACTTTTCACGTAGTTTTAGGAATGGAGTATTTTAGGACCATTTTCTTGTATAAATGATAACAGTTATTATTTGGGCACCTAGTGTTAACCCATAAAGACCCAAATAGCCACTGGTGACACAAACCGTCTGTAGTTATAACCTGTTAAATACCTGTTGATCCATTAATCCCATCAATACATGGAAATAATTGGTAAAAATGACAGTTTGTCATCTTTTCATGGTCATCAGATATGGCCTATTTGGACGTTCAGAGGCTCCGTAGTTACCATGGAAACTCTATCATCTACTCCAACATTGATTCACCAGTAAAACCCATGGAGTTGGATCAATGACAGTGGATGGACACACTTGTTTTTATATTCTGTTAGCAATATCTTTACTGAAAAAGTCATTTTTTCTTAATTTTTTTTCTGTTTTGATAAAATTAACTTTGTATTTACTCTTGAGTTTTCATGAACATCTACATGATCTGTGAATTAAATATAGGAAAATACATACTTTACACCAAAAATGCAAAAGATGATAAATCCAGAGGATATTATTATTTTTTAAAAATTGGTGATAAATCAGTGAAAGGTAGAAATAGAGAAAATTTTATTTGGAAAACTGCCACAAAAGTAGCACTGGGTCTTTATGGGGTAGGAACAACTTATCAAAGAGCTTCAGATGGGTTTTATATCTGAGTATTTGTCATAAAACTACAAACCTTAATGGTGTTTTTAATGTACCAAACATCAATAAGGGTTAAACTGTTGAATTGAACTGATAGATATGGGTGCTTATGGCAGATTTAAGGGCTCAATTCACCCAAATAACAGAAAAAGTACTCACTATAATGTCAGTTTAGTGGTAATTTCTTTTACATGGTCTTTCTTAATAAGAATTTGGGTGGAAATGTTTAAATCTCAGTTTTTTTCTGAGGACTTACAGGAGCTATTTGTCATATTTACAGATTAAAATATTACAAATAACACTTTAAAATTTACTCCGAAGATACACGAGCAGTAAGTTTTCGGTGAGGCAGGGGAGAGAAACCATGTAATACCATGTTGCACCACTAGAGTGAGTACTGAGCCTCTGTAGCCTTGAGTCTGCCCTCACAGCCTCAGTCTCATGGAGGGTAAATACAAAGTAACCTGGATAGATTTATGTGAAACTCTGTACACGGCAGATGGCGCAAGTATTTTTAAAACAACAAAGTCATTAAAGAAGTCAAACAAGTTAACATTTGAGTTGGTTTCCACATGGAGTCAGGTCTCAGTGAGCAAAGAAAAGGAGGTTGACGTTAAGCTCAGATCATTTCTTTTAAACTCCAGTTGTCATTGTACCAGTTTACGCACGATGATAAAGAACTGAGGAAGTGAACGAAGGTGGTAAGTAAAGTTATAAGGAACTGAGGGAGGAAAAGAGCGGTTGGTGCTTCTATGAAACTGGTCCTAAAAACAGGACTTGGGGCTAAAAATTCAAACCATATGTAGACTAATGTTATGAAGCAAGTTTGGAAGCACGTTGGGTCTATTTTACAAATAAATTCTTACCGAGACAAAAGAGAAACTATTTTTCAGATAAAACACTTTTTTAAAAAAAATAGTATTTTTATACAAGAATCTGCATTTAATAAAAATTATGCGCTACTATTTTTTACTGAATGCCTATTTATTCTCTCGCAGGTACATTTTTGGAATTGATCTAATTATCCAAGGCAGAGTGTTTCCCAAAAATGGCCGCTGTTGCAAAATCACTCATGATTTATTTGTGTTGAAATGGGCAGGTTCTGCGTGTAATATGAGTGGACACGATGGGTTACGTGCGAAACCTGGAATGAGACTGAGATTCATGAAAAACCTGCATGTCTGGATTAGAAAGACCACGAGGATCGACACATTTAACAGTGTTTTTATTTATAGCGCTATATAAGACCATTTCAAGCCATGTTTTCCAGATCAAATGCACTAACACCTGGGTAGATTTTCCTGTCCCAATTTTGGTCCTATTTTTAGCCCCAATATTTTATTAAAAATGCATTAATTTTGGGATGGCTCAAAGCAAGTGTATAATTTTTTTTTGCATTTATCTTAAGTCCTCATTAGGTACATCCTGGGGGGAAGCATGTCTAAATTTGTCTTTTATTTTGGGGTCTTAAAAAGCTGGCAAAGTGCCAAGTACCAAAATGAACCCAGTTTTACAGAAGCACCCATCTTTACACTTAGTTTGTCCTTTTTCAGGCCTTTATCCATGTTGTCTACTTCAAAGAAAGGCAAATGAAATAAGGATTTACGTCGTCACAGCTGTTGTAAACAAACCTGGCATTTAAGACACAACTGCAGGTTAAACAGTGACTGTGGAAAGTTGCTCTAATAATTGTATTTGATATAAATAAATGACTTTAGCCTCATCTGAACCTTGTTATTGTAAATGAGAACTCAGACTCCACTGGTAATCGACTGTTTGGACCCAGAAATGTGTTTCACAGCACCATGACGTCAGACTTAACAAGTAGATAACAGCCAAAATTCCTGACAGTTTTTATGTTTGACAGATTTGCTTTTTGTTGATTCATGATTCAGACCATACTGAGGCAGTTTGAAATAGATGGGGGGGTTGGGGTTATACTGTTGAAGGGGTTTTCTGCAAATAATTCAGCTTTACTGTAAACTATAGGTTGAGGTAACTTATGGGGGCTTTAAGACTTCGGAATTATTCATTCATTTTTCAAAGTGCTTAGGCCTAAAGAGGGTCCTGGAGTGTTGGAGTGGATCCCAGGTACCAGTGGGTGAGTGGGTGGGTGAGGGGTCTGGTCTGTGGATTTGTTGCCAGTTCATCACAGGGTTAAAGCAGGATTATTTTGACAGAAAATATAGAAAACATTAATGATTCCACAAGTCAAAGGAAGTCCACTGTAGACAATGTTCTTCCTATTAATAGGCCTAATTTGGGGTGTGGCCATAATAAAGGTGGTTTGGGGGTCCATTCTGGTAATTTACTGCCCCCTGCTGGCGATAGCTGGAATCTCCAAATTGCAAATGACTCCTTTAACCTGTAAAGACCCAAACAGCCACTGGTGACCAAAATGACTGATATAAAATGTTTAATAACTTCTGATCCACTAACCTTATCAATACATGGAAATAATTGGTGTAAAATACAATTTGTCATCTTTTCATGGTCATCAGATATGACCTATTTGGATGTTCATATGCGCCGTAGTGAATGTGGAAACACCGTCATCTTCTACAGCATTGATTCACCAGTAAAAACCATGGAGTTGGATCAATGACAGAGGTTGGAAACACTGGGTTTATGTTCAGTTAATGATACTGTTGCAGAAAAAGTCCCTTTTTCTTCAGTTTTCTCTTTTTTTGATATACTACGCCTCAACTTTCATCTGAGCTTTAATTAAGATGTCCTTGATCAGTAAATGAAATGAAAGAAAATACATGATTTTCACCCAAGAAATGCAAAACACGGAGGATATTATGACAATAAATGGTGATAAATCCCTTAAAGGAGTGATAAGGAGTGATGATTGCTTTTTAAAATGGAATTATGCATTTTCAAACATTTCCCTGTGGTCTTCATAAACTGTAAATACTCTGCTTGGGTCAGAATTCTTCATTAATTCAACTCCACAGGTCCATCTTCAACTCTGTTTATGAATAATGACACCAGAAAGGTCATTTTGAGCACTGGCCCTTTAAATGCACATGAGCCACTACAAGCCCCACCCCCTCCAGGTTGTTAGCTGCGCTGCTCTGTCCCATTCAACCTACAACTGAACATTTTAGGAAATTGATTCAAAGTTTGGACATATTTTCAGTTTTTACTACAATAACTGCTGCCAATTTATGTCGTCTGAGAAATGTTCGTCAGCACTCTTGACCTTATATGTCCAAATGTCTAGTTATAACTAACTATAACTTGTTCTGTCACATAACAAATTAAGAAGGACTTGAAACAGGTTGTAGAAATCCATGTGATTTTTGCCAAAATGAATATAAAGATAGCTTTGCAGCATCTCGAGGGTTCAAATTCAAACTGTATGAGCCATTAGGGTCCAAATACACAAATAAATGAACCAAAGACGAATAAAAGTGGGTTTCGCAAAATATGAGAAAGATTAAAATAAAGAAAAATTAATTTGGGAATGGGCACAAAAGTAGCGCTGAGTCTTTATGGGTTAAAACATACACATTTTTTGTCTAAAATTCATTTCATCATTTCATTTCATCTCATGACACTCTATGTAATAACTTTTCTAGCATTTTTTTTCTTCATCAACAGTTGAAAATGATCATAAATACACTACATGTATACATTTTATGGCATGAGAACATAGTTTTAAACTCCAGTTGCATCAATATGGACCAGTGTTTACCAGTCTTATCTGTCCATATGACGCACACTGATGGCAGTGACCGATGTTTATCTGTTGTGTTGTGAACATTTTTGTTGAACAGACTCATTGGATTTATGCTCATTCAAGCATTCAAGAGGCTGAGAGGTTTTCTAATGAAGATTGCTTTGTTTCCATGGAATAAAAAGGAGAATAAACAACAAGAACAAAGTAAACAAAAAGAATAATCAGTACTTGCATCAGCTTGGACTTCATAATATTGTCAGTTATTTGGGATGATTCCATTTGGTGGAAACGAGGTTAAAACAAAACAGACGTATGCAAACTTGGAAGCTTTAACCCATGAAGACCCAAACATCCCCCGTCTACTAATATAAAACGTTTAATACCTGTTGATCCACTAAATCTATTAATACATGTAAATAATTGGTGTAAAATACAGTTTATCATCTTTTCATGGTCATCAGATATGACCCATTTGGACATTCAGAGGCTCCGTAGTTACCATGGAAACACTTATCTTCTACAACATTGATTCACCAGTAAACTCCACTGATTTGGATCAATGACAGTGGATGGAGACACTTATTTTATGTTCAGTTAATGAGAGATTTTACCAAAAAAGTCACATTTTCTTCTGTTTCTCTATTTTAGACACAATAACCCTCAACTTTACTCAAGGTATTTTCCAACATTTAATTACCTAGTTCTGTAGATGTTTATAAAATCAATTTTCACTGAAGAAAACACAAAATACAGAAGATAATATTACAATAAATGCTGATAAACCACTTTAGGATGGTTAAATATGGAGAAAAATTCATTTGAGAACTGCAAAAAAAAAAAGTCCCAATGTCACAAATGGACAAATATTTCTGATTTGGGAGAACTAAATTAGAAATACAGTGGAAAACCCTTCTTTCTGTGTCCGTAGTAAATAACCTATGGGTGGATTTCATAAGTTTGTGCTGCGTTTTTCAACTAAAATATACAGAAACGTTTTATTCAGCTTATTTATGATTTGTTTTGTTGACATAAAACCACGTCATCCTGTGCAGCTGCAAAAGTCCTCACTGATCTCTGGTTGACAGGTTCAAATCTAAACATCAACTGATCCTGACGGTTTTAATTTCCTCACAAGATAAAATTGTTGGATTTCTCTGTTTCTCTAAAATTCATTTACAGTCAAACATAATCAGATTTAGTTTTATCATATTCCTAGTAAACTTCGACAAAACCAAGCATGTCCGAGCCAACCCCCACAAAGAAACATTTCCCCACGCAGAAGCAATTATACGTGACATTGTGGACCTTAATTCTTTCGGACAGACCTCTGCAGAATAAATACTTAGCGGAATAAGATCATTAGTCAACAGACACTGATGAGAAAAGCAGAAGGCAGCAGGAGTTAGAACAGTTCACTTAAATGGACACACCTTTGACTTAAACTGCTTTGCTGCTGTACTGAAAAATGGTAGTTAACCCATGAAGACCCCAAACAGCAACTGATGACCAAAACCATCTACTCGTCTAACATATTTAACCCATTAAGACCCAAACGATGACCAAAACTATGTACTGATCTAAAATATTTAACCCATAAAGACCCAAATGATGACTAAAACCATCTACTCATCTAAAATATTTAACCCATGAAGACCCAAACAGCAAATGATGACCAAAACCATCTACTGATCTAAAATATTTAACCCATAAAGACCCAAACAACAACCAAAACTATCTACTGATCTAAAATATTTAACCCATAAAGACCCCAAACGATGACCAAAACCATCTACTGATCTAAAATATTTAACCCATAAAGACCCAAATGATGACAAAAACTATCTACTGATCTAAAATATTTAACCCATAAAGACCCTAAACAGCAACTGACAACCAAAACCATCTACAAATCTACAATATTTGAACCATAAAGACCAAAACGGTGGCTGACGACCAAAAATCATCTACTGATCTTTAAGTTTAATAACTTAAAATATAAAAATTTAAAGAAAAGAAAATACATCAGAGTAAATTCATTCCATTTTTAAGAGTCATTTATGAAGTGTCTGAGTGTATGTGCTTTTGTTGTTAAAGATAAATTCTAGTGAGTCAATATATTTTTTCAAGTTCTATCATCAAAACTTTAAAATATGGGAGTGCTTTGGCATGTTTACTTTTATGTATGTGGAATTTACCAAATAAAATGATGATAACTTCAAGATTATGGATGTTGTGCTCAAAATATGTAAATATATTTTGAAATGTTACAACTATAATTTTATTACACTTAGATGTTTTAATTCCTTCTTAATTTGTTGTGTCTACAACTAGTTAGATAAAACATTTAAGACTTCTGATGGACATTCCTCCAAGTGTTAAAACAGCTTTTCACATTTCTCAAAGAAACTGGCTTATTGGCAAGACTGTAATTAATTTACATAACTATCATAGATCTTCCCCCTGATCACGCTCAAGAGCACACCAGCCTATGGCAAGCTGTTCGAACATTTAATCAAACCACAGTCCATCTGTAATTGCATTTTATATAGGCATAATAGTATTTCTCATAGTCAGAAGTATTGTAACTAGTCTGAATGATAATTAAAGATATCCACTAGTAGACATTGTATTTAAAGATATAGCTTTATGTCTCCCAGTCAATATTTAATTCAAGATGTCTTCAAATCCTTAAAAAGCATAAGTGGCTGTGTTAACATCTAAGATTTAGATTAGATAGGTACAAATATCTGTAATGCAGTCGTTTATGGTCAAAAAACAACATTTCAGATTTCCGCAATGTACTGTAGATATCAATAGTACATGTGAGCAGTAGTGGGTCGTGCATTTCCCACCTAGGCCTTCAGTAGTGCTCCGTATGAATCAGTCCACTCCTCAATAGCTATTTTATGGCCATAAAAATCATCTTACTATGCACAACTGCAGTATAAAGTGCCGTTGTGTTGCAGATAAATAACCTGTGTAGGCACAATAAAAGCCTTTACTAAATAAACAAACCCGAGGAACACAAGTCTCCTTCTACTGCAGCTACATCTGCCACACTTTAAAAAGCATCAATAATAACCTCATAAACTTGTAATATTATGTAGAAAAATTACACATTTTACTCAACAAAACTTTGGATTATTTGTACATAAAATCCATGCTCCTTTCTTTCCTCATACAGGTTATCTGTGCGCTTTAGTTCACTTAATCACTTCCATCAGAACCGTCTGCAGTGTTCCTGGAGCCTGTGGGTCAATGGTACTTCTCATAGTTAATGGACTGAAAGTCATGGAGAAATCCTTTTTACTTCCGCCAAGGAGGTTATATTTTCATCGGTGCTGGTTTGTCTGTCTGTTAGCAAGATAACTCAAAAAGCTATGGACGGATTTTCATGAAATTTTCACTGATTTTCAGAAATGGGGTATCCTACAGATGATTAGATTTTGGTCGTCCGTACATTCAGCGCCATCTAGTGGATGAAAGTACAAACACTGCCTTGGCGAAGGTCTGCGCTCTCAGAGTGCTTCTCTAGTTCTGGTTGTGACAGGCTTGCTAGCTTTGGAAATACCTGACCTTTTGTAACGATGTCCAGCTTTTCTTAAAAAGTCCGTCTTGACAATCACTTTGCCAATAAATCTGCTACCAAATCCATTTCATCTCCTCCTTCAGTCATTGTGCGTTAACAAAACTGCTATTAAATCAGCACAACTATATTTGTGTTCGTGCTACTTACTACAGATGGAGTTTGCTAGCTTTGGCTAGCCTGCTCTCTGACTATCTAATCAAAGGCTGTGAATACGATGGCGTCACCGCACACCTGCTAGAGGGCCTTGGTGTCACCAACTCCAAATGTGATTGGTTGAAGCAACAGTTTCATTGACACTAATTGTGTGCTAGAGGGCTCTCAGAACTGATAGTGAAGGCCTCCAGGCAGATTTCTTTGACTTTGACCCTGCTTGGCAACAAAGATAGCTGAAATATGATTGGTCAAAAGCTTTAATATGAAAATACATGTCAGGAAGCAGCATAAACAGGGGAAAAACTATGAAAGGAACCGGACAGACCACTTGGAATTATTTAATAAATATTCATGGACAAAATATAATTATAAATAAACATCAGTATGTGATTCAGATTTTTTTAGGCCAGCGGAGATGACCCACCACTGCATTTGAGGATATCTGAAGTTACATTTTACTAGTCATAATACAAATTGTTGATAGCCACAATGACATTTTTACTTGTCACAATGTATTTTGGATATTTAAAATTGCATTCTGGATATCTGGAATAAGTTTTTCATTTTGACTAGGAACAATTCTATTACCGATATCCAGAATGTTCCTTCTAGATATCTAAACTCTAATAGTGGATATCTGAAATTTGAAAGCCCAATACACATGAAAGACAAAAGTGACATCATTTCCCCTCGATAGAACGCCAATGTAGATATCTGAAATGTTCTTTTTGACGAGGAAGAACCGGATTAGAGATATCTACAATACATATCCAGTCTAGCGCTAAAGAATGAACACAGCTTACCATATCAGCCCAGTATGTGGCGGTAATGCACTTAAAATGGTGGACAACCGCCAAATAAACCTGACGGGAGAAGAAGAAGAAGGTTTTTACCGAGTCCGCCATATTTGTCAGCAGCAACGGTTGTAGTCCATATATGGATGTGAGTCCATACTGTAAATATGTCCAAACTTCGAGCTGATTACCTTAAATGTTCAGTTGTTGGTTGTAATACTGAACACAAGTCACTACACCGACCTCCAGCCTGTGAACCCTTTAGAAGGGCCTGGCTGAATTTTATTTTCCGTGGGAATATCCCTGCAACTGTTGGAAAATCTCTTCTTGTTTGCGCTAACCACTTTGAAGACGAGTGTTTTAGCAACCTTGGGCAATACAGAGAGGGATTTGCCTTAAAACTGCATTTAATCGAGGGGTCAGTTCCAACTGTCTACACTAGCAATGTTGAAGACAAGCAAGTGGTAAGTTACAAGTAACGCTAAAATGACTGATTTGTATTTTAGATGGCTAGTGGTTTGTGTTTACATGGCAGCGTTAGCGCTTCTGTTGGCGTTAGCATTGAGCCCGTAGACTGAAGATTGAAACTTTAGCTTGTTTTTGTACTATGCTGCCACTTAACGACCTGGTAACAAGCATAGTATCAGAGCTAGTAGTTAGTATATTAGTATATTAGAATAGTGACTTTTAGTCTTTTGCATTTTGTGTAACGTTATTTTATTATATGCACAGTATTAATGCTGAGCTTAGAATTAGCTTCACTCTGCTTTGGGACTGTTAGCCCCCCCAAAAATGTAATAACTTCCCACAAATGTAATTTTAAAAAATGCAGCTTTTAACGTAATAATTCCCTACAAACGTAATAAAAATTTGTAGCTTTTAACGTAATAATCCCACAAATACAATAACTTTCCCCCAAACCTAATAGAAACTTACACATTATGTTTTGTGTTTGATTGTCATTTACATATGGCATTATTTTTCATTTCAGAAGCCTGACGCAATTGAGCAACCTTTGTTTGCTCACAAGGGCTGCCAAACAGAATCAAAACGGACATGCTCTGTTGGGACACAGCTTTCCATAAAAACCCTCCAACCTCATGTCAGAAGTGCAGGTTTGTAAAGTAGTGTTGCACGTTATATTTGTAGTGTTATAATGTATTGTCGAAATAAAAACAGTTCAGTGTAGCTAATGCTTGTCATTTGTTTCCAAAGGCATTCAGGTAACCCCACGTCGCACAGATGTTGGTGTTTGTACATTGGCACCTACTGCTGTGCATGAACATGAATGCCTGACATCAACATCAGCGAAGCGAGCCAGACTGTCTGATACTGAGGAACAAGTAACATCAATGAAATAAGTTACAGAGACCATGTGCAAGGGGGACAGAAGAGGAGAATGACTCTTTAGAAGTCAGCTCAATAATAGACATATGGGACCCACAGGATATAATCCTGAAGATTCCATCACTGCTTTGTCAGAGGTGGCTGATGAGAAGTAAGTAAAGTTCCAAGAACAAAGTTATTGTGAAGGTATATTTGTACATGTGTTTTAGATGGTAATGTATGTTTTGTAACAACAGAACAGAGTCAACAGCACCAATCCACAGAACCCCAACTTATATCATCTATGAAAAATGCCTTTTGGAGCTTTTTGAGGTATGTCCTGTCTGTCAAAGAGTGTCAGTAGTGGAGACAAGAAGGTTGAGAACATTTCTTTGTGTAGAACAGTGATCCTGGTGTCATATAGACTTCGACCCCTGGGTCACTTTTCTACATAGAATTGTGACCCGTGGGTCACTTTTCTAATATGGAAAACTGACCCATCCCATAAAATTTTGACCCCTTATGTGAACTTGTACTGTATGTTAATAAAAATGCTATAATACATTTCTATATCATAATAAGCTTAAATATGTGTATGATTTGAGAATTTCACCAGAAATTACTAAATTAATTCATCCATGTAGCCATCCATCCATCTTCTGTACCCGTTTTATCCTCACTAGGGTTACGGGGGTCGCATGGAGCCTTTCCCAGGTACTTAAGGGCGAAGACGGGGGACACCCTGGACAAGTCGCCAGTTCATCACAGGGCTGACATATAGACAAACAATCACTCACATTCATCAATGTAGCCATTGAAGTAAATAATCTGTGTTAATTTTAGAGTTGATGGACATCAGAGACATGAAATATACCCAAAATTATGAAAAAATAGGTTTTATGTATTTATTTAGTAATATTTGTAACAAAAACCATTTAACACTGGATGGGTGAAAATAGATCACAGGAAAGGTTATTGGATTTGAATCAATCACAGGTACATGTAATGTAATTTTAATATGTACTGTAGGTCACTTTTCCATGCTATAGAAGTTTGACCTTGACCCTTTGCCTATTTCTTTGTTTTATTATGTATGTATGTATCTTTTCCACGCTATAGAGTTTTGACTCCTTGCTTATTTTTTTTCCAAAATTTTTGTACTTTTCATAACATGTTTTGTGTTTATATACCTTAAATAAACTTTTTTTGTAACAGATTTGGTGATTTATTGGGGGTGGGTGACTTTTCTATCTGACACCGGCACTCATGGTTGTTTTTTTTTTTAGAAAATGAAATGCAACCTGTTGTAGGCAGCACTCCGGTGGG
This sequence comes from Ostorhinchus rueppellii, assembly GCA_030068375.1. Lineage (NCBI taxonomy): Eukaryota > Metazoa > Chordata > Actinopteri > Kurtiformes > Apogonidae > Ostorhinchus > Ostorhinchus rueppellii. The sequence continues at coordinate 27,555,744 of JAQQZY010000012.1, forward strand.
CAAACAACAACATTATGTTTGCTGTACAGTCGCAGAAAAAAGTATTACACCACCCTTGTTTTCTTCAATTTCTTGTTCATTTTAATACCTGATACAATTACAGTTACATTTGTTTGGACAAATATAATGATAGCAACAAAAAAAGCTCATACTAGTTTAATTTCAGAGCTGACATCTATCCATTTTCCATGTTTTCTTGATAAAAAAAAAAACCCCAATCACTTCACTTCTGACATCAGTATCTATGGCATTGTACTGACAAAAACAGTGCTTTTAGGCATTTCATGTTTTCTTTTCTGTCTGTTTTAGTCACATGATACACACAGGAGTTAGTACTTGATTGCATAACCATAATTTTTGATGGTCTAATAATTTTTTTCCTTAACTATTTCCCAACGGTGGACTGTTTTTCAAAATTGAAACGGTAATAGCTAAAGGTTTTTTCTTTGGTTTGTTTGAAATAGGCACTTTATTTGTATTAATATTAGAGTAATGTTTTTTGTTTTTATAGATCTTCCAGGCAATGAGGCTGAAAGTGTTTCAGTATGACACCTTTAGACGACATGGCTGGACTTGCATAGAACATAATACACAAATGGAAGTCAACACGAGATGCTATGATGGAGAAGCTTCAAAAAGAACAAAATGTCATCCTTGGTGATATGAAGAAGTTGGAAGTTACACCATGATGGACGTGGGAAACAATACTGTCGTTGACCTACAACTAGTTCAGGTAAGACTTAAAAAAAAAAAAAATCTTGGATCAGGGAAAATTTTAGTTACTTAATCTTCCCTGCATTGGTGAACACGGTAATGTAATGTCTTTCTATTATCAATACTTTAGGCGATACATATATTTTTTTTCGGTCTGTTTTTTAGGGCTATCCAAAAAGATGGTGAAGATTGCACAAAACAAAGACTGTAAAGTACTCAAGAAGTGGCTTCATACTAAAAAAACCCAAAACTCATCTACTGGACTGCTGCTTCCCAAGCAACTCCAAGGAAAGTGGCAACGTGGACCTCTATACTTAACCATCCACACACATGACGATTAGCAAATGGTTAAAACCAGGCGACTCATTTTACCTTTATCATTTTACTTCAGTCATTAAATTTAGAAACTATTCATTCATTCATTCATCTTCTATACCCGCTTTATCCTCACTAGGGTCACGGGGGTCGCATGGAGCCTATC
>JAQQZY010000012.1:27560689-27577911 GCA_030068375.1 Ostorhinchus rueppellii
TTCACAGACATCATATGTGAAAACCGTAGCATATTTCAAACGGGACCAGAAAATAACTTTTATCCCTCCACTGACTCGTTCATTTTTTTTGACATGTTAGGTCCAATGGCCCGGAAATCGACCGGAAATAGATTCGCGTCACTTAGGCTCCCTATTAAAAGGTGCGCCACTTAGATGCACAGGCTGGCGCTGGTAGAACACACAGTTACAACCGTGCTCCTGTCTGAAAGATTTACCCAACCAAACAATTGTAAGTTTTATTTTAATTGTCATTTTTTCAAATACTCATCACTGGACAGTAAATTAATTGACACATCCGACTGCATCTCAAGGTCTTTTAGCATAATTTTTTCTTTACTTTTTGGAGCACGCGTTTTCCAGCCACACAAAGCGCCACTATAAATAAAAGACACTGTTGAATTTAATGATCCAAGTGGTTGTTTTGATCCAGATGTGACTTGTTCATGAATCTGAGTCTAATTCCAGGTTTCGTGTGTAACCCATCGTGTCCACCGGCGTTACATGCAGAATCTGCCCATTTAAACACAAATAAATTGCGTGTGATTTTGCAACAGCGCTCATTTTTGTGAAACACACTACCTTGCTTATTTACTTAAATTCCCAAAATGTACCTGTGAGAGAATAAAAAGATATTTAAAAAAAAAAAAAAATTGTAGATTATAATTTCACTGTCCTTTTCACTCTGTTACATGCAAGTTTTTGTATAAAAACAATATAAAACTGTGTTTTACCTGAAAAATAGTTAATTTTTTTTAATCTCAATAAATACATTTAATATTTATTGAGAAATATTTATTTGTAAAACAGACCCAAAGTGCTTCCCAACTTGCTTCATAACATTCGTCTACATCTGGTTTGAAGTTTTAGCCCCATGTCCTGTTTTTAGGACCAGTTTCATAGAAGCGCATATCTGTTCATGTCATTAATGCATTTTCCTATATGACACATGGTGTATGTTTGAGTTCTGCAGGATTTGAGGTGCCATGCTGGGATCTGGAATGTTTAACATCCAGGTAGAAGCCACAGAACGGTCACTTATAATTACTCTGTCAGTACATACCATTCAGTTTTAGAGGTGCAGATGAAGAACTGAGATCCGTTGGTGTTGGGTCCAGCGTTGGCCATCGACAAGATACCTGCAGAGCAAATGTTATAAACAGATGTTAGTTTAATATACTCAGCTAACAGCATGTTAAATGGAATGATACGACAAGATAGATTAATATCCAAGCCAGAAAACCTGCTGCCTTGGCTCGACTCAGTTTGAGCAGTAAAACTGAGGCACTTAACTAATAAAACACACGTTATACTGCATGAAAAACAACTTCAAATAGTCAAAATGAGGTAAATGTGAATTTTTAGTATTAAAATTCTCCTGTGGTAAATTCAACACTATATAACCTCACTAGTTAACCCATTAAGACCCAAACAGTGGTGACCAATACCATCTACCTGTCAATCTACTAATCCTGTCAGTTCAAAAAACACACTTCAGATATCAGATATGACCCATTTGGATGCTCAGAGGCTCCGTAGTTACCGTGGAAACACCCGTCATCTTCTACAATGTTGATTCACCAGTAAAATCCATCAATGACAGTGGATGGACACACTGGGTTTATGTTCAGTTAACCCTTTCATGCACAGTAGACTGCTATTCTACAGCTGTTCTCTTATATATTCATGGATTTTGTTGTTTTAGTTCCATATCAGCCAACACAGTGGACACTCATGCATCATCCCAAACACTGCAATTCATACCATTACTGTAACTTTGACTGTAACTTCATAAACCTGATCTGCAGTTACATGTTGGAGTGTAAATCAGTTGCTTGTTGTTATTAGACTGCAATTAACAGGTTTTTTTTTTTTTTTAAACTAGTTTTTTTTTTTTTGCAAAATTATCTCTGAAGTGAGTAATGACTAGTAGTAAAGTTAAATGTGAGAAAACGTCAAATTACCACCATTAAAAATGTTTTTCCTACTTAGTTTTCACACAATATATCAGTAAACAGTGGACATTTTTGCAAATCCATGAAAAATAGGTTCATAAGAAAAGTATATATCAGATTGTTGTTGTTGTTTTTTTATGTCTCGAGAAGGATAAAAACACTCAGGAAAAAAAGTCATGATTAGGCTTCTCATAATTCATGCATGAAAGGGTTAATGATAGATTTTACCGAAAAAGTCATGTTTTCTTCATTTTTTTCCCCCAGTTTCTTATATATACACATTTTGATAATCAACTTTAATCTGAGCTTTTATGAACAGCTACACAATCACTGAATTAGATATGGAAAAAAAACCAACATGATTTTCATCGAAAAACCCACAAAACACAGGCAATAAAAGGTAATAAAAAAACTTAAGAAAGGTTAAATAGAGAGAAAAATTCATTTGTGAACTGCCACAGAAGTAGCACTGGGTCTTTATGGGTTAAATGCATTATGAGTTCATTATTCGCTCACACAATTATTAGAAGAGCATATAAACTATGTCCATACAAACTAAACTATATGAATTCTTTTTCAAACACATATTTGGCATAAACCACGACGAAGCAGCCTAACACAAAAAAAAGTGGGAAAAATGTAGTGAACAGAGGGTTTGTTCCTACACTTGAATGACTGTACATGTCTACACTGCTGCCATCTAGTGGACATAAAACAGTACTACAGAGAATGACAAAGTCTTTCCATCCTCAGTTATGTTTTGTAGAAGTGTAGGTGTAGTAATAAATACATCATTACCCCCCCTCACCCCAAAGGGTAGGCAAGCGGTATTGTTTTTGGTTCCATTTGTTAACCCTCTACAACAAAAAACTATTGGCTGGATTCACACCAAATTGGGTTTATAGATTACCACCGGCACAGAATAGATGTCGCTACATTTTGGGAAAAATAGGTCAAAGTTTACATTTCTTATTAATTTTTAAAATACTTTTCTTCTCCCATTTGCTTCTAATGGGCAACATTTCAAATGTCTACAAAAACATCAATTTTGTTTCAGTTTACTTCAAACTTGGCACAAATATAGAGACAATTGATATGCTGACATCAGCACATGCACAGACATGATGACATCAGCTGGATCGATGCCAAAATAAGCTCCGATACATGCGGGGTCTTGTTTTTAATTATTTTAATACTCCTTATCCTTAGAGTAATCAGTTCCGTTTGTGTTCTACTGAGGTCTTGGAGCTTGTAGCACCCTATAATGTAAGAATTTACTGAAAATGTAATGTAAAATTTGCTCTTAATCAAAGATGTATAAAACCTGAAAATGTAACAACTTCACCAATAAGTTAATAAAATATCCTGAGAGATATTGTAATAACATTTGTACCAAAAACGTAATACCTTATTACATTATTGTGACTTTACTTTGCTTTCAGGTGGGTCTTATTCCCTAAAACTGATAATGTCAAACTTGACAAAACAACAACAACAACAACAACAACAACAACAACAACAACAACAACAACAACAAAAAACCATTTGGAAATGTAAAAAAAAAATTCCCTATAATGTAATAAGGTATTACATTATCGGTAAAAATGTTATTACAATATTAGTCAGGATATTTTATTACATTATTGGGTTTTATTACATTTTTGACTGAGTTAAGTGCAAATTTTACATTACATTTAGAGGCATCATTACATTTTCAGGAGATTATTACATTATAGGATGCTACAGGGCTCATTGTTCTATTTTGTGCATAAATTAAACTGTACAAATATACAGCTGTCATATTCTTTTGTTTTATTAAGATTTATGCATAAATATTCTGGAATTTCCTACCAAATGGTCATTCCTATGGTGGATTAAACTTCCAATAATTCTGATGCAGACAGAAAACACTCTTTTTTTTTTTTTAATCATTTGTCCTTGTTTGCTCAGATTGGGACAGTTACCAGGTCCGGTGTGCTTCAGTCTGAAGTTCTCATCTGGGAATTTCCACCCGTAGATAGACTTTCCTCCAGTTCCATTGTGGTTTGTGAAGTCTCCACCCTGAAAACAAAAAGACACTGCGATGACAATCCAGACACCAGTGAATAAAAGTGAAATGGACAAGAGCTGAGTAGGGCCTACCTGGCACATGAACTGAGGGATCACCCTGTGGAAAGTGGATCCTTTGTAACCGAAGCCGTGCTCGCCCGTGCACAGAGCTCTGAAGTTCTCTACAATAAACATTAGGATTCAGTCTCTCTCTGACGACGCGACAAAAATGTGATCGAATGAGCAGTTTAGATGGAATCACACTGAATAATGCTTTAGATTCATTTAACCAGGTAAAAAAAACTCATTGAGGTTACAGATCTCTTTTCCAAGAGTGACTTTTCCCAAAAAAAAAGCAGCATAACACGCAGATTCTGACAAGTCAAAAACATAATCAACACATGATACAAAAAAACTTACAATCAATAATTACAAAACAAGCATTGCATAAAAACAGTTACATTGATTTCACACTTGTTTAAATGGTTCAGAAACCCACTTTTATCAGTCTTTGGTTCATTTATTTGTGTATTTGGACCCTAATAGTTCATAAAGTTTGAATTTGATCCTTCCAGGTGCTGCTAAACTATCTTTATATTCATTTTGGCAAAAATCAAGTAGATTTCTAAAACCTGTTTAAATTCCTGCTTAATTTGTTGTGTTTTATAACTAGTTACGTCACGATATTTGCACATTAAAGGTCAAGACTTCAGATGAACCTTTCTGTGAGTATGACGTAATAGTTTATCAGCAGCAGTGGTTGTATTAAAACTGAAAATATGCCCCAACGTCGAGCTGATTACCTAAAATGTGGGCAGGGCAGCAAAACATTATGCATTTAAAGGGCCAGCACTCAAATGGACCTTTGTGGTGTCAATACTCAGAAATAGGGCTGAAGATGGACCTGTGGAGTTGAATTAATGAAGAATTCAGACCCAAGCAGAGCATTTACGGTTTATGGAGACCACAGGGAAATGTTGGAAAATACAGAATTCCATTCAAAAAAGCAAAACAAAAAAAACCCCACACCTTTAAATTCACCTAAAGTTCAGACAGATTAAAGTGGTTTTGTAGGACACTCCATGCAGAGGGGGCAGCATGTTGAAATGCAGTCTTACCCAACTCTGTTCTGTTTATTATGCATCAGTGTATGAAAATCATTTACCTGCGGTTTTCGGTACAACTTCTGCGTTGAGCTGTGGAGAAAATAAAACAATTATAAATCGCCTGAGGGTCAAAACACAACCGACCTGTTCTGCAAAAACCAGTCCACGACAAAACGGACAGAGAACACGTTTAGCAATTTGTACTAAGTTGTAGTAACATAGATTTTATCGATAAAGAAGAGGCACAACGTGTTTCGTGCAGGAAATGTTGTTGTACCTCAAAGGTGACTCTTCCCAGTGGTTCATTATCCGCCGAGATGTCAAAGTAAACCAGCGGCTTACTGTTAGCGGCTGCGGGGCCGGTGCTGTACAGCCGGGCCGCCGTGAAAACCAGCGAACAAAGCTTGGTTCGGTTTGATAGGAATAACATCTTCTCTGCACTGAGGGTCAGTTACCACACATATGTGAGTTATGACCCAAAGTCACGCCGTGAGCCGGTGGAGGAAATTTTCGTTGTACTACTTCCGGGTGCAGCCACGGATCAAAATCTCGCGAGATGGAACCGCATTGATATTTATTTTTCTTTTTTAATGCAATGAATTTGTTCTTTTATTAAGTAGTTTAAAAATATTATTGACCCAAAAAAATATATAATTACAAGAGAAAAAAGTCCGATAAAATTGTTATTTTCTTCTTCTTCTTCTTCTTCTTCTTCTTCTTCTTCTTCTTCTTCTTCTTAGGCCTTTATTTATTTATTTTTTTTACAATACAGAATAATGCAAAAAACGGAAAATAATGTACAGCACTTTAATTATTATTGCTAAACAATTTATCCATATATGTAATTTATGCAGAGCCACCCACTGTTCTTAATTTAAACAAATGAACAAACAAACTTAATGAAACAACAATACTGAAACACGTAAGAATCAAACAAGCCTTAACTGTATACGACAGTTTGAATGGATTGATACCTGATTAGACCTCTGACTTTTACTTTTACTTTTGTTTTTTATTTTATTTTATTTTTTATGTAATATAATAGTACACAGATCAGTCTGGAAAAAACATAATGTTTCTCTATGGAAATCTTTTTCATATATCCAGATTTTGATTTTTGAAACTCATTACAATAAATGTGACAGTAAAACATTTATCTCTTTGTTTTGCTCCCATTTCTCTTCACAACACGTAAAAGATGTGATGAAGTGTTTCAGGTGTTATTTTTATCACATTGTCCCTGTAAACCAGTCTTTTTCATGTCAAGATCTTCTTCACATCCTATTATGTAATAGGATGTTCTGGCTTTTTGTTGTACAACAAAAAGCCAGAACTGAGGTCAGTTTTAGTGTCATTGCTTTCTTCACTTGTATTTCCTATCCATTACAACAGGGGTTCCCAAAGTGGCAGGGGTACTTAGAAGAAGCCCAGGGGGTACTTGAAGTTTTTTTTGGGAAAACTACATTAAACAAGTCGTCATGTACTGAATACAGATTAAATAATGAGAATTAATGCTGAAATATAAAACACAATAAACACAATGACATAATAGTTCTATCGTCAATAAGCTTGGGTAAGCTTCGGTAACATTTTAAGAACATTATTAGACAAAATTAATTAATTTGAGTAGCAAAGTAATTCTTTTTTATTGATGAAAGGGAAATGTATTAATCAATGACCAATTGTTTGTTTTTCTTAGCAATGAAAGAGGGCGCTTTTCAATTTATACTTTGCACAAAATTACTTTATAAAAATACTTTTTTATAGATTACAGTGAAATATGTTGCTTGTTCACAAAATTTTGAACATATAATCTGACCCATTTGGCACAGGAACACATTTTGTCAACTTATTTTTCAATCAAAAATGCTGAAGTGAAGTGAGAGTTGGGGGGGTACTTTGCTAAAAAGTATATTCAGGGGGTACTCCACTGTAAAAAAAAAACAAAACAAACAAACATTTGAGAACCACTGCAATACAGTATCTCAAGGTTTTCTTTTGTGATTTAGTTTTTATAATTTTCATATTTTTTGTACCAACTTGACAGTCTCTTGCTCTCCTTTTGTCACCTATTTCCAAAACTTCTGACTGTTAATGTTATTAATTTTGCATGTTGTTAGACTAGTGACAAAAAAAGCAAAAAAGACAAGATGACAGCGGCATACAGGTATCATCTGAATACATATTTATTAGATAAATATTAGGTTGTCACATCATCTAACTACATACAGTTCTGCAAGACTAAAAATCACAATTAGTTCCTTTATTTTCTGACCAGTTTAGAATATGAAATGATTGTACATACAATGTACAAACATAGAGACAATGAATGAATGAATCACCTTAGATTGTATCATTTTCTGTTCATGATATCAAAAATTGTACAAACTATGGATCTGGTTACAATCTTCTGGACCCGTCCCTCCCTCCCGCTGCTGCACACGCCTTTCTCCCACCCCTCCGAGCGTTCCCCTGGGTTTTCTTTGTAACCTTTTTTTTTTTCTTTTTAATCTTTAGCACCTCAGAGTATGCAGGTGACAGACTAGAACACAGAGGCTAAATATTACATGTAAAACATAGCTGTCCCAGTTCCCCTAACAGAAGAGGTGAAAGTATTATACAGAGGGGGGAACAAAATGCTGAGAGATACCCACAGACACTAACTAACAAGTTTCATTTTCCATATTCAGCCACTTCCAGTAGAGGGGTTGCAAGCTTTTTATTATTCTGAAGAAACAATGCACATTCCCAGGGAAAATGAATACATTTCTGTTCACATGTCTCTATATTCATTTACATATATACAGGCATCCTCGGGACGTTTGACCAAGCTTTGCCCAAAAAAAAAACAAAACAAAAAAAACAAAAAACAAAATCATCTCCAGGCCAATTGATAAACGTGCCCTTCCATTCTGAATTAATTTTTTTTCTTTAATTTTTACAGTTTTTTTTTTTTCTTAAACAACTTCCCCAGAGAAATGGCCCTTTATTGTGATTGTGCAACTACGGATTTGGGGTGATGCCTAACACATCGAATTGGCTCAACTTGTACATAATATGAAATGATAACAACTTCCATGGGACTGATTAAAAGTTTCAATTCAGATATAAGAAAAAAAAATGAACATAATGTGGCAGCGTGTTGTTAACAGATGGACTTCACGAGTGACTGAAATATGAAACATGTCAGCGTGTTGTACTGGAACAAATTATAGTTTTTACATGAACATTAAACAAACAACAACAAAAAAAGCAGATTTTGAACCAGCACATAATCAGCTACAATTGAAAGAAATTGGATTTCTAGCCTTACAGTTTAATAAGAAAACCAGTACAAAATAATTTACCAAAAAAAGGGGATAAAAATGTATATGGTCTCATGCTTTTAAAAAAGCCACATTTTATAACAAAAATATAAACAATATCATGAATTTCTTTAAAATATGGTTGTGATATATCTTTAAAATACCACTGTGTATCCACAATTAGCAACAATTATGATATTCACATAGCTCACTTACTAATTACACTGACAGCCAGCTGATACCACGTCTTTTTAAAACCATAACTGGTCAGAATAATGGAAAACATAAAGTCATGAGCAGACGACAATCAATCAAATAGATCTGAAAGGAAATATTGCTTCAAACTGAGCTTGACGTGTGACATTTTAGAAAACTTATATGTTATACGATCACTTTGAGCTGATGCAGAGAGGCTGGGGGGCGGGGGTGGGGGTACGACACACCTGTCTGCGTGCGACAGGTGTGAGACAGAGTGCACCAGGAGGGAATAGCTTATGAGACGTTTGCTGGTTTGTTTGTTTTTTTTTTCCCCAGCGGCAAGAAGACGAGACAGCTGTCGTATGCTGGTTACAAACATAGTCAGTGGTCAGATGGGATCTGAGGAGCAGGTTAGGTCGAACGACTAATGATCGAAGGACAAACATTATTAAGATGATACAAAAATATTCACAATGATATTTACAGTACAATAGCATTTCTTAAAAAATAATACATTTGCATACTGAACAGCACTCTTCTCAAAAAAGTGAAGCTGAAAACAAATGTGGCAAAAGGTCTGCACCAATACTGCTTTAAAAACCACTTCTTCTTCAACAGCAGCGATGGATAAACCTCCGCTACTGTATATTCGACCTCCTATCACACACTCACACTTACACACACATACACGCACACGCTCTCAGCCGTACACAGCACCAAGCAAACACAAACATCTCCGTTCTCATCCCTCTAACTTTGGTGAGCAGTTTCCCAAAAAGATTTATGGATAGTTTAATTATGCAGCAACGACAAAAAGTAAAAATAAAAACCAGAAAAAAACAAACAAAATCAGCAAATACATGATAAATGTACTGCTGACAGCTTTATCCCTTCAACGTTAGTGTTAAATAAATCATACTAGACAGAAATCATAAAAGAAAATGTACAATTAACAAAAAAACACTATTTTTTTTTTTTAAAACCACTTGGAACAGCACTAGACGAGGGCTTGGCACACATGCACTTTGTAGACTACTGGAACATTATTTAACAGGGAGAGAACTTAGTTAAAATAAAATAAAAATAATCAAATAAAACACACGCACAAGTGACACCAGGCTCATGCAGAGCAGACGGCGTGGAAGGAGGTTTAGCAGGAAGCAATAAGTGCAGCAGGATCGTCACAGGAACCCCAATCTCTCATATTGTACCTTTCATTTCCATTAAAGGAGGATGACAACTATACAATACGGTGAAGTACAAATGTGTTTTTTTGTGTATATGTGTTTGTGTGTATGTGTGTTGTGTGGTTTAAAGGCCGAAATCCGTTCCAGCTGTCAACCCTCGGAGGATATCTATCTCTTTTTGACAAAAATATTTATGTATGTATCACAATCGTAGACAAAGTGGAAGCCGATCATTCCCAAAAAGCTTTTTAAAATGTTGGCATTCAGCAAAAAACCGTTCTAAAAAACATTTTTTCAGATAGTATCCGGGTCTGATTCCCGTTTTGTTGTAAAGACAGATTTTTTTTTTTTTGTTTTGTTTTGGTTTTTTTTGCATTGCCGAAATCTCTTGTGCTTTTTACGTGATGTGTGGACAACAGAACAGAACCAGACTAACCAGTGAGGGAATGGAGCTGTGACACCAGGAAGCTGTGGCCTCTCAAACTGGAATAACATTACATGGACAGAAATGCACACCGGCCAGATAGCGCAGGTTAATTTTTTTTTTCTTTTTCTCTTTACAGTGAATTCCTTTTTTCTCAAAAAGGAAACAAAACATGGATAAAAAATGCTACAACACGTTCCTAATGTGCACACAAACACCTGTGTGAGGCATAAAAAAATCAACTGAGTATAGCTGCACAGTTCATAGGTATCGCAACAGGGAGTGAGAGGGCGGGCCGACCCCTGACCCCGCCCCCTTCCATCCCGCCGTGTCTTTGTGTTTTAACCTCTTTCAGTCAATCTGCGCTGGCGAATGAAAACTGTACAAGAGGAAGAAGAGAAAGGGAGTGCATCTTTGTGTTTATCAAGTACTGAGCGAGCGCCCTGGGCTTTCAGGGAAACTGCAGGCTGTCAGAGAAGTTCATATGTGTCTGAATGGCCTCAGTTGTTTTCGAAGAGCGATAGAAGGTCGTCGTTGCTATTGCTGGGGAGGTCCGGGGGGTCCAGGTACGACAACAGCTCGTCTGGGTTTGCGAGCTCTGGAAGAAGCTGTGAAGAAGACGAAACGACAGCTTTAGCCTCGAAGCTAAGTGAGCTCATAATATTTAGATTTCACCAAAGTTATGTGCATTCATGAAGCAAGGCTGGCCACAAAGTAGACAAACAGACACTACAAATAATTAACGGGGTCCGAAACTGATGTTATGACGTCACAATTCAGGTTAACTCCTAAAGACCCAAACACCCACCATCGACCAAAGACATCTACTGATCTAAACTGTTGAATGCATGTTGAACCACTCCAATCAATCATTACATGGAAATAAATGGTGTCAAATACAGTTTGTCACCTTTTCATGATCAGATATGACAGATAAACTATAACTAAATGAATATAAAAAAGAAAAAAACGTTAAAGACCAAATAAAAACCTCTATATATGAACTTACGTCTAAAGATGGCTCCGGCATGTCCGACCCCGCTTGGCTGTCCAAACTGTTGGATGGGTTGAAGGACAGGTCACCATGGGGATGGTTGTTAGGGCCGGGCTGCTGCTGCTGTTGCTGTTGCTGCTGCGGCGGCTGTTGTTGAGGGGGCGGAGCCTGCCGTGACGGCTGAGGCGGTCCGCTGTGGTGGAGCTGCTGCCCTGATTGGCTCCCAGGGTGAGGAGACGCATGTAAGCTCTGCTGCAACGAGCCATGAGACGGGTCATTGGCGGCAGAGTGAGGTATCTGCACAGGGACGACAGATTTAGAACCGAGTTAGAATAGATCAGTACATGTCGATTCATTTTGGATGAATGAAGCTATGAGTGTGTGTTAAAACTAGTGCTGTCAAATGATCACATGTTTTATCTGATTAATCACAGGGTTGGTGTGGATTAATTTCAATTAATCACAATTAACCCTTTAACGCCTGAATCGATTTCCAATTGTGGAAAAAAAAAATTTGAATTGCGTTTTTTCTTTCAAGTAGATAGTATTTTTGTTGCATTTTGGAGCGGGGGGGGGGGTTTGATGTGAATTTGCATCAATAGGTGTAAAGGGGTTAAATCCTTCATTTTTAATCTATTTTAATCGCGTTTCATTTTACATGAGCAAACATACTCAAGAAAGAAGGGAATATAGATGCATTTAATGTGTTTGTCACAAGCTGGGCAATGCATTAACCCAAGTGCGAACAGAATGCCTGATTAATGTATGCTCCGTGTTAATGTGATATTTTCAGCTGGAAGTACTTCAGTGAAAAGAAAACTCCTTCTTCCAGAGTGTGGATAATACTTTATGTTGGCCAACTGTTCTGTCTTGGTTTTTTTTTGTTCTCATATTTCCATCCAAAGGACTAATGTGCTGTTTAGTGTCTTCCATCTTTATGGGCCGGTTCTGCTGCCTGTCACACGGATAAACTGCCTATTGTTCATGTGCGACAGTAACTCTACTTGGACAAACTGACCCAAATGCGTTAGCAGAGACATTCAGAGTCATTCTGCACTGAAAAATGGGTTAACTGTGTTAAAATTTTTGATCAGATTAATCATGATGATGGATTAATCTGCAAGAACGGGTTAATTCTGACGTCTCTAATTAAAACATAGGAAAATCGTGCAGTAAGTTGCATTTCTCATCATAAATCTCTCACAGGAATGCGACTAAATGCTTTTATTCAAGTAAAAAATCCAGTGTAGTTGGAGAATGTAAATAAAAAGAGAATATAGTGAGTTGTGGTGACTGGACTAAGAGCGATGGGACCACTCACTGAGTCAGGCATGTTGTGGGACAGGGGCTTGTCTTGGCTCATCAGGCTGGTGGGCATGTCCGGGGGGTGAGACAGCTGTGGGCCGTGCATGAAATCATTCATCGAAGTCGCACCGGGGTTACCGTGGGGGAAGTCGAAGTTGCCGTGCCCTTGGTAACTGTTCCCTAAAAAAAAATACAGATGTCTGGTTAAGCTCAGGCAAGTTGTGGTGTGTTATGACCCCGCCCCCCAAAGGGGTGGGGCATTGTATTTGGTTTGTTTTATTTCTTTATTTGTTAACATTCTAGCAGCAAAACTCTTGGTTGAATTCATACCAAATTGGGTTTATATATTACCAGTGATCCAGAATAAATGTCATTACATTTTGGGGAAAAAGGTCAAAGCAAAATTTTTAATGAATTTTTTCCCGTTTATTTATAATGGCCAAAATTTCAAATGTCTGTAACAGCAAAACTATTGGTTGAATTCATATCAAATTGGGTTTATAGATTGTCAGTCACCCAGAATAGATCTCATTACATTTTGGGGAAAGTAGGTCAAAGTTCAAATTTTTTAATGAAATTTTTAAATCTTTTTTTTTCCCCATTTACTTAGAATTAGTTAAATTTCAAATGTCTATAAAACCATTAATTCTGTTTCAATTTACTTCAAACTTGGTACATACCATATATAGAGGCAATTGATATGATGACATCACCACATGCACAGACATGATGACATCAGCTGGATTGATGCCAAAATAAACTACAATACATGCGAGGGGCGGGGCTTGTGCCTGACACCACTTGTTTCTTTTGTGGACTTGAACTGTGTCGTACCTTGACTGCTGTATTCGCTGTTGTTGCCTCCTTGTTGAGCAGGTAATGACGGGTACGGCGACGGCCCCGGTCCGAGCTGAGCGATCATGTCCATCACGTTGGGCATGATCATCTGACTAGGGCTCATCGTCTTAAACCTCTTGGCCAGCGGTCCGTCCGGATCCTCTTTAATGTGAATGTCGGATTTGATCGCCACCGGCCGCCAGCTACATGTCGGGTCGATCGTCACCTCCTCGAACTCCGAACTGACGGGATAACGAAGACGCAAATGTGAGACATACACACGTTATTTCAAGTAAGACATGAAGTTGGGGTTTTAACTTACTTCTGGATGGCGTTTAAGATTCCCCACATGTACTGGTCCACCTCGAGGCCTTCTAATAACGCTGTTTTACTGAAGAGAAAGAAAAAGATTCAGATTCTTTATCTGTCATTTAAACATTCTCAAAACAGATATAGTGTAAAAATAAAATGAAAATGCATTGATCACTAATAACACGCAAAACACTTCTAGACTGAATAAAATAGTCAGTATAAAAATATATAAAAAGAACATTCATGGATAAATGTTTAACACAATTTAGATATAATAGGCATAATAATCTATAGATAATAATTTGTTTTAATTAAAAAAAAGAATCTAAATTTATTATGAAAATGTGAATATTCTGAATAACGTGAAATAAAATAAGTGCAATTTCAATCATATTATTACTTACAGATCACAGTGGATCTCCAAACACACAAAATATTTATTAAAAGGTATAATAATGTTAAAATTGCACAGATTTTTCTTAACATTTCAAGTTGTTCATGGTTGTTAGGGTGATTTTTATTTTATTGTGAAAGGATAGTTTGTAAATGTAAATATTTTCAGATTTAATTTTACTTTTTTCCATATCAAACCAAGAAGAAAAGTTGGAATTGTCCCTATTTGTAGGTTATTAATAAGTCTGAAACTGACTTGTGCTCTGTAAATTCATCCTGTGGGCCAGAGTGGATACTTTGGCGGCCAGTTTTGGGCCGTAGACCATTAATTTGACCCCCCTGCTGTAGGTGTTGGATACATTTACTTAAATACTAGACACTGGACAAGACTAGACCATGTCAATAATGTTACGTCTCTGCTTATTATTCATAACTTACAGATCACAGTGGATCTATAAATACTCAAAATATTTATTAACAGTTGTAATATTATTAAAATTACACACATTTTTTTCTTAACATTTCAAGTTCATGGTTGTTAAGTTGATTTTTATTTTATTGTGAAAGGATAGTTTGTAAATGTAAATATTTTCTCGTGTAATTTTACTTTTTTCCACATTAAACCCAAGAAGATAGGTTGGAATTGTCCCTATTTGTAGGTTATTAATAAGTTTGACACGTTTGCCTTTTGCACTTACTTGCATACTGGACATCGCCATGTCCCCCGCTCACAGTTCAGTTGCAAATATGATTCCAAATCAAAACACTGCAAAACAATGAAAAATTCCCATGTCATTAATGGTCACATTTACTATATTCTTCTTCTTTTTTTTTTTTGCCTTCTTGTGTTTTGCGTTTAATTCTTGCCTGAACGTGTTTGCAGTCGTGGCCTCTCGCTGGAAGCTGTATTCGCCGGAAGGTGATTGGACATTTCAGGGAAACCTTGATGGCCGTCTGCTCCACGCCGTCCTCTCCGTTGAGGTTGGCATTGCCTGATGACGCTGCTACGCTGCTGAAGTTTCTTTTGACTGTTAGGCAGAAGAAAAGAGAAGCAGTTTGTGAGAAAGAACTAATTTACTCCAATTTTTTTCTGATTTCTGCAGAATCTCAACAATTATTAATATGAACTGAAATTAGTGGTTTAACAAGTGAAATTCCTCTTTAATTTAGCTGCTAACAAGTCTGTGAAGCGACTAGACAATGGTCATTTTTAAGAATCACAAACCACACACATATGTAGGGAACAATGTTATCAAGAATCACTGCTGCTAATGTGCTAACTGCTAATGCTAATGCGCTAACTGCTAACGTGCTAACTGCTAATGCGCTAACTGCTAATGCTAATGCTAGGTACTGTGTGTACTAGAATAATAAATGCAAAATGTAATAGTAAAATGCAAAATGTTTTCCTACAGGGATAAAAATATGAATTAGATTAAAGCCTCGACTTTTTCAAAGCAACAGAAAACAATAGCGAAATCACATTTGTTGATGAAATAAAAATTAAACACAGGCTTTCCACAAAAAAAAGACTAAAAATAAATCAAAAGCATTGAGGAAAATCTCCTTACTTTTTTAAAATCATTTTTGATAATACATAGACAGATTAACTAACACAAGCATTTGTAAATCTTTTTAGTTGGGTGGTTTTTAATGTGTTCTATATGAATTCATGTTGTATGATGACACCAGATGCTATGAGTTGAATAGGTTTTTTGTATGATTTGTGGTTTTTATTTATATTTAACACACTATCCCAGCTATTTCGGAAATGTGCTTGTACTGTACTTGTATAAAAGTATTTAGCTGCTTTTCTGACAGATTTATAAGCACTGTTTTCTGAAGTAATGAGTTTTGTTTTTTTTTGGTTTTATTGAATTCTAACATACATTTACATAACTTTTTGTGACCTTTTTGGATCTTACCAGAGCCAGCCCAAACCTCCATTGGGCCCTAAGCAAAATTGAATTTTGGGGCCCTTTATTTCGTTCTTTCATTTTATTTGAGTTTTTTTCTCCTCTTCCTCTTTCTTTTTTCAGCTCCAGAAGGATACGTCCTTTTTTGTGACATTGTTTTGATTGGAAGTACTTATGAGTTGGATACATAGTGCGCACTAAACGGTAGGAGGCACACACTACGGTGCAGCAGAGTTTTCACATCTAAACAGAGGCAGGAAGAATCACTAGACCTACATCAACAGCACCACAGAAAATTGTAGTTTTGTACAATAGTATAATTTTGATCATGCATAAATCGTCGCTCATGCATGCAAAAACTAATTTTATTTTTTTTAATTGTTCTTGGGGGGCACCCTAGTGGCCGCAGGGCTCTAAGCAGGTGCTTAGTTTGCTCATGCCTTGGGTCGGCTCTGGATCTCACCCCTGTCAAAGAATTAAAGGTGCTTCTTCTGAACGGATATCCTGAACTGTGTATGTGTTTGTGTTGGGATGGAGTTGTGTGAGTGTGTGTGTGTGTGTGTGTGTGTGTGTACCTTTGGTGATGCAATGCTCTGCAGGAAGAAGCCTCTTCTTCAATAAGCCCTGGAGGACAGAGCGGACCGAGGGCCTGTGGACCAGCTGCAGCACGAACAGATGCGACTGCAGGAACAAACAACACCATCACTAAGACATTACACTGGGCCTTTTCATCTGGTTTCAGTCTGTGTATCCTGCTGGATCAGGTTTTGGTTTTGCTTTACACAGCTTTGGACATGGTACAATCAGCAGGTACATGTTGACTTCATTTTTCTTATTAATTCCAGTGAAGGCTCCACTTACACAGCAGCAGGCAGTGACTGTGATCTGGATTGTGTTCCTTCCCGGCTGGCACACATGTTTCAAGTGCAGGGGTTTGTGGGAAGTCTTATTGTCTCCCCGCTCGATGGTAAGTGGTGTGGCATTGACGCTGACTTGAACTGACGCCGGCCAGTTGGTGTTCATCTGCCGGTCTTCGTGGTGGTAGCACTTAAACTGCAGCTCCAGATCCGATCTGTGAGTGAAAGCAACAGGAACATTTAATTCTATTGTCTATTGTTTCTAATGTGGAACAGGGCGGATTTAACTCTCTCAGGGCCAAATTAAGTTGTAGTAACAGGAAAAATCAGATATTTGGGGAAAATTATCATATGGGGTAGTAATAT
>JAQQZY010000012.1:27578011-27589972 GCA_030068375.1 Ostorhinchus rueppellii
GCCATTCTTGCACAGTCTGCATCGTCCACGTTTATCAGCATGGATGGGAAAATGATCGAATCGGTCTAGTCTGACGTTAACCGGTGGCGCAACAATCCTCTGAAATGGAGGCGGAGGTGGGGCAGCTTGATGGAATTAGAATTTAGCTGTTGCAAATCTGCAATGCCTGCCTCGAGAGGGTTAAGGTTTTATCCATCTGTGGTTGAAGAATTTAGTTGTTTTTTGACCAATTCTTAAAGCTTTAGTGGATGAAAAGTAAAACGTCATATCATGTGATTTATAGTTTTACAGAGTAGTGAGAGTAAAATACAGAAAATATTAAATAAACAAGAAGCAAATATCAATATTGATCATAAATGTGTCTTCTTACAAGCAAATGTGAGTAAAAAAAAAAAATCAAGAATATTTACTAATGTAAAGGTTAATCACAACAAAAAAAAAAACTTTTTAACTTTGGAAAAAAATTGAAAAAACTATTATTAAGAGTCCATTTGAAGGACTTAATACAATGATGAATTTTTTATTTTTTTTTTTTAGGACTGACTTTTTATTTTTATTTTTTCAAGTGGAGAAGCATCAAACAACAAAACTTGGCTGTGTTACGAAATACATCAAAGTATTTATTAAAATAACTACAAATTAAGTAATAACATAAATGGTTAAAAATAAGAAAAAAAAAGATGGATTGGAAAAAACACTGCATTCCACAGGTCTAGACACTTAAAACTGATTAATATTTTTTTCATTTTCTCATGAAATGATGATGATAATGTAATTTATTTTTGATAAATCAAGTGTAACTAGGACTCAATATGTTATCATTCCACCAGGTCATGAGTTATGACCCATTTGGACGTTCAGAGGCTCCATAGTTACCATGGAAACACCGTCATCTACAACATTGATTAACCAATAAAACCCATGGAGGTGGATCAATGACAGTGGATGGACACACTTGGTTTCTGTTCAATTAATAATAGATTTTATTGAAAAAGTCGCTTTTTCTCAAATTTTCACTGTTTGTGGGATGATAAACCTCAAATGTAATCTAAACATGATGTTCAAAGTACATGATCAATAAATTAAATTTAGAAAAATATCAAATTTTACTGAAAAAAAATTAAAAATAGACAGGATAATATTATGATAAATGGTGGTAAATTCCTTATTTGGGAAGTGCCAAAAAAAGTAGCACAGGATCTTTACGGTTTAAAGTGACCAGTGTTCAAAAATGTGAAAACCCAAAGCACAAATGCACCTTTTTTCACATGGTATGAGTATGAAACATGCTTGTTCAGAGGTGGAAGTCTCACCGCCACATGAGTGTCTGGTGTACAGATGGACGTAAGTGGAAGACGTGGTTGCTGACGGCCAGGTTATGTTCTAGCCTGAAGGGCTCGAGGACAATGCCGTCTCGCACAGGGAACGTGAGGCGCAGCTCCTCGTTGTGGTTGGCTGCAATAGGAGGAGAAAAGTTACCTCTTTATCAGGCAAGTGACTATTTTTGGTCATTTCCACATTACAAGACAGTGACAGTAGGACAGTGAGGGAACGATCTGAGGTTCAATGTGGTCTCCAGGGTCTGTACCAGGATGTAATGGCACTAATGTAAGGAATGATGTTCAAATATGTGTCTGGATCAGCACTTATGTTGGTTATAAAAGTGATATTCTTTTCACCTTGCATGTATTTTTCTTGTATTTTTTAAAATTTACCTCTTCAATTTTTTCTTTGTGATCAAATATGGTAACTTCATTGACCTTGATTTTTCTACATAATTATATCACTTATCCACACTTATGTTGGTCTACTGTTAGAAAATACATGTTCCTTTCACCTTATATGTGTTTTTCTTGTGTGTCTTACATATATTTGTTGTATTTCTTTATTTTTATTTTAAATCTTTTGCCACTTATGGGTAAAGAGCCAAATATGGTAACTTCATTTTCCTTGAATTTCTACATAACAGTAAAAAATGTTGAAAAAATTCATAAAAGTAATACAATCATGTTTCGTCCTTCAATAACAGACTAAGTGTAATGTAAGATGAAAAACATCATAACTGGCAAACAAGTCAGTAATGATTTAATTTCATTGATATATTATTTTATACTGTTTCTCACCTCATAAACAGCCCAAGAAAGACTTTAACCCATTTACACCGGTTGTTGCGTAGCACAGCTTTAAGTCTCTTGCCGGCTTTAAGTCTCTTTCCTAACACATCTGACTTTGAGATTTTTTATAAAAATATGTTGGTATGTTAATGCTAAAGGTCCATGTTTTAATAAAACCTGAGAGTCTTACCTTTTAAATACATTTTATTTCATGTTTTTATGTGCTTCAGAGGCTTAGATATTAAGGTTTTTATAGACGTTGACAATTCTTAGTATTTTTTCAGGACGTAGGTTTTTATAGGCATTTTTTCCAGGCGTTTTAGGTATAAATGGGTTAAAGACCACTGGTTTTACATTGAACAGGTATTTATTAGAGTCAAATGAACATTTTTGTTTACTGTAGAACATTTATCCCAAATTCCAAATCTAAATTTAGATCATTAATACAAAGAAAGGGAAAACTAGTGAAAATAATATAAAAAGTATTAGTAAGGGACTAAATATGGTAACTTCATTGACCCTGATTTTCTACATAACAATAAAAAATTTCGAAAAATGTCACAAAAGTAATACATTTTTGTTACGTCCTCTGAAATATTGAATTTCAGAGTATTTCTATGAGTGAAATATAAAGAGTTAAGTTCAGTTTAAAGGAGTGAACATGATAACGATGGGTTTGTGTTGAGTGTTTCGAAGTGACTTACCTGGAGGGGGAGGGAGAGCAGTGATATTTGGTTTGATGTCAGGAGGGAAGGGCGGCTTCACATCCTGGTTTGGCGACAGATATGGAGGGATATTACTTCCTGGGGTCATTGGGGGGGTGGGGTTTCCTGGCACTGGGGAGTGAGGGTAGTTACCCACAGGTCGGGGAGGCTGTTCAAGGAAAAAAAAAATCAAATACACATTAATAATATCTTCAAATATGTGGAATAAGATCAGTGTGATGTGCAGTGTTTTAACCCATAAAGACCCAGTTCTACTTTTGTATCAGTTCCCAAATGAATTTTTCTCTCCATTTAAGTTTTCTTAAGTGATGTATCACCATTTATTGTAATATTATTGTATATATTTTGCTTTTTTTTTTCAGTGAAAATCATGTATTTTCCTACATTTAACTCACTGATCATGTAGATGTTCAGAGAAGCTAAGATGAAAGTTTAAGGTTATTATATCAGAAACAGACAAAACTGAAGAAAACATGACTTTTTAGCCAAATTTGATCTGCAGTGGGCCGGACCAGAAAAATAATAACATAATAATATGGAAATAATCTCAACTCAAAACTTGAATCTACATTTTAGAGCGAAATTTTAAAATTATGTGATGAAAATGTTTACATCTACCAACTATCCTTAAAAACAATGTGAAAAACATGAACAAATTGATATTTATTTAGGAAACTGGGTGTAATTGTAATAATATTCTGTCTCAGTTTATCATTTACACATGTACATTATAACGTACAGGTCACAGTTTATCTACAAATACATAAAACATTTAATATCAGGCAAAATATTGGTAAAAATGCACTTAAGATATTTGAAAATGTTCATATTTGTACAGGTTATTTGTGTTTTTGTGAAATAATAGTTTGTTTTTGTGTAAATACAGTAAAATGACATGAAAATGTTTACATTTACAAAGAGAATAATGTAGAGTTGTGAGTATTTATAGGTTATTATGATAGTGTTTTACTGATCTGATCCACTTTAGATTAAATTGGTCTGTATGTGGAACCTGAACTAAAATAATTAATATCTAAAGAGTAATTTTTGCATTTCATACATTCATCCCATGGGCCAGACTGGACCCTTTGGCCCTCAGGCGGCATATTTGACACCTATCATCAACTCAACATAAAGATTGCCCATTTACTGTCATTGATTAGACTCCATGAGTTTTACTGGTGAATAAATGTTGTAGAAGATAACAGTGTTTCCATGGTAACTACGGAACCTCTGAACGTCCAAATGGGTCATATCTGATGACCATGAAAAGACGATAAACCGCATTTTACACCAATTATTTACATGTATTAATAGAATTATTGGATCAACGGGTAATAAACAGTTTAGATCAGTAGATGATATTGTTCAATGGTGAATGTTTGGGTCTTTACGGATTAAAACAGATGCTACCAGTGATAAAATGACCTTACCCCATTCATGTTTCCCTGGTTGTACTGATATCCACTTCCAGAGAAGTTATTTGTTTGGCCGTTGAAAGGAGGCTCTTGCTGTAAATTTAAAAAACAGATTATTCATTACTAGTTCCAGTTCTGGTTCAAGTTCACATTTATTTACAAATCATTTAAAATACATATGCAACTTGTTTTCATAATTTACAGCAAGATATAATATTATAAAAAAAGGGCAGGAGATCAGCTTCAGTTGTTGATTATCTCAGTTAGTTTTTTCCCCCCCTTTCTCTTCCTATTGATATAAAGGTAAAAAATAAATAAATTATATATATATATGATTGTTTATGTACATATAGGTTTCATCATAGCTGTAATACGCAGGTCTAAATGTGGACAATGTCGGAGTATGTATGCTCGGAATATAGATTATATGCATTCATCTTTACACTGTAAACCCAAGGAATGTACATTTATATGAATGGAAGATGTTTACATGAAAGGCTGCACTTTGTTTTTGTTTGTTTTCCTCTTCTTATTATATGATAAAATCTCATACAGACATTTATATAAGATGAAAGCTACTCTCAAGGCAGTCTTGTTATGTACTGTTAATTACCTGTCTTTTGTTGATAATGGAAATAAAATAAAAAAAACAAACAAATAAAAAACAAACAAACAAGAGACTGTAAACATCAAATAAATGTAGCAGAATAACAATACATTTGGGTCCGAGTTGTACATAAGTGTTTGTATAAAGTAGCATAAATGGAAAATAAAGCTTTAACATTCGATTCCGTCCTTCAGGGGTACTGTACCTTGTAGTACTGGCCCATGGCTCCGCTGGGGGGCGGGTACTGGCCCTGCATCTGCTGTCCAGGCATCCTCTGGCCAGGGTAGTTGGGGGACGGCAGCGGCCTGGAGGCGTTGGGGGCGGGGTACTGGCCCTGCTGGTTGGGGAACTGGTTGTTTGGTCCGTACTGCTGCCCACCATAGTTTGGCTGGTGACACACACACACACACACACACACACACACTAAACATCCAGCGAACGGCCCGTGAGCCTGAGGTCAAAGGTTAAGTGTGTGTATCCGCTCACCTCCCCTGGGTACGGCCTCTTCATGCCCTGCATACCCATGCCCTGCGGCCTCGGACCTGCGTAACCCTGCTGGGGCATCCTTTGGCCGTGGGCCCCGAATGGCCCCATGCTTTGGCCCCTGGGCTGGTTCATCCCCATGGGGGGGCCGCTCATGTTGGAAGCGTTCATGCCGCTGCCCATGTTGCCAGGGAGGGATGGGGGTCCGCGAGGTCCCGGCTGGTTCATGAACTGGCTGTTGTACGCCTGGTTTGGTCCCATCTGGAAAGAGGAACTCATCTGGAAGACAAAACGGGTTCAGTCATCCATCCCTGAGCTGACAGCGATTCAGAACCCAGTCTGTTACACATTACAAAAGAGAAAAACGCTCAAACCTCTTGTAGGTTTGGTTTTTATTACAGACTGAAGAGCTATTGAGCTGCTGTGAATAGACTCATGTCACACCCTTAACATTAATCAGAACCTCCTCAATAATGAGCTGAAACCGGCTCATTTTCTGTACAAATTCACAGATGAAGTAACAATTATATCAATTATTTAGTTGATTGTCCACTTATGATGAAAATACTTCGATCCCTATTTTCCTTTTGATTTTTTTAATATAATGGAAGATAAAAGTGTGCATATTAGACTCTCAAATATAATTTTCTGACGAATAACACTTAATACCTTAAGTCTGTTGAGTCAGATTTTCATCCACACTGCTGATGAAAACAACGGCTCCCATGACCCCATGTTAAATGTTTTGAAATGATTTGGGTGTTACTTAAGATTCATACTAAGTCATTACATTACAGTCTTGAAAATGTTATTATTTTGTTAGTCTTTCATTTTCATGTTATAATTTTCTTAAAATCTAATTTCAGAGGTCTTTCTTTATGCAGTTTTAGCATTAGCTGTAGTTTTCCAGGTGTTATCAGAACAACCATTCATTTATAGAGGCTAAAAAATGGAGGATGAAAGAATGCATGATATCATATATGATATATTTATTAATGACAGACATTTGGTTTTTGATTTTTGTGCAACAAGAATCACTACCATTTGGTGGAAAACAAAGCTAATTTTGACAGCCATTATGATGATTTATCTATATTTATAACTGTAATATTGATCTATTTTTCATGTATGTAAAGACCATAGTTTAATTCTTATTTCTGATAATGACATTTTTGTTAATACAAATGTTTATTTTTTATTTTATTTATGCCTGTTTTTTTTTTGGTTTTTTTTGCACAATTGGGGCCTGTTGCAGCTTAAATTTCAGTCATTGTTTTTGTCAAGTCATGTGACAAAAAGATTCTTCTTCCTCCTCTTTTTTGCAGCCATGTCTGTTTTTGTGAACTATTATAATCCTCTGATGCACTTGTATTAGAGGTTTTTTTTTTTATATAAATTTGACCAAATTGCAAATAACGCTACAGACTGATGTATTAATGTGTTTCCTTCATGTGACATGAACCTGCTTTTTTCTCACCGGTCCATATTGGTTCATGTCCTTGTTCTGGGTTTCCTGCAGGGCGGCGACAGTTGCCGTAGCAGTGGCGGTTGCCGTGGCGGCAGCTGCAGCGACTGCAGCGGCAGCAGCTGCAGCAGCAGGTTGGGTGAAGTCTGATGGAGGACGGGAGTGGGGAGGGATGCCCATTCCACCAGGTCCAGCGTTAGGCCCCCCAGGGTAACTGTAAATTCAACACATAGATAATCAGTCCAGGACACGGTTTGGTAAATCTTACCCGTCATGTGTATTCATCTGTTCACTCACTTTCCACCGAATCCTCCTCCTCCAGGGTAGTTGGGGCGTCCGTACATGCCCTGCTGCATGTAGCCCTGGTTGGAGTTGCCTTTGTTGGGGAACTGCTGCTGAGGACCGGAGAACTGAGGCGAGTTCATCCCCGGGTTGTTACCGGACATGCCCGAGCCCATAGGGTTACCCCCGGGGTTCATGGGATTGTTGTTGTTGGCCATGGGGTTCCCCAAAACCTGCCACAGGTAGAAAAGGTTTCATAAAAAAGTTCAAAATTCTTATTCCAATGTGGAATGTTTGTTTTCTTGCTATTGGTAACTTAGTTCTCTCACCACAGCTTATTATCATCATCATCATTATTATTATTATTATTATTATTATAATACTTGCTTCTACTAGAACTTTTATTCTGTGATTATTAAACTATATATAAACATATACATATTGTGTATACTCTAATATTATAACATAAGTAACATTATTCTTTTAAGTCTTCTTCTTATTATTACTACTTTGCCACTTATTTCTGCTAGTACTTTCCAATGTGCACTTTTTTCAGGAACTTTTTCTGTTTCAGCCCTAACAGATCATATACAAAACCAGATTAAATCTAATAAAACTAAAATGAAAACCAAACACTATTAAGTTGAAAACCCATGTAACTAATGCCAACTGAACTGAAATTGGAGGTAAACAGCCCTAATGAAAATCCCTCTACAATGTACAGTGTGGTGTTCTCTGACCCACTTCCACTCCTGACCTCACCTGGCTTTGTGAGGTGTTGGTCACGCCCCACACGGTGGTCACCACAGACAGCGAACCTGGAGGTTGATTGTTGTTCTGTTGCCAGGGAACAGAGTCATAGGGAAAAGACCCATCTCTGTAGGGGATGCACAAAAACACATCATGTAGGGAAACAACTCCAAAAAATAGGACCAATGACCCTGGCTCTCACCAGCATGTTCTATCAAGAAACAATAACAAGTTGAATGTTCGAGGTTGTCAGGTTCTGTCTATGTTAGAGTCCTGTGGTCTGGATGTAGGAGATCAGTCTCCCAGTAGAAGTGGGCGGTACTTTCACTGGAGGAGAACTCAGCTAATGAAATGAAAGTCCATATATGACTTCCTATCAGTGGTCAATAGTAACTATATTGATATCTGTGACCATTTCCATTTTATAAACCACTAAAATATGGACTATTAAGTAAAATTTTTTTTTTAATATTTCAAAAATTCTAAATTTCTCAAAACTGAATAAATTTTGTAGATACTCTCCTGAGGAAACTACATGTAAAATTTGAAATTAATACTATCAGTAGTTTCAGAGAAGGAGATTGCTGAAATGTAGATATTGGTGATCTTGTGTTTGACCCTTTAAGTTTACTCAAGGTCAAAGGTCATGGACCTAAATGAAAATTCATGTATGACTTCCTATCAGTGCTCAATAGTAACTATATTGATCTATGTAACCAATTATATGTTATATAAGCCCATTATATGGCCCATTATAAGTAAATAAATCAAAGTGAATTTCAAAAATTTTAAAATCTAAATTTCTTCAAACTGTGGACAAGGTTGGTAGACGTTATCCTGTGGAAGCTGCATATATATATATTTTTTTTAAATGAAGCCCACTTGTAGTTTCGGAGAAGATTGTTAAAAGCTAGACATTAGTGACCTTGAGTTTGACCCTTTAAGGCCACTCAAGGTCAAAGGTCATGAACTCAAATGAAAGTTCATATATGACTTCCTATCAGTGCTCAATTGTCACTATATTGATATTTGTAACTATTTACATGTTATAAACCATTAAAATATCAATCAATCAATCAATCAATCAATCAATTTATTACAAAATTATTACAAACAATTAAAATCAACAATTCATTTACAAGATACATTTTGTAACAGAACACCCCAGAAGCAGTCCTCAGCTCACAAATGGGGTCCTTAAACATGTGACAAGGGACACAATTTACATAAATAATAATCTTTACTAAATTCAAATATTCTAAATAACCACAACATATTTTAAATAAAATATTTACCTATCTACCAAGATAATGTCCCATATGAGCCATTATAAGTACAGGCAAATTCGCAATATTTTAAAAATTCATAAAAACATTCAAATTTGTGAAAACTACAAATAAACTTTCTAGATATTGTCCCTACTGAAGCTACAGGGATTTCTAGTTTCAATTATAAAATAGAAGCAGACTTCTGCGGCGTCCATATTGACTGTGTAACAAGCAGTTTGTCTGGCCACTGGTCCATAAGGAACACTGGGCTTCATGTGGAGAGGAAGGGCTTTCCCCAAGGGCCCGGTCGGTCTGTTCACACATGCAACACGCACACAAACACACCTCCAGCCAAAAAGCGCAGTGGTGTGTGAATACTGACCCGTGTGAGAGGCCGGGCTTCATGGAGCTCATGGGGGGCTGCATGGGCACTTTTCCCGGAGGCTCGTTCTGCCTGTTCTTCTGGTGACGGAGGAGGAGGAGGCGTCCGAGCTCCTCACACCAGGAGGACAGAAGAGCTGAAGGAGGCAAAAGAAGAAGAGGAGGAGGAGGAAGAAGAAGAGGAAGAGGAGGAAAAGGAAGAAGAGGAAGAGGAGGAGAAGGAGGAAGAGGAGGAAAAGGAAGAAGAGGAGGAGGAAGAAGAGGAAGAGAAGGAGGAAGAAGAGGAAGAGGAGGAGAAGGAGGAAGAAGAGGAAGAGGAAGAAGAGGAGGAAGAAGAGGAGGAGAAGGAGGAAGAAGAGGAGGAGGAAGAAGAAGAAGAGGAAGAGGAGGAGGAGGAGGAGGAGGAGGAAGAGGAGGAGAAGGAAGAAGAGGAGGAGGAAGAAGAGGAAGAGGAGGAGAAGGAGGAAGAAGAGGAAGAGGAAGAAGAGGAGGAAGAAGAGGAAGAGGAGGAGAAGGAGGAAGAAGAGGAGGAGGAAGAAGAAGAAGAGGAAGAGGAGGAGGAGGAAGAGGAGGAGATGGAGGAAGAGGAGGAAAAGGAAGAAGAGGAGGAGGAAGAAGAAGAGGAAGAGGAGGAGGAAGAAGAGGAAGAGGAGGAAAAGGAAGAAGAGGAAGAGGAGGAGGAAGAAGATGAAGAAGAGGAGGAAAAGGAAGAAGAGGAGGAAGAAGAGGAAGAGGAAGAAGATGAAGAAGAGGAGGAAAAGGATGAGAAAGAGGAAGAAGAGGAGGAAGAAGAGGAAGAGGAGGAGGAGGAAGAAGAAGAGCAGGAGGAGGGAGAAGAGGTGTATATTAGTCAAATTGGAATCCTGTGAGATATCACTGGTGCAACAACAGCCTTTAGTGTAAAAATGTCTTATGTGAAATGACAAGAAAGAAAAGAAAAGAAAGAAAAGAAATAATAATAAAGTTGATTTATACAGCACTTTTCGCAGAAGGTTTTCCCAAACTGCTTTACATTAAAATCAGAAGTAAACTACGCAGCCAAAAAACACACACAGCTACATTCACAGGTATAAAAAAGAAAAACAAAATTAGCAACATAATCGCAAAAAAATTAGAAATGAAAGGAGAACACGAAGTTTTACCCAAAAAAGGGAAGCCACTTCTTCAGACACACTCACTCTCAGCTAAAGATTAAGATAAAAATCTACCTGGAGACGACCTTAGAACACCTGGAAATGTTCTTTTTTTGGCAAAAACTTGTATTTTTTTCTAAACACATCACCTCTGTAAGCAACTTTGGCTTGGCAACAAACCTGGCAAAGTTTTTTTTATATATATATACTTTTTTTTATCTACATTTTTAACACACAAAAAATCCCAAAAACAAAACAATAAGCAGACCTCAACATTTCGAGCATTAAGTTCCGTCTCTAGAAAAACGAAATACAAACAGGGTTCGGGTAGGTTACCAAAACATTCTACAGATTCAGTCTGTCTCCATGACCAATATACACGTTCCATTTTTTCCAATATTTTTTACATTTATCGGCGGTGAGTCTTAGTGAAAAAGTCAGTCTTTCCATATTATAAATTTCATTCACAGCTTTTTTCCAGTCCACAAGTATTGGGCGATCTTAACACAACCATTTTCGACTTAGGTTTTGTTTTGTTTTTTGCCCTGCTAATAATATGAACAAAAGATATCAGTTAGATTTTCTCATTTTGTGTGGTATGTTACCCACGAACCTAGCAAAATTTATATAAAAAAAAAACAAAACTGCGAGCACTGTCAAGCACTTCAACTAAAATCCAAGCACTTTCCCAGACTTTAAAAACCCAACATTGAAATTCAAGCATTTCAAGCACCTTTCAGCTTCAGTGGAGAGCGTCAGTGCAGCTTTTGGCCACTAGGGTTCACTCTGAGCCTGCACATGAACACCACAGCGTCCCTTAATTCCTTCCACCTCCCTTCCTACCCACCCTACCTACCTTCTACCTTCTACCTACCTACCGGTTGGTTATGCAGCTACCACAGAGAGCGTTTGATGGAATCATATGCTTTTCATCTGCAGCTCATGTTTTTGTACTGTGCCAACTACAAAAGACTCACTTTTCCTTTTTCTCTTCCCTGCCTCCTTCTAGCCCCTCTGTGTGGCGTCAGAGGAGAAAGAAAGGGAATGTGGATTCAATCAAAGAGCAGGGCAGCCACCTCCTCTTATGATTCACAGCACTTCTAGGCAAGAGAGAAAGAGACGGTGAAGGGGTGGGGGGGTGGGATAGGGAGCTCGGTGATTTCAACTGCAGTTTTCGCGCAACAAGCCACGTCAATATGACAGCAGACGGTTGCAGGCAGATCCACCCTGCTGCCATATACAAGGACAGGAAGCCACAGAGGGGAGGGGGAGGTGGAAGGAGGAGGCGGGGGGGGGGTGCACCGTGAGAGTAATACAAAAAAAAACAACAGGTTG
>JAQQZY010000012.1:27738398-27749663 GCA_030068375.1 Ostorhinchus rueppellii
AAGTTTTTGATAAACTATGAAGTTATTTATGCTTTCTTGTTTTCATGACAGGTGGAAGAATACATTTGTTAAACACCATAGTTGATAGCTGTAAAAAGATGCCCAAAGCCCATGGAACAGAGATGGTTGTGCAAGTGCAAGGGCCAAGGGGGAGGAGCTAAGGGGTGAAATGGGATTGGGCCTTACTGTAGTCTGGGTTGCCACTAGAGAGTGTAGTGATTGTAGAAGGTAAACGTTGTGGGCTCTTCAGAAAATAAATTCTCTGTAAATCTGTCAGAGGGAGGGGGTATGAATGTGCTGTAATAACTGGAGTTATAGGGGTGTGTTTCATAAAGACTGTAACGACTGCAAAGGGTGTGAAAGTAAAACCAAAGTAAAACTTAACTTTGACTCGTGGCTTCTATGCTTCTCTTCTACTGTGGATCTTACATGAAAGTATCACAACCTCTCACCAATATCCACTGGCCCCCAGGAATCTTTATACCCCCTTTAAGACTGGAGTTGTATATGCTGTGGTTTTCTGATACTGAAGAATAAAATCATAGAGTCTGTGAAAAAAAACAAACAACTAAATACATAACGCAGCATCTGTCTGTCATGTCTGTGTGTATGAGGTTAAATTCAGAAAATATCACACAGCTTCCATTTGTCAGATGTGTAAATTGTTGTGTTTCTAATCACTGTGGCGTCTTTTTTTTTTTTTTTTTTTTACTTTTTTCTCACACCTCCTGACACATTGATATGTTATAATCAAAATTACCGAAACACAATTCAAGGTGTCATGAGAGTATCAAGACAAAAACAAGACAGAGATGATGAAGAGTCTGAGCCAAGTCCAGGTCAAACCCACAGTCGACCCAGACCAGACTGAGCTCCAGTACGCATATCATGGTAATCGTGTTTATTCTACAGTTACATCAAACCAATAACAGACTCCTCTACTATCCAACAGCTGCATCAGTAGTACTGTATATCCACTGTTAGGACTTGTATTAACAGTTCTAGACATTTGTTCTGTCTGTTGGTCATTATTCTAACACCAGCTGTTTTAGTTTGAACAGTTCCAGTACAATTTGCTGTGCATCCATGTGTCTGCCCCTATTTCCACATTCTAACCCTCCCCTAATCTCACTCTCTCTCATCTCTTATCTCTTTCTCTCTCTGTAAAAGGTAGTCTGTCCTTCCACTGCTACCAATCTTTGCTCCTGGAGGATTCTGTTGGTGTCTGGTTTCGATCAGCTCTAAATGTAAAGTGTCATGAGGTGACTTTTGTTATGATGTGACGCTGTAAAAATACATTTGATTGATTGATTTCAACCTTTATCTGTCATGGGTACTACAACAAGACTTATTTTTCTTATATTGTTATCTACTACTACTACTACTGCTACTACTACTACTACTGCTACTACTACTACTACTACTACTACTACTACTACTACTACTACTACTACTACTACTACTACTACTGCTACTACTACTAATGTTACTACTGCTACTATTACTACCTCTGCTACTACTACTAATACTACTACTACTACTGCTACTACTACTGCTACTACTACCTCTGCTACTACTAATACTGCTACTACTACTACTACTACTACTACTACTACTACTACTACTACTACAACTACAACTACTCCTTTTATTACTACCTCTGCTGCTACTACTGCTACTACTACTAATACTGCTACTAGAACTACTACTATTACAACTACTACCACTACAACTACAACTACTACTACTACTACTACTACTGCTACCTCTACTAATATTATTACTACCTCTGCTACTACTACTACCACCACTTCTACTACTATTTCTTCTACTACTACTACTACTACTGCTACTAATATTATTACTACCTCTGCTACAACTACTACCACTTTTACTACTACCACCACCACCACCACCACTTTAGGCTCCTCCCTTCAGCCGTTTCCACACCCATCCTCTGCTTCCATCTGACCCTGTTGCCTCCCCTGTCTTCTCCCACTCCACCTCCACCTGCATGTCCTTTACTCCATCCATAAATCTCCTCTTTGCTCTTCCTCTTCACCTCCTTCATCATCTTTCTACCAATATATTCACTGCACACGTCAGCCTGGCCTCTCTCGCTTCGTCCCCAGAATGTCCAACCCTGGCTGCCCCTGTGATGTGCTCCTTCCTAATCCTGTCCGTCCTTGTCACTCCCAAAGACAGTCTCAACAAATCACGATGATTTGCATGGAAGACGTTTTACACTCGATGACCTTCCAGACACAACCCTCCAGTTCAACCAGAGCCAGGACTAAAACAGGTACCAGTGGCTGGGTTCTTCGCTATCTCGTTCCTTACATAACCAAATTGTGTCGATGACTAATGTTGGCCTTAAAAATTGATAAATAGCAGAATGAAATTTTGTGAGAGACACCATTGAGATGTGCCCTGGAACCCAGAATAAGTATGCATTTCAAACCTGACGCTTGCACATCTGTCATTTGCAGAAACCGGCAGTTAAGTTTTTGCGACAAGAACTGATTTTCTTTGCAAAGGTTGTTCACAAACATTCTATTTCTGCTTTGGTTCCTCACTTTCGCATATTCTTGAGTGAGCTGAAGCTTGTAAATGGATTTATTTGCCATATTTTGCTACATGGACCTAAAGTCATCCCATATAGCAGGGGTGTCAAAGTCATGTTAGCTCAGGGGCCACATTCAGCATCATATGACCTAAAGTGGGCCGGACCAGTCTAATAATAGAAATAATAGGATAAGAACTTGTGAATAATGTTATAATAAAGTTCCCTCAGTGTTTTTGAGTGAAAAAAGTAAGATTCTGGAATGAAAATGTTTACATCTACAAACTGTACTTGAACATAACATGAACAAATATAAACCCCTTGAAAATTAAGAAAAATAAGTGTAATTTTTACAATATTCTGCCTTAGTTTATCATTTATTCACAACGTACAGACCACAGTGAATGTACAAATTCACACAGCATTTAATAACAGGCAGAATATTATCAAAATTCCACATACTTCTATTAAGACGTTTAAGGTTGTTCATATTTGTTCAGGTTATTCACTTTTTTTTGTAAAAGGCTGGTCTGTTAATGTAAATATTTTTGTTTAATTTAACTGTTTTTTGTTTTTGTTTTTTACAGTGAAACAAAGAGAAAAATTAGGTGGTGCTGGTGTTTCCAAATATACCCGCACATGTTTCTTTTAAAAATTCTTCTTCTTCGCTTGTTGTAACATCCATCCACATCCATTTGTTTATTTATTTATTCATTTTATTCGTACGACTCTATTTGCGAAAAAAGGTCTTTCCATTGCAGTTTTGCGTAATATACCAATATGGCAACGCCCAAAAAACCACGTAGTTGGAGTATTAGTAGTTTATTCGTCAATATAACAGGATATGATGCATACATACATACAAACTGTTTGGATTTCCATATCGAATATGGGTGCAAAAACTTTTAATCAAAAAACAATAATTTTGGCGAAAAAAATGTCGTTTTTCCATTAGGTTTGCTTAGGTTATATTTGCGATATTTGAGGGTCAACGGAAAAGCGACTAATCAGCACGAATATCCAATAAGAACCAGATTCAACGAGCAACTTGAGGTGATGCCCAAGTCTTGATCAAACAAAATTCTTCGTCTCATTTCTTTGCGATCTTTTCGTTTTTCTGCTAGTTTGTGTTTTATGTACCAAGGCTCTCAGGGATTTGTCAACAATCGATGTCTTTATGGTGATTCTAACATTAAAGATCAATATTAGAAAGGCGATGCTGGTTCTATGCATCATTGAGAATCACAGATGATAAATCTGAGCCTTTAATAATCTTGCATATTATTGGCTAATCACACAGAAGCATAGCTAATCCCTTACTTAAACACAGATCCATACAATCAGACTATGAAACAATAGAAAACAAGTGAAATGTTTTGTTTTCACAGTCCAACGGTCCAAACCACAAAGATCCAAAAACCAGCTGGAAATGACAAATAAAAGACGAAAAATAGTCGGCGTTTAATTTTCAGCTGGTTCTACTTATAATATTTTTCGCCAAATATTAGACGACACTGGGTAGTAATACAGATAAATAAAAACATCCAAATAAAACACCCACATAATTGCATGTATGTTTTGTACCTCTGCCTGCTGAACCATCAAGTACAAGCCTGGGGCTGTTTCATATTTTGATGCAATCCTCCATCTCTGTGTGTGGCGTTTGAGTCTACCGTGTCTCTGGGGACGATTGATCCAGCATAATGACTTGTTCTGGAGGGAAAAAAAACAACAAAAAAACGCTCTTTCCACCATAGACGGGCTGGTCTTTTGCCCATATTTGTTATCAGGTTTAGACACCACAGAACCGAGACTCTTGGATGTCGTTCTTTCAAGGTGCATCAAGTTTTGTCGCTAAATCAGGGCGGAAACCTATTATACTGAAATGATATATAAACAAATCAATTTTTCATGTTCATGCATGGTTTCACAAAACTATTCCTCCAGCCCAAAGGAATGGGTATGGAATTAGTTTGGCTGCGTGAAAGTGTTAATACACAGAATGCATGGAAAATGATGGTTAACCCTTTAATGAACAAGTGATTAGATTTGGTCATTTTCTTTAACAGTAAATATGGGCCAATCCTGTGCCACAGTGAGGTCCAGACGCATGCTGTTGTTTTTTTAACGATATACAGTGATTCAGAAAGATTTTACAGACATTTTGAAGATATTAATAGTGAATATGAGTGATTTTTTTGTCCGTTTATGACCTTTTAACAGTTGTTTTATTGCATGTGTTGACTTTCTGGGTATGTGTGCGCCATAAAGAGTTCATGTCAAACCTGAGTAATTAACCTTTTACTAATAGAAATATTCTGAAATTTTCTACATTTTTTATTGTCAGTAGAAAATCAACTTCAATGAAGTTACCATATTTGGTTCCTTGCCCATACACACGATTCAGAGAGATTTTATAGACGTTTTTGAAGCTTTAAATAGTGAATATGAGTGGTTTTTGTCTGTTTATGACCTTTTAACAGTTGTCTTATTGCATGTTTACACTTTCTAGGTATTTGTGCCCCATAAAGAGTTATCGTGAAACCTGAATAATTAAGATTTTACTAATAGAAATATTCTGAAATGTTCTATATTTTCAATTGTCAATAGAAAATCAACTTCAGTTAAATTACCATGTTTACTTCTTTGCCCATAAGAGGGAAAAAAAAAGTGATTCAGAGAGATTTTATAGACATTTTGAAGTTGTAAATAGTGAATATGAGTGATTTTTGTCCGTTTATGACCTTATAACAGTTGTTTTATTGCATGTGTTGACTTTTTAGCGAGTGCTGCTTGGATGGTTTATGGCAAAAGGAGGGAGACTGTTGTCTTGGCAACCGACTAGGAGGTAGATGGTGATGTCCAATAACACGCTAAGGTCGAAATTTGAAATCTCAGGGTATTTCAGTGAGTGAAGTATAAAAAGATAACATCAAACTTGAACAATTAACCCTTTATAGAAATATTCTGAAATTTTCTACATTTTTTTTTATTTTCAAAAGAAAATCAAGTTCAATGAAGTTACCATATTTGGTTCTTTGCCCATACACACAGTGATTCAGAGAGGTTTTATAGCCATTTTGAAAATATTAATAATGAATATGAGTGATATTTGTCCGTTTATGACCTTTTAACAGTTGTTTTATTGCACGTTTTGACTTTCTGGGTATTTGTGCCCCATAAACAGTTATTGTCAAACCTGAATAATTAACCTTTTACAAATAGAAATATTCTGAAATTTTCTACATTTTTTATTGTCCATAGAAAATCAAGATCAATAAAGTTACCATATTTGGTTCCTTGCCCATACACATTGAGATTCAGAAAGATTTTACAGAAGTTTCTGATGCTTTAAATAGTGAATATGAGTGATTTTTGTCCTTATAATACTTGTTTTATTGCATGTGTTGACTTTTTAGTGAGAGCTGCTTGGATGTTTATGGCCAAAGGGTGTTGTCTTGGCAACCAGCAAGGAGGTAGATAATGATGTCCAACACCACACTAAGGTTGAAATTTATGGGGAATTCCAATGAGTGCCCTGTAAAGAGTTATCAAAATACTCTGAAATTCAAACTTTCACCCTGGAGGACATACTATGAATTTATTATTTTTGTGAAATTTTTCTACATTTTTTTATCGTCATACAGAAAATCAAGTTCAGTGAAGTTACCATATTTGGTTCCTTGCCCATGATTGGAAAAAAAAAGTGATTCAGAGAGATTTTATAGAAATTTTGAAGCAGTAAATAGTGAAAATGTGTGATTTTTATCAGTTTATAACTGTATAACAGTTGTTTTATTGCATGTGTGTACTGGTTAGCAAGTGCTGCGCTAATATATTTTGTGGTAAAAGGAGGTAGATGACAATATCCAATAACACACTAAGGTTGAAATTTAGAATTTCAGAGTATTTCAGTGAGTGCCCTCTAAGGAGTTAAAGCAGTTTTATCAATGAGAGGGCAAACAGTGTTAAGTATTTACCCATGTTTTATCACTACAGGCCAAATGAATGACTTCCTCTTTCAGTTTGTGGAGGTTCCGCTAAGGTTAAATAGGTATATCCTGCTGACCCTATTCCCCAGTTCAACCACAAGCATGACCTGATTTAGTTTGTGCAGAGTGGACAGCCCAAGGAAAGAGCGACTGAACTAAAAATACGCAACGCACCGAGGTGGTGTCGGGTCCACATTGTCATAAAAGTGAAGTCAAGCTGGTGATTTAACCCATAAAGACCCAAACCATCTACTGATCTAAAGTGTTTAATACCTGTTCATCCACTAATCCTATCAATACTTGGAAATAATTAGCGTAAAATACAGTTTGTCGTCTTTTCATGGTCATCAGATTTGACCCATTTGGACCTTCACAGACTCTGTAGTTTCCATGGAAACAGCATCATCTTCCATAACATTGATTCACCAGTAAAACCCATGGAGTTGGATCAATGACAGTGGGTGGAGACACTGGGTTTATGTTCAGTTCATGAGATATTTAACTAAAAAAGCCACTTTTTTTTTTTTTAAATCAATTTTCTCTGTTTCTGATAAAATAACCCTCAACTTTAATCTGATCTTTAAGGAACATCTGCATAATCAACAAATTAAATAAGAGAAAAAAACTCATTTTGACTGAAAAATCCAAAATATGTAGGATGATATGATAGTAAATAGTGATAAATCAATTAAAAATGGTTAAACTCGTTAGAAAAATTCCCTTATGAACTGCCACTGATGTAACAGTGGGTCTTTATGGGTTGAAGTTTATTTGCATCTATATAAAATCAAACTAGATACATGGATTTTGCCACTAGTTGCCATTTCCTCTGACATAATTATCCACCAAAGATTCATAACGAGTCAAATATATTTTGACATTCCTCATAATAAGCCCTGCTACAACTTTTCCACATGTTACAACACTTTTTTATGTTCAGTTAATGACATATTTTACTGAAAAATCCACGTTTTTTGATATAATAACCCTCATCTTTATTCAATTCAAGACGTTTATTGACATTTGTGCATAACACATAGAAACTTTTGTGCAAATAAAAAAAGACACAAGACAACCATAAAATTCTATTAAAAAGAAAAACGAACTAAAAAGTTATGCACATACAGACAATATATAACATAAAACTTTAAGAGAACTGTTGAAAAACCAAGGAGACAATAAATACAATAAATAGAAAAATACAGTAAAATAGAAGAAAATACAATACACTGCAAAGAGGAAGGGGTAGCTGTTTCACACACATGTACATAAAGACACACACAGCATATACAACACGTACGCACACACAACTTTAATCTGATCTTTTATATATAAATATGTTGGAAAATGATTGATATCCACTGAAAAAATGCAAAATATGGATGGTTATTTTATAATAAATGGTGACAAATCACTTAAGAAATGCTAAATACAGAGAAAAATAATCATTTGAGAAGTACGACAAAAGTAGCTCTGGGTCTTTATGGGTTAAAAACCAGTTTGGACATGACAAGTGTCGAAAGCATGCAGAAACAAGACAACAGCATTAAGAGCTACTGTCCTGCCCTGGGCATTGTATCCTGACAAAGACCTCAAAGCTGTGTTTCTGGTGGAAAAGCAGAACAAATGGGGATTACAATATTTGAGGAAATGGAGTCTTTCAGCTGCCCTACATCCCCCACAGAGACTCCAAATTATAATCCCAGCATACATGTTCAGCTATTGAGTTTTTAGATTCTGTATCAAAACCATGAAATTGTGTTAAATGACCACTAAATGGGTAAAAAAAAAAGGAGATTACTTCGAGCACTTAATGCATGTGGAGTTTGGAAATGAGCGCTGACAGCTCCTGATTTCAGTTCGAGCTTGATCCGAATGTTTGTGTTTACCCCGCGTACTGTAAATAAATAAAGAAATAAATAAAAAAGTAAAGGAAAACCACTTGAAACCAGCAGCCTGAGACACATTAAATCACTCTTTAGCAGCGGCAGCCCCTAAGGTTTTCTTTGAGTATTCATTGAACCCTGCACTTTAACACTTCAAATCAATTAGATGAACCAGCGCACGCATTTCAACTGTTCCAAATCCAGGGATTATTTAATGCAAAGTCCAGCATCATAAGTATACTCACACACAAACCACATTCATTAATGTCTGAGCGGAGGGTGGTGTAATTGAAAAAATATGCTTTTTACTGAAACTAAATGCAGAAGTGGAACAGAAGTCCATCTATGG
Organism: Ostorhinchus rueppellii; assembly: GCA_030068375.1. Taxonomy (NCBI): domain Eukaryota; kingdom Metazoa; phylum Chordata; class Actinopteri; order Kurtiformes; family Apogonidae; genus Ostorhinchus; species Ostorhinchus rueppellii. The sequence continues at coordinate 27,747,189 of JAQQZY010000012.1, forward strand.
TAGTGTATTTGCAGTTCAGAGCTTCAATCTGCATTTGGTTATAACAAACAGCACCAGGGTTCTGTGATTTAAACAAGGAGGAAAATTATATTCGAACTTAACCCTTTATAAGGTTATTATAAGGTTATAAGGTTAACATATTTCCTATGGTTAATATACATACTCTCCTTATCTATACAATCATGCATATACTTGAATCCATCTGTATTTGTTAGATTCATTATCATCTGTGTACCTCACATCTCATATCTCTTTCTTGGTAGCCCTTATTGTATATTCTTAGTCTTAATAGTCTTATTGTATATATTTAGCCTTTATTCTATTTTATTGTAACTTTATTGTACGTTTCTACTGTTGCTGCTGAAACACCAGAATTTCCCTGGTTGGGATCAGTAAAGTCTATCTATATATCTATATTGAGCCATATTTGATCCACAGACCAACCCACAGCTTTTAAGTGATGCATACAGTACAACAGCAAGTATTCTCTGCCTCGACCTCAAATGTCTTTTTTTTTTTTGGAGAGCTTTAGAATTTACTAAAATGTTGAAAATGTATTTTGTTACGTTAAAATAGTTGTGTCTGACGATTAGATGAAGCCTCGTTCCAGTACAAAAAAGTAAACGGTACTTTTTTACAGACCTAAACTTCTCTAGCGGGTCAATTTTGACCCGAACACAACATAAGGGTTAATCCAATAATAAGTTACATTTTCTTATTTTTACAGGTCTTTTTTGCAGTGTATCACCTTAAACTTCTGTTGATCATAGTTTATAGAACGTCCTGTCACCCAAACTGGTTCTAATTGTGACAATATGGAACGGAAGAGTAGAACGTCTGAGTAGGATCTGACTTGGTACCGGTTATTCCATTAGCTTTTGGATGTTGTATCTTATAAATATGAATAAAGACACGAGTCGTGTGTGTGCGTGTGTATCAGTCATGTAAGTTGGACAGAATGTGTGAGAAGTTGACAGTGGAGTCCAGTGGCAGTGAATGTAAATGGGTTGTAGTTTGTGCTGTTGGAACGGGGGTCTGGACTGTGGACAGTTGGTTGGAAACTGTGCTTTCTCAATAATTAGATTCAGGAAGAGCCGTGCTGCTGCCTCAGCCAGAGGGCTTACCCAGGCTTATCTGCAAGCTGTACGGAGAGGGAGAGAGTGGAGGAGAATGACAGGAGGCCGGCAGAACTGCAACAACTGCCGGATTAAAAACCAGCAGGTCCAGGCCGAAAATCAGCAACTATTTTCATAGTCGATTAATCATTTCTGGGATTTTTTAAGCAAATATTTGATGAAAAATATGATGATTTTCAGCTTTTTTGCAGCTGTCTGTGTTTTCCTGTGACAATTTATGGAAGTGGGGGATGTTAATTAAGGCCACATTAGCAAAATACAGGAAGTTATTGAAACTATTATGGAAAATAGTATATATTTTTTAGAATTAGACATATTGTATTAACCCCAGAATCCGTGTGTCATTCGTTCTTTCTATTTTCAATTGGCAATCAAAAATGAAAAAAATAAGAGTGACAGATTATTTTGTTTTTCGTTTTTTAATCTAACAAACAACAAAATGCCTGTTTTTTTATATTTCAATTTCAGGATTAGATCAAAAATATGAAATGGAAAAACGGGCCACATGAATGAATCTGACTTTAATATTTAATTGATCGGGTTTACGTGACCCCGGAAATGTCTCAGTTCTGGTAGTGCAGCAGACAAGACTACATGGCAGTGACGGAAGCACACACGTCTTTAATCAAACAGCTGTTTAACAGCGGTTTGACCCACACGGAAATTTCCTTCACGTTGCAGCAGAGGGGTATTCTGCAATGCTCGGAAATGAGCATCAGAAGGTTCTGTGCCAGAAATAATCTGCGGAGAAAAAGACATTTGTCAGATGCAGAGCTTGAGAGCGCGTTGGTTGGATCCATATATGAGGTAAGTTTTCATTCAGATTTCTACAATATATTGCAAATATTACATATCAGACACTACCAGTGAATGTGTAATCTTATGATAGACAGGACCATCACCTGAATTCATGGTACGGCTGATGGAGCTCTCTTAGGGCTCTTCCAACCCGACCTTCTCCCGCATGCAGCCCCAGTGCACACAGGTAGCCGGTCATGAACTTCCAACCATATGATGGTCTGTTTTTTTTTTTTGTTTGTTTGTTTTGTTTTTTTGCTTGCATGAGTTGCATCGTATGGAAGTGGAGGGTGTTATTTTAGACCCCATGAGGAAAATACTGGAAGTTACTGAAAGTTATGGAGAATAATGTATATTTCTGTTTATTTATTTTTTAGAATTAGACATATTGGCAGGGCGACACAGTCGTGCAGCGGTTAGCACTCGTGCCTCACAGCAAGAAGGTCCTGGGTTCAATTCCCGGGTGAGACCTTTCTGTGTGGAGTTTGCATGTTCTCCCCGTGTCTGCGTGGGTTTTCTCCGGGTACTCCGGTTTCCTCCC
>JAQQZY010000012.1:27754264-27764912 GCA_030068375.1 Ostorhinchus rueppellii
ACTGGTGGATGAACCATTATAGAAACATAAACAGATATTTAGGTAAACAGAAATACTGTTCAGTTATGGCAGCAGTGTCTAAGGTGTCCACCTTAGACTGGGTGGAGCTGGAAGAATACATTAGTTAAACACTGTATCTACATATAATTATTGATAATATATAACTTATAACCTCCTGAGACCCAGCAATACATTTTTGTCCTCTGTAGGGGACAAAAGTTTGACACTTTTGCTTACAAAATGCTGTCCATTGCATAGGACATCCCATTAAAAAGTAAAAATAATTTTAAAATATATGTGAAAAACTGTTGCATTACACCAGTTCCAATTAAGACAATTGTTTAACGTAAAAAAAAAAAGCACAAAATGTTCATTTTCCTCTGTCTCAGGAAAACTCTAGACACTGTATTTGTTGTTTTCTATGTGTAATATTTCTATTTTATCAGTGATTGATTTAAGTTCTTCTTTTAACTACAAGTTCTGTGTAAATTCCTGAGAAACTGACCCAATTCTTCATGTGTTCTCTCTGCAGTTTTAAGCTTTAAGATACTAAGATAATGGAGTATGTTCCAGCTCAATTATCTAAATCCCTCTAAGCCTTTCCTTAAAATGTCACTCCTTTACTCCTCAAATTTTCAGCTCGAACAGGAGTTTAACTGCTTTGACAAAAATCCTGATCATAAAAACTCAGCACAGTAAACAGTCTAATTTCCCTTTAATAAGAAAATTGCGTCTTTGTTGTGTTTAATTACCACACGGCACAGGTTAAACATGTTGTAGCGGCCAAAAGGATACTGTTAAATGATCAAAATGAGCTAACACCCCCCCCCAAAAATACAAGTTTCCTTTCTCTGAACACATTTTCAATCCATCTTGTCCTGCTTCGCAAAAGGTCAGTGGAAACCCGACTACTGATCATCATAAAAGTTGGCCTTTTCCTGCAGCTGTGCAACTTAAACCACAGGAGTAGACGTAAATATTATAAAGGAGGAGTTCAGGCTCTAGTGCAAGCGTAAAAGTCAGTTTACTTCTCCTTCTCCTTGTAAAATAAATATCATTAGCCTTGTAGTGTAATTACCAAAGTCATAGTTTTGTCATGTCTGCGTAACTTTACTCTCCTAACAAACTGCTGCTTTATTTTGCATCATTGGCTATATCCTGAAAAATGCTATTATGCTATGAGGCTAATGCTATCGTGAGCCTTGTAGTGTAATTACTGAAGTCATGTTTTTGTCATGTCTGCGTAACTTTACTATCTGAACACTGCTGCTTTATTTTGTATCATTGGCCATATCTTGAAAAAGGCTATTATGCTATGAGGCTAATGCTATTATTAGCCTTGTAGCATAATTACCGAAGTCATATTTTTGTCATGTCTGCATTACTTTAATCTCCTAACTGCTGCTTTATTTTGCATCATTGGCTATATCCTGAAAAATGCTATTATGCTATGAGGCTAATGCTATCCTAAGCCTGCTAAGTCATGCACAAATGGACACACTTACTCACTCTTCAAAGCATTGAAGAGTGAGTAAGTGCATTCGACGATCGATTTGTTTGGGCTACCGGAAGACAGTGCTGTAAACAAACTGGTAAGTTGCTACTTGAACAAACACACAGTTCTAACATTGTTTTCATTCGCTTTGAGTCATAAACGCCACAGGGCTGTGTTGTAAGGTGTCTTCTGATGTTGTGTGACTTTTGTGGTAAGATTTTGAGCATGTTAAGATGTTAAAAACAACTTAAAAACTTGCCCCTATGGGTTAGCTGTGAGTGCTAACTTTCCGGTCAAAAATCTCAATGTAGGTTGCACTAAAACTTCTCTCGTCTTCGGTACAGGAGTTTCCTCGGGTAGCTCGAGCAATAGAAAGCATGTTGAAAATGGCCGGAATTCTCCTTTAATGGCCAGATGTTGAAAGTTAAGTTAAGAATTGGCAAAAAAGACACGTTCTGATGCTATAAAACATGGCCTGTTATAATGGCAGTCTCAGAAGAGTTAACCTACAGCCCAAGTCGTTAACAAATGCATCAAAAAACTACAAACCCTTTTGACCTCATACTAAAATAAATAGTTTGCCCCTGACAGTACGTCCAACACTTGTCGTCTCTTTTATAGAAATGCCTTAAATGAATGGAGCATCTGAAAACACAGGCTCACACTGTGTTTCATGACTCTGCCGATGAATGTGCTACTTATTGATGTGCAAGCCGACGAATTGGAGATGAAAACCGAACAGAATCTGTCTGTCGGCGTTTGTGCGGTCGACGGTACAGTAACGGCGGTTGTGTGAGACAGCTGGTCACATGTCTGCGGTCCTGTGCTAGACTGGCCCTGTGCCTTGAGGTGGTGGATGGCAGCTGACTGCTCTGATTCACTGGGAACTCGACTTACACGTTGTTCGCCTCACAATGGACCGACTCATCAGGAGTGGATGTGGAGCTTGTTCAGCGTCCATCCCTCAGTCGTTTTACTGGAAATCCTTACTGGAGTCCTTTGTTGTCTTTGTGTTTTGATGGAGACAGTGGTCGTTTGTTTACTATTTTATATGGCTGTAAGAAAATATCGGCTCTGCAATATATCGCGATATTTCATTTCACGATACTGTATCGATATTAAAGCGTAGTGGTGGTGGAGGTGCAGATATGATGGAGGTTCATTTTTGTCTTTTGTTTTTCTTTGTTTAGATTTTATTCATTATTATTTAACACAGGCAGATGTTCGTTCCTCTGTTGTTATGATATTAATTATAAACTAACAGAATATGAACATTTAAGCAGGATCTTAAACTGTAATGACTGTGAAATATAATTTAAGTTTTTACGGATGAAAATGCATCAGATCCTGTTTTGATCAAATAAAAATGTGTTTAGTATTTGTGCATATTTTGGGTGTATTGCAATTCTTCAAGGAAATAATCATTTAAGAAAATTACTTTTTTTTTTTACAGTATTGTGATATATCGTGATATATCGCATCGTGATCCTAGTATTGTGATTTGTATCGTATTGCCAGATTCTTGCCTGTGCACAGCCCGACTATTTTATTCATCTGTGTTCACGTGTACAGGCTGATTCTCCTTATTTTCACACTGAGGTTAGCCAAGATATGAACAAAAGTATTGGGACACTTGGAATTCAGGTGTTTTGTTTTTTTTCTTAATAGGCTCTGGGATATAAAACAATAATAATAAATGTCATAATATACTTTTATATTGGGATAAATATTGTATTGGTTTTGTTTATATTATCTTTGCTTCCAAAATGCCTCAGAGATGGTTTGTTTTAACATTTTATTACATTTTTTTTCCAAAACAGTCACACACATATTACACATGACGTCACTGTTACAAAATACACTGCTCTCTCTTTTATTTTGAAAAATGGGTGTCAATATTGCTCAGAAAGAAAGACAAGAAAAGGCAATTTGTGAATCTTTGTTGGTTTTTATTTAATTTCTCTCAATATTGATTTAGCTTTTGCTTTTTTAAAAAAAAATAATGTTCCATCTCTATATTGAAAAAATAAACAAATTATGCTCGGACTGTAAATAATAATTTTCTACCCCCAGATTTTCACTTTGCTGGAAATCCTTACTGGAGTCCTTTGTTGTCTTTGTGTTTTGATGGAGACAGCGGTTGTTTCTTTACTATTTTATTCATCTGTGTTCATGTGTACAGGCTGATTCTCCTCCCTTTTTCACACTGAGGTTAGCCAAGGTATGGACAAAAGTATTGGGACACTTTGAATTCAGGTGTATGTTTTCTAACAGGGGTCTGGGATACGAAACAATACTGATAAATGTTATAATATAGTTTTATATTGGGATAAATATCATTGAATAGGTTAGGTTTGTTTATATTATCTTTGCTTCTAAAATGCCTCAGAGATGGTTTGTTTCAACATTGTCTTGTTTTTTTTTTATTTTTTTACTCATCACTATGACTTAATTTACTTTTTTTTTTTTTTTTCAAAACAGTCTTACAACATTTATAATCGATCATTCATTTATCAGACAGGGGTAGTTGTTTGTTGACCTCCTTGACTAGTTTCAGCCACTTCCTGTTGCCTTCGTGAGTAGCGTCACATGATGTTACTGTGACATGTCTTATAGGCTGCTCAGGTGGGTTGGTCACAGAGCAGGGAGGGTTTATGCCCCCTGCTGTCTGACGAAGAAAGAAAGACCCAAAAAAAAGGTCATTTGTGAGTCTTTCTGAGCAATATTGACACCTGTTTTTCAAAATAAAAGCGAGAACAGTGTGCTTTGCATAAGTGATGTCACGTGTAATATATTGTGAGACTGTTGTGAATAAAAAAAAACAAAAAAAACAATGTTGAAACACTGAGGCATTTTTATAGCAAAGATGACAATTTAAACAAAATTAACCAATGCAATGTAATGATATTCATCCCAATATGAAACCATATTATAACATTTATCATTATTGTTTTGTATCCCAGACCCTTGTTAGAAACGAACCACCTGAATTCAATGTGTCCCAATACTTTTGTCCACTTCCTTTTCTTCACCTGATGACAGATCACTGCACAAAAACCGCTCATTGGCCCGATCCTGTTTCAAGCCAAAAACACTAAAAGTACTGAGGAAAAATAAAGCTCATCAGACGCTGGAGTGGAGCGTGGATTTAACCGTCACAGTGATTGTAATTTACTCTAAACAACTGTGAAGCACCTGCCCGCATTTATTCACACTTTTATAAATCAAAATTACAAAGAAAGGCTGTTTTTAACCCAGTTTTTCAGTCTGAATGGGAAGTGGAAATCAGACTTAAATGCTTTTGGCAGTGTTTTGAGCACTGATAATGATTTCTTCAATGAATAGAATTTGACAGATTCATTGTCGAAACGTCTATTGATTAACTAAGATGTTTATCCCTTTGCACAGTAATCGCAGTGTTTGCTAATTAATGCATTTTCCACAGAAAGACATACTTTTTATTGATAATTCTGCCCAAACGGCCTCTGCTGCAAAGAATATCTTTGTTCAATAATGGAAAAATGAATACAAACTGGTGCAAAGGTTCAGACAAAACACAGTTATTATTGTTAAATCTATGGATGCTGGATAATACTGGGTTGGAGTTCATGTTTGAGGCGCAGTTTTAATACACAAAGCAATAATAAATAAGAGTAGAATGGGATGTGAGGCCATAGTTTCACCATTTCTACATTTTCTCTGCACACATGGATGCACAAACCAGAATATTTTTTTTTAGAAATCAACACTTTTTTGCAACAAAAAAAAAGTTTAGGTCAGAGTTTCTCAACAGGGGAGGGGTGTTTGGAATGAGAAAGCTCAGAGGGGGGCGCTGAGACCGAAATGGGGGGGCATCAGAATGAATAATGGATCAATAATGTAAAGTGCTTTGGGTGCCTAGCGCTATAAAAATCTAATGCATTCTTATTTATTTTATTATTAATCTGGACAAGTGCCAATATTAAACAGCATATGATGCCCCCCTACCCCCAGTGGTAACGTCTGAGCCAAATTTAGCCCAATTTAATCTCAAATGGGTCCAATAGTATCATAATAGCCTATAACTAATGTTTTTGGTTTTTTTTAAAAATGTATTTCTTCATAGGTGCCTTTCTTGGCACGCAAAGGACACCGTACAGTTAATGTTGTTAACATTGCACTGATTTTTCAGAGTAAATTTTAGTTTGGACATGGTTGTTCATGTTATTCACATTTTTTAAAGTCTCGTTGGCAGATGGAAGCATTGTCTTAATGTAATTTTACTTTTTTCACCATAAAACATAGTGAAAACTCAACTTTTTATGTATATATGGTTCTATACACAGTAATGTTCCATCAGAGAGCAAACTTTAACTGGTTGTCATTCCAACATTTATTTCAATATAAAGTAACTCCTTGTTTTGGAGAATCTTTTATGGTCCAACTAAAGAAAAAATGAATTTTAAAGTCAAAATGTGGGTCATTTAGTAACAATAATATGTCAAACTGTCTGTAAAATGTCCTTTCAGAGAGATTTCAAAAACCGTGTTTTGACCCTTTTATTATTATTATTATTATTATTATTATTATTAGTGCTGTCAAACGATTCAACTTTTTAACTCGATTAATCATATGGTCGCTGTGGATTAATTTCGATTAATCACGGTTAAATATCATTCATTTTATAATGCTGCAGATGGGTTCATTGTGTTCAAATTTGTAATCAGATTACTCGTAATGATGGATTAATCCACGTTAATGTGCTAATATGTAAATTCTGACAGCTTCAGATCAGATTGTGCTAAACGTGGCCCCTGGATTAAAATGAGTTTGACACCACAGGGTTAAAGGGTTAATCATGTAAATATAAAAAGGATGTTTTTGAGGAAATAAGACTGTTTGTATTTTAACTTTAAAAAAAAAGCAGACTGTCCCATGAATCTGTAGCTGACTGACTTATGATTTACTGTCAGAGGGGTTCAGTGACATCAATACTGCAGTGGGTGTTTGTGCGAGGACACCAAAATTACCCCCCCCCCCACTGACAGTGACACCGTACTACACGTGCAGCTGTCTAAATATTACTTCTCCTCTTCATCTTGCCTCGCCTTTTCTGTCCCTCTGTGAGCACATGCATTTTTATTTTTTTTTATCTGGCAGGATGAGTTTAGGACGGACAACTGTTAAAGCGGCGCAGCTGGGATGTCCACATTTGGTGCACCGTTGTCATGTCAACACGTTACAGGCCGGGAATGCTTCATCTTGTGCCATCCAGTTATGATGCTATATAAAGCAGCATACAAAAAATAAAAATAAATCATGGCAGAGATTGAAGATGCACCTGAAATGAATTATTATTGTTATTATTATTATACAACCTAAAAAAATACACGTAATAAACTTTAAAAAGAGAAATGATGCAGTTCATTTTGGGTGAGTGTTCATTATTTTCTGTTTTTATATCATTTGACATTAGATGCTTTCATAACCTTCACATTTTCCTTTCTATAATCTTGATATTTCACTCATTCATGCTTTTTTTTTTTAACCTATCTTTTTCTCTGCATTTGCTTACTACTGTTAACTATGAAACTTCCCCACAGTGGGATAAATAAAGCCATACCATTACCATTAAACAGCGGAAACAGAGCAAATGTCCTTCAACGGGCTACTTTTCACTTTCATACCTTAACGACATTTCTGATCCTGCATTTTTTCACTTGAATAAGTACCGGAGTCTTATTTTGACACAATATCTGTACTTTTACTCAAACAGAATGTGCGTACAGTCATGACCTCTGCCTGTAACGAACCTTAATCATATTATTTCATATTTAAATAACATTTTTTAACACACTACAGAGGAAAGCAGTGGCTATAACAGTCAGAATATTGTGAAAAATGTGGGCCAGTGCTTCCCAAACCCAATATGATGTCCTTAAATGTATTAATTGAGTTACAACATGGAGAATATTTATAAAGAAGCAAAAAAAAATGCAAACGATAGACTTTAAAAGAAGTGAAATCAGAGTATTTTCTTTAAAAAAATCACTTAAACGGAGGCCAAAATACAGTAGTTTTAGAGTTTTTATATAATTTGACATTAGATACTTTAATAATCGTCACTTTTTATTATACAGTATGTGATGTTACTATTAAATAGACTGTGGAAATGTCCTTCAAGGGGCTGTAAGTAAATATATATCTTTTTTAAAAGGCTGGAATTAGAGATTTTCCTTTACAAATCACGTAAACTGATGTCCAAATACAATAGTTTCAGAGTGTTTCTATACGATTTAACATTCAATTCTTTAATAATCCTGACCTTTTATCACTCACTACATGATATTATCATTAAATACCCTGTGGAAATGTCCTTCAAGGGGCTTGAACTACATTTTTGATGCTGCATTTTTTCATTTGAGTCTTATTTTGACACAATATCTGTACTTTTACTTGTACAGAATGTGCGTAACGTCGTGACCTCTGCCTGTAACTAACCTTAATCACATTATTCCACGCTTAAATAACATTTTTTGATGAAACATAAAGGAAAGCAGTGGCTATGACAGTCAGAATATTGTGAAAAATGTTGGTCAGTGCTTCCCAAAACTCAATATGATGTCCTTAAATGTATTAATTGAGTTACAACATAGAGAACATTCATAAAGGAGCGAAAGATAGACTTTAAAAAGGCTGGAATCAGAGAATATTCTTTAAAAATCACTCAAACTGATGTCCAAATACAATAGTTTCAGAGTGTTTTTATACGATTTGGCATTAGATACTTTAATAATCCTCACTTTTGATTATATAGTATGTGATGTTATCATTAAATACCCTGTGGAAATGTCCTTCAAGGGGCTTGAACTACATTTCCGATGCTGCATTTTTTCACTTTTTTGAATTTTTCCCACAATATCTGTACTTTCGCTTGTAAAAAATGTGCGTACAGTCGTGACCTCTACCTGTAACTAACCTTAATCACATTATTCCACGTTTAAATAACATTTTTTGACGAACTACAGAGGAGAGCAGGGGCTATTTTGCTCGTACAAGGCCTCGCTAACTCACTGTATGCAATTAGGCTTTTAATGCAATTTCTACCAAAAAGGCAGACTCCAGCTAATCTCATAAAAGGACAAACAGAGCCATTAAAAGTCCTCTGCTCCTTACTTCATTACTGGCTCAGCTTGCTCTCCTTATGCAAAGAGTCCCCAGGTGCATGAATGTTTCATGGCCACCCTGCTGCCTGCTTCCCTCTGCTCAGATTCAGCCATTCTCTTCCCTCCCCGAGGAAGCTCCAACTCCGCCGTCAACTGCACTCACTTACACTCTGCTACCGTCATCATCAGCCATTAGCGGTGGAGAGGCGGCACATAAGACAGCTGTTTTGCCTTGATGACTCAATCATCCCCTTCAGTGGGATTAGCATCACTATCATCATCCTCATCATCGTCTTTGATCCCAAAAATTGCCAAACAAGTCTGAAATTGATGAATATCAGCATGTCTGCCGTGGATTCTTCGGCTCTGAAACAAGTCTGAATGCATTTCAAGCGCAGCCAACTCGGTCGACTACAGGAGGAGATAAATTGGTAATATCCACCGCAGATTATGCCGCGTCTTTTAAATGAAGAAGCGAATCTTTAACGGAGCAATTTTAAACATCAAAAAAGCCTCAGATAAATGTGAAAATATGTGCTTGGCTTCATTCCACAAGCAAATAGGCAAGGATTTTAGAGTTTGGAGCACTGGAAATGAGTATTCAGAGGTTTTGATGAAGTAAAAGAAGCAAAGTCAAAGTTCTGAAGTCAAGTAAATTAATGAAGTAAAGCAAAAAGTTGCAGATTCATGATTAATCATATCATTAGCCTCATAGCAGAACTGCTGAAGTCATACACTATACAGACCAGGGCTGTCAAACTCATTTTAGTTCAGTTCCACATTCAGCCTAATATGGTATAAAGTGGGCGGGACCGGTGAAATAATATAAATCATACGATGATAACTAAAATGTTTATATCTATGAATTGTACTTGAATAAAACATGTACAAATATGAACAACCTGAAAATTCTTTAGTAAAATAAGTGCAGTGTTAACAATATTATGCCTTAGTTTATCATTTATACATGTGAATCACAACCTACAGATCACAGCGGATCTACAAATACACAAAACATTTTTATTTTATTTTTTTATTTCGAACATGTAGACGAAGAAATTAAAACCAAACAAGACCCACCAACCAGATTTCAATAGTGATACCCACAAGGCTGATGGGTAAACAATGTCATGTGACAATGGAACAATGTAAGTTGTAATAATACGAGTAAAAAAAAATAAATACAGTGACACATGCTCAAAAAGGAGCAGGAAGAAATGGAAACTTTTTGACTCCTGCCCTCAATCTCTATTCCTCGTGGTTACTACATAAATAATCGCAATTATTATCTTATGATAACAGTAACTAATAATAATAATAACTCGTTTAAAACTTAATTAAATAACAGGCTGAATATCATTAACATTTCACATACTTTTCTTAAGACATTTCAGGTTATTCACTTTCTTTTTTTATTAATAAAAGGCGAGTCTATAAATGTCAATATTCTTGTGTAATGTTACTTTGTTTTTACACTAAAACACTGATCTTAAATGATTTTAAAATCCTTGATTGTTCATATCTTTAGTGTAATTTTTGCATTTCACAAATTCATCCCAGGGGCCAGACTGAATCCTTTAGCGGACCAGATGTGGCCCCCGGGTTTTCTTCCGAAGTGAAATCTGAAGAAAGTTGATGGTAATTTGTGGTAGAAAATGATTATTTACAGTCAGAGCCAGGAAAATATTTTAGAAATTTAGAAGTAGAACATTTACAATCAGTCATGGATATTATTTTTAAATCAATGTTGAAAGAAATTAAGTCAAAACCATCTCTGATGCCTTTTCAAAGGTAATTCAAACAACACTAACCAATGTAATGATATTTATCATAATATAAAACTATATTATCATATTTATCATTACTGTTTATATCCCGGGCGACACGGTGGTGCAGTGGTTAGCACTCGTGCCTCACAGCAAGAAGGACCAGGGTTTGATTCCCGGACGGGACCTTGGGACCTTTCTGTGTGGAGTTTGCATGTTCTCCCCGTGTCTGCGTGGGTTTT
>JAQQZY010000012.1:27817076-27829066 GCA_030068375.1 Ostorhinchus rueppellii
AGCATTATTTCAGTTTATTGGACAGAAAAACTATCATGTTAGAGTGATAGAGAAAACCACTGTGGTACCCCATGGTGCGGAAAACAGAAAGTTCATACAAAGAAAAGACATTATTGCACATCTTTGCCATATGAATACTGTGCATGCTGTTTTTGCGATTACATTTTTGTGATATACTGTGCAGCCCAAGTTAAAACCCTGGTCAAGTGAATCCTCTTGTAATGTTTAGTAAAAAAAAAAAAAAAAAAAAAAGATTTGACATTATTCTAAACCCCATAAATTGCTGTACATTGCTGCTAAATGGTTCCAGAATCATTTCCACACATCTACAGAAGAACTGGGCTTTCTTGTGCCGTCGCCGCGTGCTGAAGCATCACGCGTATTTGATGCCGTCGCCGCCTCCATGTGCACGGCTGGCTGACGGCTGACACCAGCATCCGAGCCCATGAATATTCAGCGCCCAAGTAAATGAGGCAGATAGCACTTGACATGTTTAACATCCACCTTTGGCACCTTCTCTCTACAAAGCCAACAAGGTGAAGCAGCAGAACAAATATGTTGGCTGTTTGTGGGCGGGAACAATCCCCCTCCGCTGATGAATTGGACTGTTTTGGAACAAAGGGAATGAGTTTCAGTGGGCGAGCTACATGAAAATAAGATGGACTTGAAAACACAATCACATTTCCTCTGCGGGATTTGAGTCGCTAAACTGCTGTTTTTCACCGACTGGCATTAGAATAAAAATATGTAGCGTTGTGACTTGCAATATGCTGACTTTTATATTCTTAGAAAAAACATGTTTCCCTCAACTATAATCCTGCTGCTGGTATCAAAATGTTTGCTCTCTCAATATTTACCAACCCAGAGTCACATCTAAAGCCGAACACAGGCACCTTGAGACTTGCTTTTTTTCCCGAGTGTTGTGTCCCAAAGGAAATGCAGTGAAAGCACTACAGACTATCTTGCAAGTGAGTAAACTCTGTGAGCACACAACGCATTTCTCCAACACCTCAGAGAAAGAAAATAGATCTGCCACCAACAAACTGCGCTGCTTCAAATCACTGACACACCAGCGAGGATTCACATTTTATTTTTGCATATGCAGGCTTTTACACCTGAAGGGAAGCAGACAGGAGCGAGTGCATTACTGCAGCAGGGGGAGAAAAAAAATCATGTAAATATTGACACTGTGATAGGACCGATCCAGGTAGAGCCGTTTAACATCTGCCCGGCTCTGTACTCTTTGACAAATCTGTGTTTCTGAGAAGGTTTTAGCCTGGTTCTAGGTAGAGGATGAAGGCAGCATCACTTATCGCGTGTTTACACAAAACAGACATCTATAAATATTGGACGTGGGATATAGATTACACATCCTAACCGTATTTCCACTTCATTCTGTTGAGCTTTTTTGTCGTAATCACACTCATCAGAGCTTCCACACGTTACTAAAAAAAAAAAAAAAGTCGATAAGCATCAGCCAATAAATGTGACAAACTTGCTGTTTTGTTTGCTAAAAAGCTGATCCTGAAAGCAGAGTTTTAAGCAGAAATCACAGGTTTGGATGTGTAAAAAAAAAAAACAGTCAGGGTTTGCACTTGTTTTCCTGAGGGGGTGTATTCCAACCAAAAGCCTCCTTTCAACTGACCAATCAGATCGTGTGTTTCTTGGCAAAATGTAAAACCATAAGTTGTGCAAACGAGATGATCTTTTGCTGTATTTTCGCAGGAAAAAAGGCAATATTATTAATTTTGAATACAATAGCCTTACAGGCATGTTGCTTGGTTGACGGGAAGTGTATTACCACACTGCATGATGGGAAATGGAGTTAAAATCAGGAACTAACTTCAGTCAATAGATATTAATCCACAGAAACACAAACATCTACTGATCTAAACTGTTTAATACCAGTTGATCCACTCATTTTATCAATTCATGTAAACGATTGGTGTAAAATGCAGTTTCTCATTTTTATGGTCATTAGATACGACCCATTTGGATGTTCAGATGCTCCGTAGTTACCATGGAAACACCATCTTCTACAACAGTGATTCACCAGGAAAGCCCATGGAGTTGGATCAATGGCAGTGGATGGACACACTGGGTTTACGTTCAATTAATGATAGATTTTACTGAAAAAAATCCCGTTTTCATTAGTTATGTCTGTTTCTGATATATTAACTATCAACTTTAATCTGTACTTTAATTAATATTTAAATGATTAATGAATTTCATATAGGAAAAAAAATGATTTTCACAGAAAAAAACCCAAAAAACAGAGGATAATATGACAAAAAATGGTGATAAATCACTAAAGAAAGGTGCAATATAGAGAAAATATTCATTTGTGAACTACCACAAAAACAGCACTGGGTCTTTATGGGTTAAATATGGTTTAGATTGTGCCGTTAACAATACAATTGAGATGATTCATTGATTTAAGTTCAATGAAATTATCCTCAGATCAACTTCCATTTATTTTTATATGTATTTTTTGGAAAGTTTTATATGGATCATACCCTAACAAATCTGCAAAACACAAACCAACACGGAAATAAACTAAAACCTGGTTTACATTTCACAAATTTAGATTTAACGGCTTCAGAAGTAATGGGTTCACTTTGTTTCTTTCCATATCAAATATGTGCTAATGTGATTTTAACAAGATCTGATCAATAATTCAAAAACCCTGATTATCAGTCATTCTTTTTACAAGCATCAATGTGAAATATGGCTTAAATATCATCTGTAAAAGTCTGAAATTTAATGTATTTTTTCACTGTATTAATCAAATCCAGTTCGGCTCAGCTTCGGTTCTACCACCAATCAGTGCAAATTACAGTGTTTTGTACTGAAAATACTTAATATAATAACAGGATATCAGCATGGATTTTGTTTGTGCATGACTTGAATGGTTATTACCTGTGAATGGCCAAGCCAAATAAACAAAAAAAAAAAAGGCAAAAATCTTAAAATATTCAACTGTCACTGAAAAAAACACAAAAAGCCTCACATTTTACCAAGTTGAAACACTGCATTTTCAGCATTTTTGTCTTCATAAATGACTAACACGACTCATATATTATCAAAGCTGCTACCACTGCAGTGTTTTTTGATCATTTGATGGATTAATAAACTATTTACTTGCAGTAGAATGCATTTACTGTTGTAGTTGTAGCTACAAAGTGAGCACAAAAGCACCCAGCTGTGTCTGCAGCTCGGACTCCGGCTCCTAATAATGAACTGACAGGTTTTGTACAGATGAGAACTCATACTTTTGACAAACATGAATGTGAAATAGGGCTTAAATATCATCTGTAAAAGCCGTAAATTTAACCTGCAGAAACCTTTTTTTACATTTTTAATCTAATCTACTGTTTGGCTAAGGTTCAGTTCTATCACTAATCAATGCAAATGATGGTGTTTTGTACTGATATAATTAATAAAATAACAGGATAGCAACTGTTGTTCTGCTTGTGCATGATTTGGACGGTTGGGTGGGTATTTCCTGTGAATGGTAAAACTAAATAAATAAACCACACGCACACAAACACTCTCAATTTACCAAGTTGAAACACTGTATTTTCAGTATTTTTGTTTTCATAAATGACTTAAATGCACTCATATATTTTCAAAGCAGCTACTAATGGACTGATTTTTGATCATTTTGCAGATTAATAAACTATTTACTTTCCTCATTCATCAAATCTACTGTTTGGCTCAGCTTCAGTTCGATCACAAACCAGTGCAAATTACAGTGTTTTGTACAGATAATACATAAAATAACAAGATATCAACTGTTATTTTGTTTGTGCATGATTTGGATGGTTAGATGGTTGTTTCCTGGGAATGGTCAAACTAAATAAGTTAAAAGGCCTCACATTTACGACGTTGAAACAATGTATTTTCAGTACTTTTTTCTTATTAAATGACTTAAATGTTGTCATATATTATCAAAGCTGCTACTAAGGGAGTGATTTTTGATCATTTGACAGATTAATAAACTATTCACTTCCTTTATTCATCAAATCTACAGTTTGGCTCAGCTTCAGTTCGATCAAAAATCAGTGCAAATTCCGGTGTTTTGTACTGATAATACTTGATAAAATAACAGGATATCAACTGTTGTTTTGTTTGTGCATGATTTGGACGGTTATTTCCTGTGAATGGTCAAACTAATAAGCCAAAAAAAGAGGCAAAAATTAAAAAAAAAACACAAAAAACCTCACATTTACCAAGTTAAAACTGCATTTTCAGTATTTTTGTCTTCATAAATGACTTCCACAACAACTACTGACGCGGGTTTTGATCATTTGACAGACTAATAAACTATTTGCTTGCAGTAGAATGCATTTACTGTTCTGGTTGTCGCTACAAAGTGAACACAAAGGCACCCGGCTGTGTCTGCAGCTCGGACTCCGACTCCTAATAATGAACTGAGAGGTTGTGTACCACTAAACACAAAGTCCCACACACACACACACACCCTCCACCTCGCCTCCTGATAAGCTGGTTTGCCAGGCTTGCCAGCGCCGCTGATGACTCCGTTTGCACAAGCGCTCCATTGTTGCTGTGCAGAGTGGACAACTGCACTTTGGACCTTTCAGTGGGAAAAGCCTTTTATTGCGTTTCCCTTAAGGGCATCCACTGTGGTTCATCTGCAACCTGCCAGCCACACACTTTAAACACTGCATTAAGGATATCTAAAGCCTGAAAACATAAACAGTAGCTGCTGCCGCGATTAAGTACAGTCAGTTTTGCCTCTGTGCTGATTTTTCCAGGCTCCAAAAAACAAAAACAAACAAAAAAAAACCGTTGAATTATCTACGTTGTGGGGACTTGATCCACTGCCGGATGACCTTTCCCACAAAGAAATATTAAATGTTATAGTTGAGCTGAGTTAAGTGATTGCAATTTATGAGTCCATTTAACGTGATTCAATATTGGATGACAAATGATTGCCTCAGTGAAGTAAAGCTTACACACACACACACACCAAAATAACCCTGCTACGCATAAATACTGCGCTTTATCAAACTTAACAATCAGCTCAGTGTCTGTCTGCGAGTCTGGCTCGATGGAGGGCTGAACAGAATTTTAAAAATGCATGACGAGACTAGAAGTAGAAGGAAAGGTTGCATATTAAATATCCAGATATCCCTTTTTTGTTTTTGGTTGGTTTTTTTTTTGGCTTCTGCTTCATTAACCCATAAAGACCCGATCATCCACCATCGACCTAATCGAAATGTTTAATCCACTAATACAATCAATACAAGTCAATAATTGCTGCAAAATACAGTTTATCGTGTTTTCATGGTCATCAGATATGACCCATTTGGACGCTCAGAGGCTCTGTAGTTACCATGGAAACACCGTCATCTTCTACAACATTGATTCACCAGTAAAACCCATGTTTGGATCAAAGACAGTGGATGGACACGCTGGGTTTATGTTCAATTAATGATGTATTTTACTGAAAAAGTTACTTTTTCTTCACTTTTCTCTGTTTCCGATATAATAACCCTCAACTTTAATCTGCGCTTTTACGGACATCTACATTAAATGTGGGAAAATACATGATTTTCACTGAAAAAAAAAAAGCTAAATAAAGAAGATAATATCTGAAAAAATGGTGATAAATCGCCTAAGGAAGGGTGAATATGCATCTTCAGTTACAGATGGATTTGCTGAGTCGCTTTTTCTTCACTTTTCTCTTTTTCTGATATAATAACCCTTTATGAAATGAAAGTTATACTGTCTGTCAAAGCTGTTGAAAATTAGGCATGAAAACTGTACTTCTTCATCTCGAATTTATATGAAAATTAAGAGATATGAACGCAAAATAGAGTAACTTTCCCACCAGTTTGGACTTATTTGACAATGCAAATGCAATATTCAGGTTAGGACTGGGCAGTATATCCGATGAATCATTCAATTTTGACGTCTGAAAATAGTGAAAAATTCAGGTTCAGTTAACGTATTTGCTGAAAAAGTCACTTTTCTTCAGTTTTCTCTGTTTCTGATATAATAACCCTCAACTTTAATCTGCGCATTTATGAACCTCTATAAAATCAGTGAATTAAATAAAGGAAAATACATGATTTCTACTGAAAAAAAAAAAAGCTAAATGCAGAGGGTATTATTATAATAATTGGTGGTTTGGGAACTGCCACCAAAGTAGCACTGGGTTTTTAAGGGTTAAAGTCAAATTGATGTGTATGGAATAGATGTTGGTCAACTGGCCAAGCAGATTACATGTATCAAATCCATTTTCCTGAGTGCATTGAAGAAGTGTCAGAATGAAACATTTTCTCTTTAGCCACTTAAGGTCCAAGATTTCTTCCTCCTGCTGTATAACACGCTGCTTACCCTGCAAAAACAGGCTGCAACACGCCGCTAAACGTGGCCCGAGCTTTAAATTATCCCCGACACAATCCACATATTTGATTCAGTGTGCAGCCAGAAAAAGAGTTACATGACTTTCAGTCCTCCAGCGCAGACTATAAAGAAACAATGTAGCCTACTTTGCACACTCCTCGCTGCTCTCTTTTCAGCCACATCCTCTTGGATTTTATGACTCTGGTTAAAATGCAACCATTAAATATTCATGTGCAAGGGCTTTCACCCATGAAGAAGTTTCCCCCTTTTCTCCCAGCTTTAGAGAAAGTGAGAAACTTTTTGATTTCAACTGACAGGAGCTAAATATTAAAAAAGAAGCTTTGGGAGTTCAACTAAGTGTAGACTGTACTCTTAGGCTCAATCCTATTTTATCCCTCCATATTGTGCGTTCAGGTGAAGGGGTTAGGGTGTCTCCATTCTCAATGAGTCAAAGGGGAGGGGCTAAGGGGTTCAGTCTGACCCTCAAAACAAACATTTTCCAGGACCACACAACAAACAGAGGGATAGGAGAAATTTCCTGTAATTGTGAATGGAGGCAAAGGAGCAAAAAAGTGCAGTTGTGTGATGAAAGAAACACAAATGTACACATGTACACACAAATAATCATTTGATCGTCCCATTAATCTCATTTCAATCTATCACAGACCACTTGTTTATGACAAACGTAGCACAAATTTTAATGCATCGTCTCTTTCGAGGATTTCTGTGGTTTCTGCACATTTTGCACGTTCAGGTGAAGGGATGTCTCAATTTCTCAATGAGCCTGAAGGGTTCTGTTTAACCGCCGAAATAAGGTTTTTCAGATGAGAAATTTCCCATAATTCTGATCGAATCATCAGCAAGATGGAGGGAAACAGCAAAAAAGTACGGCAATGCTACGAAAGAAACACAAATGTACACATTTTCTTCATAAAAACACAATCATTTGATGGTTCGATTAATGCTGTTTCAATCTATTATGAACTGCTTGTTTATGACAAATGTGCAGAAAGTTGACTGCATCTTCGGAGGCTGCAAGATTTACCAATTTTAAACTAATATTGGATGATTTGATTGGACAATGCTGAAAACAAAACCTGTAAGAGTGGTCTCCACAGTCTTTGGTCTCCTCTCACCAGTACAAAAATGGCATTTGCTAAGGAGAGTGAATAATAATAATAATAATAATGGATTAGATTTTTATAGCGCTTTTCAAGTCACCCAAAGATAAACACTGTTGATCCATTATTCATTCACTCTCACATTCTCCCTCTGGTGGTGGTAAACTACATTTGTAGCCACAGCTACCCTGGGGCAGACTGATGGAAGCGTGGCTGCCATTTCGCGCCTCCGGTCCCTCTGACCACCACCAAACATTCATACACATTCATAGTGTGGGTGACACTGGAGGCAAGGAGGGTGAAGTGTCTTGCCCAAGGACACAACAGCTGACCTGGAGAAAGCGGGATTTGAACCACCAACCTTTTGGATATTGGACGACCCACTCTACCACCTGAGCCGTAGCCACCCCCAAATTGAGTGAGAAGTTCATGGCTAAAAATAGCAAGAGCAAGTTGGTTGTGTGGAATTCGAAGTTTTCGGCGTAGACCACAAACTGAGCCTCAAGACGATATCAGTCAAAGACATCATCATCACCACCAGTCCAAATTGAAAATGAAGGTTTTAGAGGGAGAAAAAAAAAATAAAAAAATCAGGATTTTATTTTTGTCCAAAATCGTGCAGCCCTAGCATCTTCTCTTTCGAGCATTTCTTCGGGTTGTGGTTGTTAGCCGCATTAAGATGCCCAAAGCCCATGCACCAGAGGTGGTTACAGCTGCTGACGGCATGAGGAATTCTTTCGCTAACAACATTGTTGCATCTTTTTATAGCACCATCGATGACTGCTGATGACATAACAGGTCTCAAAGGGTCGTCTCACTCATTTCATAGGGAAATATTTCAACCCCTACCTCTTGCAACTCCATTTCAAGGGGTAGCGCCAAGTGCAAAGGCCAAGGGGTAGGGTTAAGGGGTAAGGGGGAAGGCTGAAAATGAGAATTGGGATTGGGCCTTACTCCAGTATCTATGCTTCGCTGTTCTTTTCCGGCTTTCATCCATCTGCGCTGTCCTTAAAATTTCACAATGTACCCAGAGTCCTGTAGAGTGCGGAGTAAATTAACATGACAATACAAACGGGAAAGATTAATGAAAACAAATACTCAGCGGCTGAACAATGACTTATTGAAAATGGATGGTTGACAATCACACCAAGGAGAATGGCGTGTTTTTTGACTCATCAGAGCAACACATGCATCATGAAGTCTATCTCTGCAAAATATTCCTCATTAATTTTTCACTTGTTGTTTTGGCTGCCTATTATGCAAAACATCTCCTATCAGCAGCAAAAGTAACGGCACAAATAATTCATATGCTCCCCCTCAGAAATCCATAATATATAGCGAGTTAAAGCGTCTATAAAAGATTAAGGATGAAATTATGTCTTCAGGTATATACAGCAGCGTAAACAGGCTCAAATGTAATTTTGCTGCAGTGAACATTAGGGAAATTTTAAAGGCCCTATTTGGGTAGATGTGATTCGCATACAAATCAAGGGATGCAACATTCAGGGCTTCTCCAAACAAGACGTTTTGTAGACAAATAAAGCTCCGACATGACAGGCTGCTCGCAACCGCGGTTGTGTTCAAAGCAGCGGAAAGGATGTTAGGATGACTGGATGGAGATTTAACTACCATGAATATACGAGTGGAGAAGAAACTACTGTGTCAGGAAGGTTTAATCACTCTGAATCAGCTTTCATACCACTCACTAATAAACTATCAACACAACTCAACTCATTAATATATTTAGGAATCATATATTTTCTTGCCAATGTAGAAAACGTCTATATAAAGATATGCTTTTACGTCAAATATTTGAGTGTAGTTTTCATTTATTACAATTTTGATTTTATATACCTAATATTTGGAGCCAATATTCACTTTTAAATTCTTTAAAAAGGTTTGTTAAGCATCCTTGTATTATTTATGCACTAAATTATACACACTTTTCAAATTGGGTTTTTTATTTTTTGTGTTTTTTGGCCGTTTCTGTTGCTATAATAGGTTAAAGTGAAAATAATAATAGGCAGATGAGATAGATGAAGTTGTGCAGAAAAAAAAGATACCAAACATGGGTATAGTAAATTTTTCTTTATATAGTATTTAAAGGCAAAATCAAAAGTGCTCAAAAACGGTCAAAAGAGGCTCAGACCCCTAAAAGTTTAGAAACAAGGACATGCAGCGTTATCTGTTCTAAAATCATAACCTTTGAATTTGCTCTGAGTTTTCATGAACATTTACATGATCAGTAAATAAAATATAGGTGAAAATAGCAAAATACAGAGAATAATATTGGAATAAATGGTAATTAATTACTTAAGAAAGGTTAAATTATGACAAATTCTATGTGGGAACTGCCCTAAAACTAGCCCTGGGTGTTTAGGGGTTAACTTCCATTCTTGACACTTTTTACACCTGTATTTAGAACCTCTCTGATACAAAATCTTAGCTGAGGTTATTCCTTGAATATTATGTGAACTTTAATAATACTTACTGACTTCATTTAGTAATCTGTTTTTATTGAGTATTACCATGATGAGGCCATTACAGGGGTTTGCACTGCCTTATTCAGGGTTTTTTTGGACTTTTCGGCTTTGTTAGGAAAGCGACCAGGCGTCATGTGTTGCATCACTTTGATAAAGTAAGGTATATACAAGCAGGCTTCCATATATTGCTAATAATCAGGGTGTTTCTGTGGAAAAGAAAGCGAGCGTATGATTGTTCTTCAGTTTCTCTCATCAGTCGACAGAAATCTCTCCTGCTTCTGCATCGAGTGTCTGATCGAAAAGAGCGGGAATCAAACGTACGATGTTTTCTGCCGAGTTTGAAGGCGGCCATTTGCCAGAAACGAGAGTCAAACTTTCCGCCGCCGCTCATCACCGTCTTTGATCCCGGACAAATAAGAAAACACACAAAAAAAGTCGAGGACGGCTTGTGAAACACGCAGGCTTTCAGAGGCACACTCGTACTCCTGGAACGCTGCCCGCTCTTTTGAAAGGGATTTCTTCAAAGCAAACGCCACTGACATTAGCCATTCTCCTCCCAATTAAAATTTATTGGAAACATCTAGGGAATACTGTGGGGCTAATATCGCCGCCGCCGCCACCGGCTTGTCAAAAACAAACAAATACAGCGATCACAGGGACAAAAAGGAATCCTTCCCAGTCCTTTTGAGTTCATAACCAGCATTTAATCCGCAGTAATGATTTACAATATGACAAGTCAGACAAAATTTACTGTGACAGATTGAATGGGACTCAACATAAATATAATTACAGCTCACATGATCCTCCCCACCTCCCTCCTGCAGGCGAAGATACACAAAGAGGATGCTGGATACGCAGCCTTGAGAAAGATCGCACAAAAACAACACAAAAGACAGGCCTACGAAGTGTCCGAAATGTACAGGACTGAGGTGGAAAGTGGCGACAGCTTTTATCACATGTAAAACTTAGAGGCTTAGGTGTTTTTAGAGTGTAAACGTTTCATGGAAAGAACTGTTATATGGTCAAAATAAGAAAAAAAAAATAAGAGCAATGGTGCTGTGGCTCACCAGCACGTTCTATAACGAATGAATGAATGACTTGAATGTGTGAGGTTATCATGCTCTGGTGCTATATTAGAGTCCTGTGGTCTGGATGTAGGAGATCAGTCTCCCAATAAAAGTGGGTGGTACTTTCACTGGAGCGGAACTCAACTAATTAAAGGAAAGTCCAGATATGATTTCTATCAGTTCCAATAGTAACTACATTGATATCTTCAATCATTTCCATGTTATAACCCATCAAAACATGGCCCATTTTTGAAAAAAAAAGATCAAAGATCAAAAATCAAAATTTCTCAAAACAAACTTTGTAGATATCGTCCTGAGGAGGCTATTTGTAAACTTTGAAAAGAATCAGACAAGTAATTTTGTAGAAGATCACTGAAATATAGACATTGCTGAACTTGAATTTGACCTTTCAGGGTCACTAAAGGTCAAAGGTCATGGATCAAAATGAAAGTGCATATATGACTTCCTACCAGTGCTCAATAGTAACTATATTGATATCTCTAACCAGTTCCATGTTATGAGCCATCAGAATATGGCCCCATTATAAATAAAGACTAATATTTGATATTTCAAAATTTTGTCATCAATCTAAATTTCTCAAAACTGTGAACACATTTTATGGATATTGTCCCAAGTAAGCTTTAAATAAAATTGTAAATGAATCCAATCAGTAGTTTCAGAGAAGCTTGTTGAAATAGACATTGGTGACCTTGTTTGACCCTTCAAGGTCACTCAAAGTCAAAGGTCATGGATCAAAATGAAAGTCCATATATGACTTCCTACCAGTGCTCAATAGTAACTGTACTGATATCTGTAACCAGTTCTGTGTTATGAGCCATCAAAATATGGCCCCATTATAAATAAAGGCCTGTGATGAACTGGTGACTTGTCCAGGGTGTACCCCGCCTTCACCCTAAGTAGCTGGGATAGGCTCCATGCGACCC
>JAQQZY010000012.1:27842184-27857325 GCA_030068375.1 Ostorhinchus rueppellii
GCATTTTAAGGCGCACCGTCCGTTTTGGAGAAAATTTAAGACTTACAAGTGCGCCTTATGGTCGTGAAAATACGGTAAGTAAATGTAAATATGTTTGTTTGCATATATAATCATCATTACTATTCATGTTATTGTTCTACAAAGTAGGATGACCATGAAAAGAATAGTTCTTCACAAATTACTCCTGCTATGTATCGCACTGCAAAGTCTACACTTATGTGACAATATTCATGCAACAAAGATTCACGTATTATCTTTTTTCTCTTTCCTTTTCTTCCTATAAGTGAGCAATATTGACACCTTTTTTGTCTTTAAAAAAAAAAAAAAGAGAACAGTGTACTTTGTACCAATGTTGTCCTGTGTAATATGTTACTGCATGAGACTCATTTGAATAAAAGTTAAAAAAATAAATAAATAAATAAAATATGGAAATCAGCCGATGAGTTGTAAATCAAGAAGACATAGCTGAATGTTGTGTAACAATCCAACAATAACATGTCAAAAAATCAGGGAATACACTCAAACATAGAAATCATAGCAATAAAATATAATCACCTTTTTTGGACTTTGCACCTATTTTCAGTTTGGAAGGCCAGGCTATCTGAGTCTGGGTCTCATCCATAATCTGGAAAAGAGAAGAGTCACATGTCAGAGGGAACAAAAAAACATGTTTTTAACAGCTTATCCATGACAGATTGTTATTTAATAAGTGAAGACAGTTTGTACAGCACTGTTACATATGGGGTGTTAAAACCGTACAGCCTTCAAAGCACATGTTTTACTGTTAAAAGATGTTGAGTTATCATATGTTAAAAAAAAAACAACAAAAAAACAAAAAAAAAAAAAGGATGATGCCGCACATACATCAGGCTCCTGGTATCAATTCTGATGCTTAACCTCCTAATATCTCATCTGATAACCATCATTATTGTACTGCATGTGTTGGGTAAGATGAAGAGAAGGTTTTCATTATGCTGGTAATGTACAGAGGTCCTCCAAAATCAAAAGTAGGTGCAGAAAATCTTCTTTATGAGTTATATAATCCGGACCATTCAAATGAGATAAAGAGTTTTAGTCCTGTGTAAATATTTTGCCATTTTAATCTTAATAATCATGTTTCCAGCCACTGTATCAAACTGGGTCAACATCCCACCACCACCACAGAGCACTCTGAGCACACTTGGCGTTGCTACACATAAAAAATTGCCAACAACAATCTATGTGAGAGGCTTTTGACAAGTCTAGTCAGCATAACCATGAGCATATGTACAGAGTCATGCTTGGAGCTACTTAAGTGAGTGTCAGCCGTCCAATCAGGGGGGACCCGTTTCCCAAAATCCTGCCCCTCCTTTCCAACAAGAGGAAGCTTGCTTTGCTTCACTTTTCTGGCTTGAAACCCACCAACTAAACCCAAAGTATAGTGATGTTACTGGAAAAAGACCACCCCTCCAAAAAAAAAAAAAAAAACTGAGGAAAAACTGTTCGTCTTTGAAAAAAAGAAAAAAGAAAATCTGCCATGGCCTCTCTCTAATGGAATTGTCCTCGTTGCACACTATCCTTGTTTTCACAAAGGTCCTGTGGTCTTTTGTTTGTTTTAATACTTTCCAGGGGTTTGTGTTTTCAGGGTGGTGTAGAAATGAATTTCTCAAAGTTCTCAGAGTCTCAGCCACGTGATTAAACACTCATGGGCAGCCTCAACACATTACATGAGCAGCAGCCACCGCTTAATATTCCTCGGTGGTCGTACACACTAAGTACAATATGCAACCCAAATGGCTGCATTAAATCCCATCAGCTGCACTGTCACTGCCTCCGATCTTAGGATAATTAGCACTGCAACAGCAATTCACTACCTTCATTATTGTTAGTACTATTTTTTTTTTTTTTTTTAACAATCCCACAGATAATTTACAGAGTATTCCTTCTCTTCTCTCAATGCCAAAAATAACAACAACAGCAGCTTGTATTCCTCAAGGACCTGGTGCTTGAATCACAAAGGGAAGTGCTTAAATTTCTCCATATGCTCTTGTGGATGTAGCCCAGTCTGTTTGGCATCTTTTTAACAACACAGTCTGACAGCTTGTCCACTGCCTGGCTCACACACCTGTGCAGTAAAGCTGAGAGATGCTTGTGAAAGGCTTGACGTGAGCCTTTCTTACTCCACAGTTATACCCTCCCATGAGTCCATGATGGTTGACTGAAGTCCTTTCAAGCCTCACTTATTTTCTGCACCAATGTATAATCGCATATAAATATGGACAGGCCGAAAGAGCAACTGAATAAGGTGCCTATGTCACTCATCTGGAATTTGGAAACATTTTAAGGGCACATTTATTAATGAGTTACGCCTTATTTTTCACACTTGCAGAGTTAAAGACATTCCCTTCAAAGGACAGTTTGTTAGTTGTTTCGCAAAACAGAATTTTCCCCTCCTACAGAAAACTCATAAAACACAGTGATAGCTAGTAAAATCATTGCACAACACATTTATATAACAAAAAGTGCCTTTAATAGTGCTTTGTTGCATTTTTCTTCTCTCTTAAGCTCTTGGCCTATGCTGCTAACTCTAGGCATTATCATTTATCCTAATTGTCTAATGGCTGAGAAAAACCCTTCCAGGAATCCATTGCTTGTGGCTTTGCATTTTTCTGCCAGTTTCTTCTGAGTGAATCATGCAACCGAAAGGAATTTTGGTATCACTTTGAGCAATGAACGTAAAAGAGAATTCCTTCAAGCTGATTGCACTGAACTATTTTAGTCCTGAATTCTTCTACAGTGTCATTAAAATGACTGAAGTTAAAATACTTCCAGCTTTGGCATCCTGTGTGTTAATGATCCTCCATTTATGTGGATCCCACTGTTAAAAATGTACCTACTGTTCACTCTGCAATATTTTCACAAGTACTGCAATACTGGTATCATTCTATTTCCTTTGAATGGTTGTGCATACAATGAAATTTAGGCCTGAAACCAAAATCTGATGAGTTCAGTGTTAGTGGGTTTCACACTGGCCTGAGGCACAGGCGACTCTCCAACACGATGCCCTCCCAGTCATCTAATATAAAATGAAAAAAGGATAATACATCACAGTACCCCTGTAGCTAAATGTAATCTTTTCTTCATCAGCTGCAGTCATATACTATGTGACATCATTATCATCATTCTTTTACATTTTTTTTTTTGGGGGGGGGGGGGGGGGTTGTGTAAAGTAACTAAAATAACTTGTAATTACAGCTTTTCATACAAATGTATCAGAGTAAAAAGTGCAACATTCATCTCTGAGCTGTAACAGAGTGCAAATACTAAGTATAAAGTAACAGAAAATAGTAAGTTCAAGTATGTACAAACTTATTTTCATGCCGTCTTTGACTAATGCTGCATCTGTAGTGACACTAAACATTCAAATACTACAAAGTTGGAGGTTGTTTCAAGATAATTATCCAAGTAAAAGCATTCGAGTTCAGTTCAAAGAGCCCAGGCCATAATTGAGATTTTAAATACAAAAGGAATTTTCCCGATGCACAAAGAGAGGATGGGATCACGCCAAAAATACAGTATTTTAGGCCTATTAATCACAAGATGTGTGTTTTGTGTTCCGGCAAACTTCCCCTCCAGCATGGCTGCAGCTGTAGGAGGAGGCAGGCCTATTGTTCAGACTAACAAGGGGCGCAGAGGTCACTTGCATTTTCACAAGAGCTTTGCCAGAGGGGTTTGGGGAAGTAACGGCACACCAGTGTGTTTGGGACGGATCTACACTAAAGCTGTTTCTATGAAGTCACATCATTCCCAGTCTATTATAAAGGGGGATAGATTAGATTAAGTGAGATTATGCAGAGAGGGGCTCCCTAAAAAGAGCAAAAATAACACACTCGGTACTTAGCAGGCGAGTCAACAGTGGGATTAAGCCTAAAGGACACGTTCAAATCCAATGCTAATATGCACAATGGTCATCCTACCACAGGCTTAAGTTTTAAGTGGTTGCAAATGTTGCTGCTGTGGATTTTTCATCTCATTTCAAGCAGCAGCAGCAGCAGCATGGAAATCTCACTTTCTTGCCATATTTTGGTTTCATGTAAAGCTGGAGTTAATCTGCAATTTGACAAATCACAAAACCAAAAGTGAGGGATGTTTTTCTTCCTTCCCCCATCACACTGTCATCCTCATCTTCCTTCCTGTCAAGCCCTCTCTGTCTGCGTACAGTTTGTACAATAACAGCTCCTATCACCAACGCGCCCCGAAAATATGCACAAAGTGGTTGCACACTCTAACATGATTAAATGATGTGTGGTCTGGCGTCACTCCCAGCACCTCTCCCATCCCTCGCTCCTCACTCTATCTCCCTCCTGCACGAATGCAAACATACGCAGATTCCCTTTCCCTGAGCCGTGTTGTGAAAATAGACGCTTCATATTAACAGTCAACAGTGGAGCTGACAGGTACAGTCTGACCGTTCCCTCCGTCGTAAAAACCTCTCAGCGGGAAATCTGCGCCGTACACATGTCGCCGTGGATCCATGTCACCAAGTCGGACCGTTACAAATCATTACAAACACACACATGAGGAATGCACAATGTGAGGAGAATACAGCAGGATGACGCACAGCAAATGCTTGTTTTGCGATTCTCAGGGGAGGTGGAAATACGTAGATGAAAACCACAATGAAAATTAACAGCATTGCACACATATGAAGTATTTTTTTTTTATCTGCAAATGCACAAATTAGCCAAAAAACAAAAGGTATTTAATTCAATAAGAGTGGAATGTTTACAACAGACAGGCATCGCAATGCATTTAGCAACACCTTCCTACAAAAGTCAAGAAGTTATGAGTAAAGAAGTTGCATCCAAGAACAAATTCATAAAGATTCATTCACCTGTTTCCAACAGCAGAAGCACATCTCCAAGATCATCATCAAAGAAGCAACTCTGAACCAAAGAGGAACATTATCACAGAAAAACTGGCAATGACCAAAAACAGAGAGCAAACATTCCATTTAGAGTCATCAGATGGTCAAAGACATGTATTCTATTCACAAAAACAACAACTGTTAGAGTCAAAGTTGAAACTCTGGCTCTCATAAAGTTATTATCCATTATGAAGAACAAATCAGGGAGATGTTTATGTCAGAACTCTTGGATGTTATCCTTGAACAAACTCAATCTGTCACCAAAAAGACTTCAAAGACGTCAAAATTGTTCCACCTCAGACAACCTGCTCAAACATTGGAGGCAAACAACCTTTTAAATCAGCCCTGATGACTTTATCGTGAAGGTTTTACAAGAAAAAAGGGGCGGGAAACACTAG
Organism: Ostorhinchus rueppellii; assembly: GCA_030068375.1. Taxonomy (NCBI): domain Eukaryota; kingdom Metazoa; phylum Chordata; class Actinopteri; order Kurtiformes; family Apogonidae; genus Ostorhinchus; species Ostorhinchus rueppellii. The sequence continues at coordinate 27,847,489 of JAQQZY010000012.1, forward strand.
CTTCATCTGGAGATGCACACATCAGCCAAAAAAGAAAAGTATTCAAGTCAGTAAGAGTGGAACGCTGACAACTTACAGACGCTGCAATGCATTTAGGAACACTTTTTTCTTTTTACCAAAATCATTAAGTTATGTGTAAAAAGGTTGCATGCAAGAACGAATTCACTCATTCACAAAGACTCATTCATCAGTTTCCTACAGCAGACTGATATAAAGCACCAGCACATCTTAAAGATCATCATCAAAGAAGCACCTAGTTGAGCCAAAGAGGAACGTGATCACAGAAGAGCTGGTAATGACCAAAAACAGAGCAAAAACTGAGAGCAAACATTCCATTTAGAGTCATCAGATGGTCAAGAACACTAGTGTAAGTGGATAGTTTTGAGGATATTCACAAAAATACAACAGTCAGTTGAAACTGTGGCTCTCATAAAGTTGTTATCCATTATGAAGAACAAATCAGGGAGATATTTTCATCAAAACTCTGTGATGTTAGAGGAAAAAGCTGAATGTCATCAAAAAGTATTCCCCTGCAGCCTTTAGAGGTTGTTTTTTTTTTTTTTACACTATTGCATCAGTCAAAATTATTCCACCTAATCACAACCTGCTCAAACATTGTAGGCGAACAACCTTTTAAATCAGCCCTGATGACTATTATGAAGGTTTTACAAGACAAAAGGGGCGGGAAACACTAGCTTGATCTGGAGATCAGCCAAAAAACTAAAGTATTTAAGTCTAAAACAGTGGAATGCTGACAACTTACAGACACTGCAATGGATTTAGCAACACTTTTATCACCGAAAAATAATTGAGTTATGTGTAAAGAAGTTGCACACAACAATAAATTCATAAGGATTAATTCATCAGTTTCCAACAGTAGGGTGCTATAAAGCACCAGCACATCTTAAAGATCATCATCAAAGAAACAACTAGCTGAACTAAAGAGGAGCATGATCACAGAAGAGCTGGTAACGACCAAAAACTGAGCAAAAACTGACAGCAAACATTCCATTTAGAGTCATCAGATGATACTTTAAGTGAACAGTTTTGGGCATATTCACAAAAATACAACAGTCAGTCAATACTCTGGCTCTCATAAAGTTATTTTCCATCCTGAAGAGCAAATTAGGTTGAATGTTATCGTGAAACAAACTGAAAGAGAGATTCTTTTTTTTGTTTTTATTGCATCAGTCAAAATTGTTTGACCTAATGACAACCTGCTCAAACATTGAAGGCGAACAACCTCTTAAATCAGCACTGATGACTTTATTGTGAAGGTTTAACAAGAAAAAAACAAAAGGGGCGGGAAACACTGGCTTCATCTCTGAACTAATCACAGGTGTAATATCTTAATCTGCAAGGACCTGCTGTAAACATTTGAGAGCCTTGAACTCTTTGCCTGGTACAAAAACCTTCATTCAGAATGCTCTTTGACTCAGACAAGCTGCCTAGTGACACACATCCTTTATGGAGGGCGCCGGGCTTGCCCTGCTTTCTCCTTACTCATTGAAAACAGTCCCGGCAGCGTTGTTCGTTCAACCCAGGAGTTTACGAAGCCCAGCAAAGACAACACAAAAAGGACCTTGAGCGAAATCTACACAAACCGCTAAGGAAGAGCAGTCGGTCGCTTACTCGCTCGCCTTTTTCCTGTTAGAGTGCTTAAGAAGGCTTTCCATGCACAAGAGCTGCTCGCCGCGAGTGGAATTCCCAAGCCGAATCAATAACATTATGACATTATACACCAGCTAACAGCCCTGTTTACCAGCTACTTAAGCACACATTGTTGGTAAAAGAGGGATCAGGCTGCAAACCTTTGGGATCAAAATGATGCAATATGTCAAAAACAGGTAATTATCTCTGTCCTTTTGAGTGTCAAATAATGCGGTGGACTGTTTTGGAAGACAAAAGGAGCATCGGTGTAATGCAGATGATATCTCAGTAGGTGAATGTGGCCAGTTGACACACACTAGCTCTGGGTCTCTTCGCAGGCGAGTGGTGCTGCCGGAGGTAATGAGGCCTCTTGTGTGTCCTCTCTGATCTGAGAGTTGAATAATTTCCCATGTGGCACAGCCATTTCCAGCTTCCGCCTTTGCTCTCACCTCATCGGGTGGGTGGAAAGGCGAGAGCGAAAACTCCCACCCCGAGCTGAAAACGTGTTGCCATTGTCAATCCAACGGTACCACACACACACGCAGACCTTCAGCTGGCGGCGATCCAGACGAAAATATGTTTAACTTAAGGAAGAATGCCGTCCATTCAAGTGCCAACTGAATATTGTCTTCTGTTGTTCTTTTTGCAGTTTTATTCCGCTGCTTTCCATTGGTCAGTAGGAAACACAGTTAATAAATGGTCTACTTCAGCAGCCAGACACACGTGCTGGGTTGCAGCTCTCTGTTTCAATGTGTCTTTTGTTTGACGGCTGGTGTTTCAACATCCTCAACTTGAATAGAAGAAGGTCAGCCTGGTGGGGTCTGCCCCTTGGTTATTCAGGAGCCCAACCTGGGGCCCCACATTGGCGGGGTGACTGTGAAGGAACTGAAAAGGGTGAAGGGGACAGAAAACCTCCTCCTCCTCCTCCTCCTCTTCCTCCTTTTCTGCCTACATCTGACAACTCCCTGAACTCTAATCGATGGGAAATGGAAGGATTGGAGGTTTTTGAAGAGCTCAATCAGCATTTAATCGCACGTGGCTTTCGAGTACTTCTGATTAAAAGTCGGCGGTTTGGAGCCATCAAAAGACCAGGTGCTGGAAGAAGCCAGAACTGAACGCTTAGTGAAAGTTGAGAAATCTTGACAGCCTGAGTTATTTCATCCTAACTGTTAGAAGAAGCGAAGACTGAGGGATTATATGTCAGCAATGTAAACAAGAAACTGACACCGGGGTCCGAACGGGCTGTCATGCATGTACAGGAGGCACACTGGGATGCTGCAGCGAAGGAGGAGAATGAACTTTTCAACATAACAACAACAGGAAGAGCTCTCCTGGACATCTCTGCGAAAAGAGACAAGAAACATCTGCACGTGTGTTTGTTTGCCTGCTTCATGCTCCCAAACTGGGACGTTTTCAACTGCAGATAAAGTGCATGTGTGTGTGTATACATGACTCAATGACTCAAACTCCCTCCCTCTCTCTCTCTCTCTCTCTCTCTCTCTCTCTCTCTCTCTCTCTCTCTCTCTCTCTCTCTCTGTCATTGACAATGGTTAGGAAACAGAGCCGGGAGCTGTGTTTGGCTTACTTTTTTCCACTTGGCCATGCTTTTTGGCTTCCTGGCCAGATGTACAGCAGTGAAAAGGAGCCCAGTTCTGAGAGGAGGCCCCCTCAATTCCAACTGGTTCCACAGTCACAGACACCAGAAATTTTTTTTGTTTGTTTTGTTTTTGGGAAGGGAACTTGTTATATGTGAAGCAGTAATAACCCAAAAACAAAAAAACAAAAAAAAAACAAACAAAAAAAAACAACAACAACCCGGCAGCAAAGTTCAATTCGGCACATTTTTGACATTAGATTCCAGGAATAATGCGCGCAATGCAGTGACCCTCCACGCATCCACAGTTCTCCTGCAGCCTCTGCGTGTATCACCTCGACTATTAAAGCCAGATTAGAGCAGCCATGTGCTTTGTGCGCATCAGAAAAGCAAACCAGACCCAACCAAACCCAACTCTACCTCTGGATCACGCCACGCAAGACACATCTCACGCGTGATTCATTCTGCAAAACCAAAAAAAAAAACCCGCACACATTCTGCTTCTGTTTCTGCTACTACCGTGGATCCTCCGAGCCCCCGACGCGCACAGATCAACGCGGCATCTGTTACCAACGAAATGCACAACCTGCTTGAACAGCCCCGGCGGTTCAATCCCCGACGGCGTGTTAGTAAATAATCCTAATCATAATAATAATAATAATAACAATAATAATAATAATAATAATCAAAGCTGCAGGTTTATTATTACAGGCACCGAACGCGCTCCGCCGTGCCAGTCCAAGCGGTCACCCTATTGTTGGGAAACAAAAATCAGAGCCAAAAGTGGAAACAAAACCTCCCCGAGACAAGAGGCTTCACAGTCGAGACACTGACTGAGGAGAACAAGCGACGTTTAAGTTTGCAGCTACTCACCGGGTTATTACGCGCAGAAACTCCTCGGTAATTTTCGGCTCCTGCTTTTAAATATCTTCCCCCCTCACGGCCACTGAGAACGGGCTCAACGTCAGTGGGTGAGTAACTGAATAGACTCGGAGAGAGCGCAGTAAGTTGAAGTGTCAAATTACATTGGCTATTCTATTACCAAAGGGACCCACGGTCGGTGGCTGCTGACAAAATGTGTCGCGGATTTCCGAGGAGAAGCCATGAGGACAAGAAGCAGGAGCCGGACTGTCGCTCAAAGCCTCCGTGTGGTGGACTGGATCCGCCGGAGCGACCCGGGTCTACCGCAGTGTCCGGATGGAAGAGCCCGTTTTACGCACGGAAATGCACCGCGCCAAATGGAAACAAGTGGAGTAAATAAACATGACGGGCTTAGAAACTGCGGCCATGGCTGAAAAAGGAAGTGGTTGCACATGAATACAGCAGCAGAAGAAATAAAAGCCCTTATCTATAGGAATCATGTTGCAGTATATTATATATATATGAAAATATAAGTTCATAAGAATGTTTGTGCATACATATATAATGAGTTTTAAATAAAGTTGGAATAATTTAGGTTTTTTCACATGTTTCTCTTTTTATTCCTATATATACACACATGCATCAGTCATCACAATAACACACTGAATCCTAGTTACACTTTATTTATCAAGAATATCCCAAACATTTCATGAAAAGAACTAAGTTTTCATCTAATAAATACGTTTTGATTGATTGAATATATTTATGTTATTTTTTGTCGCCTCAAATGTACACACCTCTTGATATATATAAAAAAACTATAACTTCATAATAATATATAAAATCCCCCCAAAACGTGTTCCTGAATTTTTATTTATACGTACATCTCTTGTTTCTAATGTTTTTTTAATACATATATATGTATACATTCTTCAGTCTATTCTGAATTTGACATCTTTTTCACTTCAAAGGTCAAACACAGAAAAAATCAGTCTATATCCATTAAATGCATCTGATACAATACAGTCAAACGTAAAAATGTCAATATAATATAAACTAATAGTGACACAGACAATATAACAGTAATTAAAAAACATAGGATCATCTATTATTGAAGTGATTATCTTATTTGTTTGCTGCAATCAAACTTAATTTATTAATCTCTGATGCAATTAATGGAAAAAAGGCTTGAAATAATTATAATGTTGTTTTCATTAATGGGACGTTTATTAGACGGCAAAAGGGCAACAAACGCGCGCACGCACAAGGACGCACGCAGCGACCCGCGCGTGCCGTGGACGTGTGATCCGCCTCGGAGGAGACGCCACCCTCCGTGTTTTGCAGGTCGCCGCTCTCTGATGGAAAGCTCTGAATAACAAAGACATGTTTGAGAGCAGCAGCGGCATCAGCAGCAGCAGCAGCAGCAGGCTGGGCTGAGCGCTGACGTCAAGGAGCCATGACTGTGCCAAGCAGCATCCAGACTCCAGTACGCACACGCACGCGCACAACATAAACACACAACACACACTGACCCGCAGCTGCCACCATGACCTGTTTGTCAGAAGTTATCTTTTAGACGAGTCACCCTGAAACACAACATCCTGCCTGCTGTGACTGACTCCTCAAACTTGTGATGCGTTCAGGGTCACAGTGGACTCTCACCATTCGTATTATATTAGAAGCTGGTACATTCACTTACTCCTGGTGTGATTGGACCCTGCTTTGCTCTGCTTTCTGGCCTGTGTCTCTACCCCAGCTGTCTAAAGTTAGGGGGAGGGATGGGCTGGAACAATAGGCGCCATTTGTCCTGCTAAAAGGTGACAGGAAGCATTGATTTCAGCCTGTTCCAGGGTTGTAAGCCATTCCTGAATTGGCTAACGTGAATATTTCCACTAACAGAGGGCTGGAGAAGTTTAAAGCCATGGCATTAGGGTGTGGGAGGAATCTGTTGACTCCTCTGTGTTATCCAGTTTTAACCCTTTCATGCATGAACTATGAGAACCTTATCCAAGTTGTTTTTTTTTTCCTTAGTACACTGTAAAAAGTAAAGCATTGAATCAACCAAACCAAATTAAATTAAATTTGGTTCACTCAACTATTTTTTTAATGTGTGACAGATTGAAGAAAAGTGACTGATTCAATGTTTTACTTTTTACAGTGTATTTTCTAAATTCATCTTTAGGTATGGGGGGAAAAAACAATGTCTTTTTTTTTTTAATGAATGTGAAATGTCCACTCAGCTGGACATCATGTATGTAATATTAGAAGCAAAGAAGCATGTACTTACTGACATACTGTGTAAAAATATGAAATTGTCATGTCTCTGCTATTCTCTCTTCCTGTTTTTGTCTCAGTCTCCTTTAAGTCCAATCTGAACTCTGACCTAATTTTCAGTGACCTAATTACTGATTCAGTTCACCTGTGCTGTCACCTGATCCTCATTACTCCTCTGGCTATGTAACTCCACCTCTCAGTCTCAGAATCTGCCAGATTGTCTTAGATGTATTCCATGACTCTCGTGCACTTCCTTGTCCTGTGTTTCCTTGTGTATAACCAGTTTCTGTTCCCGGCTCCTGATCCAAGTCTCCAGTCCCTGTCCAACCACGTCTTCAGTCTGCTCCTCTGGTATTTGAACCGCGTTCGTTTGGACCACCGATTACCTGCCTCAGTCCCGGCCATTGAACCGCCTTCTGCCCCTCGACCAAGCCTCCAGCCTGCTCTTTGTTGCTCCTCCTGGTACCGACCTCCGGACCGGCCCCGACCAAGGTCCCTGTATTGCCCCAGCCTTCACGGACACCCGACCTCGGACTGAACTCGACCTCCCGCTCCTCGTGCACCCCAGGGCCGTGGAATCCCAGTCCAAGCCAGCGGACCTGGACCCACTTCGTGAGATTCTCCCCGGAACCCCAGTTTGGGGTCTTAGTGACTTTGCGCTCCCTCCAGAGACGAAGAGAACTTTGTACATAATACATTTAGTTGGACTTGTATCTTGTGTGCAAAAAGATTCAGTAAAGTCTATTGTTCTGAAACTTATTCTGTGGTTCTGCGCCTGGGTTCTTCTTTGGTCTGTTACAGATTTTTTTTTTTTTTTTTTGTGGTGCTAATCTGCTGTTTTCTCACATTTTAACATACTATAATATTAGTTATTACTCACTCAGATAATATGCACCAAAAAAAATTTTTTGTTTGAAAAAAACAAAATCATGTACATTGCATAACATCACAATTAGCAACTCATTTACACTCAAATGTTAGGTTTATCAAGAAGTGAATGTGACCCTGAAGTGACCCACATGTGCAAAAGAGGTCCTGCCATAATACGTGAGCACGCAGACATGCACTGTGTTTGCAGAAGTAAATATAGAGAATTGTGACATTTGTCGCATCTCAGTGACGTAAAGGTCAGATAAATGCGACCTGGCCATTCAGACTGAAATCACATTGCAAAATATCAGATACGTATCCCATTTAGGACCACCTATGATCATGGGTCATAGCTGTTCAAACTGTCTTTGACAGATCAGATACAGGTCACATATGGGCAAAAAAACTGAATTTGGGCCACATTTGCCTGCAGTCTGAAGGTAGCCTACGTATCCGCTGGCTTATCTCGCCTTGTACATCATGAAATAATCAAACTCCACTGTGGACATTAAGGGGTTACATAAAGCTCTGCATGCTCAGCGGGTAATTTTAGGAGGGTGCCATACAAACAAGTTACGTAGTCACCTTTCTGAAGCCCTCCATCACCTCATGTGATCTTTTTTAGCAGGTGGAGTTTCCCAGCTGTCATGTAAGATGTTAAGATGAGAGATTAAGTTGAAAGTTCACTCACGATCCAAGAGAAGTGTGCCGGGAAACAAGGCCACCTCCATCTGCTGAATGAGCTTTTGAGGAAAATGTCGAGAAAAATATGCTTTCAGGATCAGAGAATTACTTGCAGGGAGTGGAACAAATAGACAAATTAAATAAAAGCTGAAGTTTATTGTACAAATTTATTTATAAAGTAAATAAAAGCTGCATAGAAACCAGACCTAAAATAGGAATTTGGCTTTTTATCCATAAAATGCACTTCACTAATGTCGTAAAATGTTCACAAATTCTAATCTACTCCTTTAAAATGCTCAAATAAGTTATTCAGATCTGTATTTTATGTCATCCCTCTACATTTTAATGAGTGGAGGGTATCCAAACTGATTTACTTAATTATTTTAAGGCACTAAAAGCAATCTCATCTGGGAGCTATAGTCTTTAACAAATTATTACTGGCATTTTGGCAAATTAAGCTATTATATCTTGTAGATTTCAAAGTTAATAGTAGGAAGTGCAGTCATAAAAGTGCAAAAAAAGTATACTGTGAAGAACTCAAAAGCAATGGCAAGGCTTTCACAGAAGTCAAGGTATTGTCACTGTTATCATGGATGGAGGCGACCACAGTCATTAGCTTAGTGTTAGCATCTGAGTTCAACACAAACTACAGGAAACTGACATAAACTGTATATGAATGAAAAGTTTATGAACTGGTTTTGTGAAGTTTTGAGATGGATGTCACTTTATTGTTTTTTGAGTTTTGGCGAAGAGTGATGAATGAAGCCATACTTCACTTAAAATAGCAACAGCATTGCCCAATGATGTCGGATTAAATACCACCAGTTATTTTTCAAGTAGCTTAATAAATATTGATGTGATGTGGTTGTGTTTCATAAAAATGTTAAAGTTGTGACATACATAAACACACTAATTACCCCTACCTGCGCTAATTAGCATGCTAGCTGACAGACTACGCAATTCAGTACAGATGCATGCTAATGTAGCTGTCACTGCCAATTTACCTACTTATGGTAAATAAGTGACAGTAAAATTCATGACAGAATTCAATAATGGCTTTGTTAGTGTCACTCTAGACATATGACAAAACAGTCAGTCGAAGAGAAAAATAAGTTTTATTGAATAAAAAAGAGGAGCTCTGTATCTTCAACTCAGCAGCTAAGCTAATGCTAGCTTATAAAGCCCACACAGTGCAGGCCACAGAAAAAGTACAGGAAAATTTCATAAACTGTGCATGAATAATTGGTTTTTGGACTGTTTTTGTGATGTTTTGAGATGGATGTTGTTTTATTGTTGGTGAAGAGTGAAGGATGAATTCATAATTTACTTAAAATAATGAAAATATTGTCCAACAATGTTGTATTAAACACCACGATTATTTTTAGCAACTTCATAAATATTCACATCTGTGGGTTTTTTGCATAACAGTGTCAAAGATGTGTTACACACTAATTACCACTTCCTACACTAATTAGCATGCTAGCTGACAGACTATGCAATTCAATACAGATGGGTGCTAGCAGAGCTAACAGAGCCCACTCATGGTAAATAAGAGCTGGTAAAATTCATGACCGAATCCACTGATGGCTACATTTATATAACTTGTTAAACATAACTACGACAAAACTGTCAGTCGAGGACAAAAATAAGTTTTATCATATAAAGAAGAGCTCTGAATGTCCGACTCAGCAGCCAAGCTAACGCTAGCTTAGAAAACCCACACAGCTTGGTTAATACAATCTAAACAGGTGAGTTCTATCAAAATATATTGACTCATATTCATTGTCATAGAGAGATCAAAATGTGTTTTTGTACGAGGCTATAAAAACATCTTTCTTTCTTTCTTTCTTTCTTTCTTTCTTTCTTTCTTTCTTTCTTTCTTTCTTTCTTTCTTTCTTTCTTTC
>JAQQZY010000012.1:27980206-28000347 GCA_030068375.1 Ostorhinchus rueppellii
AATATAATAATAATAATAATAATAATAATAATAATAATAATAATAATAATAATAATAATAATAATAATAATAATAAGCAACAGTGACAAAAACAGGAAAAAAACCAAAAAAAAAAAAAAACATTGCACATTGGAATAAACGATAACCCAGGTTGCACCACAGAGCTGCCCATCCTTCTTTCCGTGCACTCACACACTCTCTGATGTGCCCTGTGGTCATATATGTAAAGCCTGATGCATAACAGAGCATAGGGTACACCACACACTGATGTAAACCCCAGTGAATATTACACAGAGCTTTAATTAGGGACCTTCCTGGAACTAAGTGGCAGCAGAATTAGAAAATGAAAATCTGATTCAGCCAGGCAATTTTCACTGTCAGTGGTTATAAACCCAGAGAACAATTAATCAGCATAAGCATGTTGTGGAAGGAAATCATCATCAGGAAATCATCAGTCGCCATCAGCATTTCCACCTCAGTGCATCAACCGACACAGGTACAACAGCAGGTTTGTTCCACTGTGGGAGCCTCCTGTATCTCCCCATCTCAGACAAATAGGAATGCACTCAGGGCCATCTAGAGGATAAAAGTGGAACTGCATCATATCCATAACCCCAGGGTGGATGAGATGCTTCACATAATCTTATTAGCTTCAGTTTTGCATAATCCATATATTTTAAAGATTAATGCACAAAAGCACACATAAACATGTAAAAAAAAAAAAAAATCTATGGTTGCATACATAGGAGCATACTGTTTTAATATTTCCATCTGCTTGAGGACTTTCAGCCTCTGATCCATATCTGCATTAGGCCTGAGGCTCGTGTTTCTTATCATTGTGTGTCAAATAATCACACCGTAAATTCACAGTGTTGGTGATCACTGTCATAGCTGTTAAGATTCATTCACATTTACCAATCACATCAACACTATTTCAGAAACGCGACAATTTGTCACCGCTAGACGGCAGTACCCCTTTAACACTGACTGTCCTCGTGCGTCAGTGTTTCCTCTTGTTAGCGGTTGTTGGGCATGAACCTATGCTGCATTCAAGGCTCATCACGGAATCACAATTCAAGTGTGTTTAAACCGTGTTTTAAAAGCTACTAAACTAGTAAAAGTGTGCCGAAATCGTACACGTAACTGTTTTTTCTTTGGATGTCGTTTTGTTTATAGTGATTATAATAATAAAAATATCCAAAACTATTGGTGTAGTAGTCATTATTATACCTGACTGCGTATTAAGGGGTATTTTAACCCATAATTAAAAAAAAAAAAACTATATATAGTTTTGTTTGTTTTTTGTTTTACCTGACTATATTGTGTCACTGATTTTACTTTGTTTTCTCTTTGGTTTAAGTTTATTATTAAAAATGATAGGAAAAATATCAGAAAAAGTTTCAGATTCATTTCATTTAATTTGAGAATAAGAAAAAATGCGTCCATGCTTTGTAATTAAATAAATAAATATTTTTTTTTTTTTTTTAAATGGATGAATGAACACATAGGCCAACGCGCTTTGGTAAATGGCATAATTCTTAGATTTCAGATTACCATGAACGCATCCCCATTCTTTCACATGTTATCAACACATTGCATGTTGCTGCTGTTAGCATTTCAACAACATGGGAAAGTGAAGTGACAGCGTGCAGGTTGTACGTAAAGGATAGCATGTTGGAATGAGGACAAAGTAACACCCGAATTCACTACATTGTCATTAGTTTAGAAACAAATGCTAACATGGTGAAGGAGCAGTTTAGAGAGACAGATGTGGCCAAAAAAATGTAAGTATATCAAACCGCTAGCATGTTAGCTTATGGGCTAGCTACGGTTAGTACATTGACATTAGCTAAAGTTATACTGTGGCTAATTTAAGCAGATTGAAAGAGAAATTAAAGACTGCTCGATGACACAGCTCGCCAAACAAGTGATTTTGTACAAAGCTGTGTCTTTGTTAAGTGAGCTTGCTGTGTAATGTTAAATGTTAGCTATGGTTCACAGTTTAATAGTGACATGTAACTACAGACTTACATTATCTTCATTAGTTTGTTTCTATTCCCAACATATACTCCCAGATGGAAAATGTATTATTTGTGGAATGAGTTTGGAGATAATGTTGTATGAGAGCAAGCCTGGATTCTTCCTAAAATATATTCGGTTATTAATAAAGTGTAGCACATTTCTTTGAAACTTTCTATTCACCTGAAAGTATATCCAGTTATGTTTTACACTGAATATGTATGTGTGTGTCTGTGTGTGTATTTTACATAGTTGTGCATTTTTATTGGTAACTTAAATATCGATAGAAAAAAAAAAGCCAGCAAAACCCAAAGAATGTGGTTATTATAATGAAAATGTTGACTGAAATGTCAAAATTAAAGGTTGACTGGTATGGGTTATGGTATGGTATGGTATGGGTCTAAGACTGATTACGATTTTTAAAAGAATTTGGTCAAGTGATTGCTGATATCTACCAACACCTACTTAAAGCCATTAAAACTATAACATGGTAGTTAAGAACCTTATTCCACTTTAGCGTTAAACTGCAGTAGACTTTTCTTTAAGTTCTTTCCTTCAATTTGTTCTTATTTGTTTTTTAGTGAAATAATGAAAAAGACGGTTGTTAATTGTCATTAAGACATGAACACAGGTATAATAGTCTGTATTAACTCTATACTTGTCTCTTCTTCACTTCTTCTCCTTGTTTACAGAAGCCACATCTGCTTTGGGATGAAATCTGCTGAGCAGATGCGTCAGCAGGCCCACATTCAGGTGGTCAGTAAAAATCTGTACAGCCAGGACACTAAACACACTCCACTACCTTATGGAGTGTTGGATCACCGCATGGTACGACTTCTACAGACTGAAATATTGTTTTGTTTATTTTATTACAGAGAGCATCATATACTGTATTTGACTTGAATTCATTTCATGCAGATTTACCAAGAACCTCATACCATTACTTTGGTTGTGAATCCGTGGCTTGGGCTGGGAGCCAGGCAGCTGTGCCCGGCTGAACCGACGAAATGTATTACAGTTTAGAAAAATATACAAAATGGATAAGCAACTTGTAAATACTAGTATGGATGTACTGAAATCAAATTGAGTGACATTGTGAAATACGTTAAATACGTTAGGGAGCAGATGACAGAAATACCACAGAGACAAGGAGGAAAGTTCATAAATACGCAGCCGTTCCAATTACAGATAGACCTGCGTTCTTAGGAAGTCCGTTCTCTGAGACTGTTCTTACCAAGACTGCACTCGCCGAGTTTGCAAGACCGTACTCTGCGTTCTTGGGACTGAGAAATGTCCCTTGTTTTGAGATCAGTGCAGTTAATGGAGGACGCCATCACTAAAAGTAGTAGCACTAGTTAACAATGTGCAATATGCATCATAGTGAGTGTTCTTATAAGGCTATATTAATCTCAAATCAGTATAAGAATCATCAGTATTATTGAAATGATCAGATACACACTTGAATTACAATATACTCAAATTAATCCATCAAATTTTATGTATATAGCACCAAATCATCTCAAATTTATGTCATGACCCTGTACATTTAAAGCTGGTCGAAACCAGACTATCAAGCCAATTTACAGAAACCAACAGAATCTTCCAGGATAAAACACTGGGTGACAGTGACGAGGAAAACCTTTCTTTTACTGAAAAATAATCATTAGGGATGACCTTATCGCAAAATACTCAGCTTTAAATGACATTATTTCCAATAGCTGATGCTGTTTCTGCTCTCTAAATAAACAAATCTTGGTTATAAATCTAAAAATAATGACTACTTTAAAGTGTTTCAGTTCTTCATCACACTATCATATACTGAGGTTAAAGCCGTACAATGTGACACAAACATAGCATTGTCTACTTAGTTCAACAAAGATGGAAGAAGTAGAAGGTTTAACTTGGCATATCAGACTTTTCAGATACACTGTCTGACATTTTCCAGTGTGAAATTCAGTCGTATTCATGTTTCTGCTGATGTTTCTTTCAGGGCACCAGTGAGAAGGACCGACCGTGTTTGACATGTGGCAAGAACCTGGCGGATTGTTTGGGACATTATGGTTACCTGGATCTGGAGCTGCCGTGTTTTCATGTTGGATATTTCAAAGCCATCATTGGAATCTTACAGGCAAGTGTGTTTTATACAACACATTCTTGTGATGTTACAAGGTTTTCAAAGTATTTCAGGCCCAGTTGAAGTATAACATTATTTCATCTTAAGTTTCACTGAAATAAATAGGAAAAAAATAACCTTTAGGTGGCAGCAGAGTATTAGCATTAGACTGTGTTTATATGTTTAACTTATAAAGACCTTATGCTACATTAGTGGCAGTTCCCAAATGAATTTTTCTCTCGATTTAATGTTTCTTAAATGATATATCATCTTTTATTATAATATTATCCTGTACAGTAGATGTGCAACATATTTCTCACTCGAATCTCACAGCTTTGTTCACACTTTGACCAATTTTAGCAATATTTGGCCATGTCATTGCACGGATGACCACCTTTTATGTATTTATTCATTTATTTATATTTTTTAATTGCAGTCTGTTTCATTTATAAGGACTAAGTAGGATTAATTTGTTTTGTTGCATATTTTAAATTAAACTAAATATAGTCAATGTATTTGGTTTTATTCATAAAGACCTAAAACGATTTTTGTGATGACATCCAAATGAATTTTTTTCTCTATGTAACAATATAAAGTATATTACAAATAGGAAAAAGAAATCTGGTTCTTTTTTTCCTGTCTTTTCCACCCATTTGTTTTTCTATCTGTCTTTCCCTGCACTTGTTGTATGCTGCTGCTGTTAACTGTGAAATTTCCCCATGATGGGATAAATAGTAATAATAAATAATACTTATCTTATCTTAACCTTTCTTAAGGGATTTATCACCATTTATTATATCATCCTGTGCATTTTCCATTTTTCAGTGTAAATCATGTATATTTGTGTATTTAATGTACTGATCATGTAGATGTTCATAAAAGCTCAGAGTTAATTCAAGGGTTATTTTTATCAAAAAAGAGAAAAGTGTAGAAAAACTGACTTTTTCAGCAAAATATATCATTGACTGAACATAAACCCAGTGTGTCCATCCACTGTCATTGATCCAACTCCATGGGTTTTACTGGTGAATCAACATTGTAGAAGATGATGGTATTTCCATGGTAACTACGGAGCCTCTAAAAGTCCAAATGGATCATATCTAATGACCATGAAAAGATGACAAACTGCATTTTACACCAATTATTTACCTGTATTGATAGGATTAATGCATTATTTTAGATCAGTAGATGCTTTCTGGTTGATGGTGGATGTTTGAGTCTTCATGAGTGAAGGTGGTTTCAGACTATTTCTTGATGAAACTATCAAATCACTGCAGAAAACACAGATCACTGCTTTTCGGAAGGTCACCCCTTATGTAATAAATGATCTCTACCCTTTTTATTCATACCTGTACATACTCTTTAAATCAGACATTGCTGGCTCTGTAATGTAACATATAACACCATCACTTCATTCTATTCCCTCTGTCATATCTGCAGATGATTTGTAAAACCTGCTCTAGTATAATGCTTACCAGAGAGGAGAAGCTGCAGTTCATAGATTACTTGAAGCGACCCAACCTGGCCTACCTCCAAAAGCGAGGGCTGAAGAAAAAGATCTCTGAAAAATGCCGCAAAAGGACAATCTGTCTGAGCTGCTCAGCCTTTAACGGTGAGAACAGACCTTTGCATTTCTGATATTTAACTTCAGTCACTTTTGCAGGGGCATCATATGCAAATGACCAATGTGTGGTTTTTTTTGGGTTTTTTTTATGCTGTGCAGGGCCAGTGAAGAAGTGTGGCCTGTTGAAGATCATCCATGAGAAGTATAAAACGACCAAGAAGACGGTGGATCCTTTCGTGTCTGAGTTCCTCCAGTCTTTTGATACGGCCCTTGAACACAACAAAGTGTTGGAGCCGCTACTCACCAGGGCACAGGTGAAGTTTCTGACACTTTACAGCAGGGCTGTCAAACTCATTTTAGTTCAGGGGCTGCATTCAGCCCAATGTGATCTTAAGTAGACCAGACCAGTAAAATTCATTCATTCATTCATTCATTTTCTGAACCAATTTTACCCTCACTAGGATCACAGGGAGATCAGTAAAATACTAGACATAATAACCTTTACATAATAATCCACATTTTTCACTTTGCTTTAATTTGAAAATATGAATAACCTGAACTACCATGTACAATCTGACATTTTTTAAGAAAAATAAGAAAAGTTTCAACAACATTATGTCTCAGTTTATTATTAACACTATGTACAGATCACTGTGAATCTATTATTTTGTTAAAATGTGTCTTTTTTTTTTCTTAAAAATGTTTAAGGTGTTCATAATTGTTCAGGATATTCACATTTTATTGTGACAATAGTTTCTAAATGTAAATATTTTCATTATGCAATTTGACACTTGACAAATTACAATATGTCACGTCTTCAGTGCAATTTTTTAACTTTGCAAATTCATCCTGCAGGCTGAGTTGGAACTTTTGGTAGGCTGGTTTTGGCCCCTGGGCCGTTTGTTTGACACCCCTGCTTTAAAGTTTTTGGGTTTTTTTTGGCTAAAATCAAGCTTATGTTGTTTGAATAAAACAGTTAGTAACACTTCATCTATAGTGTTAAAGGTCTCCTATGTATCTAAACCCACTTTTATTAGTCTTTGGTTCATTTATTTGTGTATTTGGGGTCTAATGGTTCCAAAAGTTTGAATTTGAACCCTCCAAATGCAGCAAAGCTATCTGTAGATTCATTCTGGCAAAAATCGGGTGGATTTCTCTTTTCTTTCTCTTTGTCACAAAAACATTCATGAAGTTTAGTTCTTTTATGACTTCATTATGGGTTAACAGAAAAAGGGACCAAACCTGCTGGGTCAAAAATATACATACAGCACTGCAAATACTTGGTTACATGTCCTTTGGCCATTTTCACTTCAATTAGGTACTTTTTGTAGCCGTCCACAAGCCTCTGGTTGAATCTTTGACCACTCCTTTTGACAGAATTTGTGCAGTTCAGAGAAAAATCTGAGTTCTAGAAATAACTGGAAACCTAAAAGAGCCATGACATTATGTTCTTTACAAGTGTCTGTAAACTTTTGACCACGACTGTATGCAATGATTTAGGATCCAGAATATGACTTACTTTTCCCAGAATGGCAGTTAATTTTACCAGCTTTGCTCTTCCAAGTTGCAGATGTGGGTCAGTGGTTTTGCGATTTTTATCAATAACATTCTTCGCTGTCATCATCCTGTCATTACCATTTGACAAATGATGAGTGAAATATTAGATAGATAGATAGATAGATAGATAGATACATACATACATACATACATACATACATAGATACATACATACATACATACATACATACATACATACTTTATTAATCTCCAAAGAGAAATTCACATTCACCCTCACTCATTTTCTGGACTTTAAATTATTTGTCGATCACTTACCCACTTCAGTATAATCTTTAGCCCTGTCGCCCTGTCATATCTCACCTCTTATTATTTCCATTGCAGGAAAATCTGAACCCTCTGGTGGTGTTGAACCTGTTGAAGAGGATTCCCCAGGAGGACGTGCCTCTGCTGCTGATGAACCCTGAGGCAGGAAAACCCGCAGATCTGATCCTCACCCGTCTGCTCGTGCCGCCCCTCTGCATACGACCGTCCGTGGTCAGCGACCTGAAGTCGGGCACCAACGAGGACGATCTCACCATGAAGCTCACGGAGATCATCTTCCTCAACGATGTCATCAAAAAGGTCAGTAACTCCTGTTTCCCTGTAACCTTTTAGGACTCTCAAGCACAGGCAGCATACATAACAGCTTACAAGTCTGTTAAAATGTGATATTGGAGCATTTAAAAGTTACCAAGTTAAAGATGTTTTGATTATCATTAATAGATTCAACTGTTACGTAAAGTGATAACAAGTTAAACCAAAAAAAACCCCAAAACAGCGTTACCTCAGGGAAATTCAGTGACTACTTCTTGAATTTAAGCCATAAACACCCAGTGCTACTTTTGTGTCAGTTCCCAAATACATTTTTCTCTCTATTCAATGTTTCCTAAGTGACTTATCACCATTCATTCATTATAATATTATCCTCTGTATTTTGCATTTTTCACAGTAAATCATTTTATTTTCCTTGATTTAATTTCTTATATTTGATTTTGATCTTCATGGAAGCTCAGAGTAAATTCAATGGTTATATCAAAATGGAGAAAACTGAAGAAATAGTGACTGTTTCAGTAAAAAAATATCATTAACTGGGCATAAACCTAGTGTTTCCATCTGCTATCATCTATCCAACTCCATGGGTTTTATTGCTGAATCCCTAGTCGCTTTACATTGACCCTCAAATTGCGTGAATATAACTTTGGCATAAAAATTTTCCTGATGGGGGAAAAAATGACAATTTTGCCAAAAATGACTTCTTGTGTCATCTCGCAATAATAAATAAACAAATCAGTGCATTTGAGATTTAATGGAAAAACCAACATTACACACTTCTGTTTTTTCGACCTTTAGTAAATATCAGTAAAGTTTTGCCCGGGTGTCCAATGGAAAAGCAACTACTCTTGTAGAAGGTGACAGTGTTTCCATGGTAACTACAGAGACTCTGAACATCCAAATAAGTCATATCTGATGACCATGAAAAGATGAAAACTCAATTTTACACCAATTATTTATGTGTGTTGATAGGATTAATGGAGCAACAGGTATTAAACAGTTTAGATCAGTTGATACTTTTTGTCGCTGGTGAATGTTTGGGTCTTTATGAGTTAAGGAACGTTGAGCTGCTGAAGGGAAACCCTTTCATGCATGAAATATGAGAGCCTTAGTCAAATTTTTTTTCCTGAGAATTTTTATTCCTCTTTAGGAGAGAAAAAACCAGTGCAATTAAAAAAATGCATGAACTTATTTTTCATGGAGTTACAAAAATGTCAAAGATTTTTGTTTTTATTTAGAAAACTTTGTACACAAAAAACATAGATTTAACTTTGATATATTAAAAAAAACACATCTTTATAAGTACATTTTGTGTGCAAAGTATAAACTGGAACGTGCCCTTTTAGATTAAGAAAAATAAATTAATCTGTCATTAATAAATCAATGAACCTGTCATCAACAAACAAACAAAAACAAAACTTAATTATTCAAATAAACTCATCTCAACTAATATACAATAGAAATGTTCTTAAAATGTTACCAAAGCTTAGTCCTTGAAGTTTTTAAAAATATTGAAATGTAATAAGGTCAGAGGAGTCCATTTTATTAATGAATGCATTTAATGTGTTTTATATTTCTGCATGAATTCTCATTATTTATTTTGTGTTCAGTACATGATGACTTATTTAATGCATTTTTCCTAAAACATTTCAGTTACCCCCTGGGCGTCTTCCAAGCACCGTAGGAGTGCATGTACCCCCATTTGAGAGACTGATTTGCTGCGTATGTTTTCTCCATCCAGCATCGTATGACGGGGGCTAAGACTCAGATGATCATGGAGGACTGGGACTTTCTCCAGCTGCAGTGTGCTCTGTACATCAACAGCGAGCTCTCAGGGATTCCCCTCAACATGGCACCAAAGAAGTGGACCAGAGGATTCGTTCAGAGGCTGAAGGGAAAGCAAGGTATAAGAGTCTGTTTACCTGTTAAACCTGTTAAACCCTGGGCCTGCTGGTTTTTAGTCACAATCATTTCATTGTAAAAAAAAAAAAAAACAACAAAAAACAATGGATCAGATGATACAGTAGAACCATGAGTTTAATTTGTTCCATTACTGAACACGTTTTGTGGCTTACTCATTTTTTTTTTTTTAACTTTTTATTTTAATTTGTAAACCACTTTTACAGTACAGTAATAATAATTAAAAAAAAAACAAAACAAAACAAGAAAAAAACAGAGCACAAAATTACAAGGGGGGGTGCTGTTCCTCATGCATTCATCTGCTTTTCCATGTCAGAACTGGAAAGAAGAATTAGTGTCCTTGAATATTGTCCGTTTCACCCATCTTTGATTAAAAGATCCCACCTTAGTCTTCAGATGAAATGTTCATTTTTCCATGGTATACATTTGCTCTGTTATGTCCAACCATTGCTGTTGCTGTGGTTGTAGAGGGTCACTTGTGACTTACTTGTTTTACAAATAAATGATCCCTTTTGAAATTAATTGAAGTATAATTAATCCATTACAGCCCCCTAAAACCACCAAAAAATCCTTTTTAACCCTTTTTTCTTAGAGCAGCATAAAATATAAGGTGTATTTTAACCCTTTATAGTTCAGGTCATAGAAATACACTGAAATTCAAAATGTCAATCTTAGTGTGTTATTGGAGGACATAACAAAACTTCATTATTTTTGTGAAATTTTTCAAACTATTATTGTTGTGTAGAAAATAAAGTTACCATATTTGGTTCCTTACTCATCAGTAGCCAAAAAAAAAAACAAAAAAACCTCAATATGTTAATATGGAGGTCGCTCGTACTGCAGATTTCCATTTTTATTTTAAGACAAAAATACACACTAGCTGTGGCTTGTAAAACAAATTACTCATACAATGGTGCACTGGTACTACAAGGTTCTGCTGTTTTCATATAAAACCATGTTATGATCGCAAGGTTCCTGCAAGGTCTGAAAAAAGTGTCACAAATCTTGAATTTGCAAATCTGAATTTGATACCTTTAAAAAGTCTTTTAAAAGTATTAAATATGATATGGCAGGTCTTTAGTTATGTTGCCATAAACGTGTTTGCTGTGTTTTGTTTAAGTGTATCTCCTTAGCGGAGGTAATTAGGAACCAATTATTGCTAACTTTGCAGCCCTCAGTTAGAAATGTTTCAGAATGGTGGGAGTAAATAGGCACATTTTTCTAAATTCTAGGAGTCACAAATTTTTTCTAGTATGACCGTGAAATGGGCATTAAATTCTGTTCTAAGCAGTCATGAAAGGTCTTAAAACGTCTTAAATTTAACTTGTAGGAATCCTGTGATCAGAAAACAGCAAAGGTACGGCAGAATTCATAGTAATCACTTCATAAAGCGACTAACTGTATAAAAGGTTAAAATGTATTTGTACAAATATCTGTAAACAGACTAAACAGATGTATTTCCTTTAATAACTCAGGTCGTTTCAGAGGAAACCTCTCAGGGAAGAGAGTGGACTTCTCTGGAAGAACCGTCATTTCTCCAGATCCAAACCTAAGGATCGATGAAGTGGCTGTTCCTGTGCACGTCGCCAAAATCCTCACCTACCCAGAGAAGGTAAACCCTGCTCCGTGTCTTAGATGCAGAAGCCACTTTTCACGCTGATGGGCTGGTTTTATGTTTGACACACCTGACCTACAAAGGGTTTAACGGTCCAACCCATGGCAGGAATTTATGAAAATTTGTTAATGATAAAGTTTTTGTTCATTTTTGTGCATGTTTTGTTTACATCTTTGCTTAAATTGTTCAGATGTGTTGACTTTTTTCCTGTTTGTTTTGTTCATGTTTCATAAATGTTTGTACAAGTTTTGTTCTTGTTCTTCTTTATTTTGCTTATATTTGTTGTAATTGGAATCATGTTTCTCAAATTTACAAAACGTTTTGTGTATTTGTAGATCCACTGTGATCTGTAGGTTGTACTGCACATGTCTAAATGATAACCTGTGGGGTAATATTGTTAGAATTACATTTATTTTTTTAAGAAATTTCAGGTTGTTCCTGTTATTCTCATTTTTATAAAGGATAGTTTATAGATGTAAATATTTTCATAATGTCATTTTAGTTTTGTTACTGTGGAACATAGAGAAAAGTTTGGAATTGACAGTATTTATAGGTTATTATTCTATTACTTTACTGGTCTGACCCACTTGAGATCACATTGGGCTGAATGTGGCCCCTGAACTAAAATCCGTTTAACGCCCCTGCTGTAGGTGAACAAAGCCAACCTGGAGCTCATGAGGAAACTTGTCCGTAACGGTCCAGATGTTCATCCTGGTGCAAACTTCATCCAGAATCGGCACACACAGATGAAAAGGTGAGCCCGGTTGTATTTCACGTGGACTGAGATGAAATAAATATGTGAAGGTTTTTAGTTCAATCTTTGCCCTTTTGTCAGATTTTTGAAGTATGGAAACCGTGAGAAGATCGCTCAGGAGCTAAGGTTTGGTGACGTGGTTGAAAGGCACCTGATAGATGGAGACATCGTCCTGTTCAATCGACAGCCCTCTTTGCACAAGCTCAGCATCATGGCCCACATCGTGAGTGTCGATTTAACCCCAGTACTTATTTTATCATGTCGCTTTTAATTGATGATTGTCTTGAAATTGACCAGATCTTGAACTCTGCACTTTATGTTGTACACACAGACCACATGCACTTATTGAATTTACACTAAAAGAAGAAAAATCTGCCATTAAACTTTAAGGAAATATTGATGTTGATAAACTACATGGATAAAAATACTGGGATGCATCATGGCTACAGCTGTAAGAAGTCCTGTTCATGTTGATTTAAGATATAAACATCAGTATTTCTGCTTAAAATTATCGATTTAAAAAAAAAAAAAAATCAATGTTAGCAATAAAAGTAAAAACCATCTCTGAGACATTTTGGAAGTAAAGATAACAAGTTAAACCAAACTAACCAATGCAATGATATTTATCCCAATATAAAACTATATTTTAACATTTGCCATTATTGTTTTGTATCCCAAACACCTGTTAGAAAATAAACACCTATATTCAACATGTCCACATTCTTTTGTCCATATAGTGCATTATCTGTCACACATTGACGACTACTTTTATTTTCTAGACTCGTTAAGGGTGTATGTAGTTATCACAGATTGGATTTTATCATACAATATGCATTTTCACAATAGGGTAAAAAACATCAACAATCCAAATCTCCCGTTAAATATTGATGTTTATAAACTATATGGACAAAAATATTGGGACACATCATGACTACAGCTCACAAGATGTCCTGTTGCTGCTGATTTGAGATATAAATATTAGTATTTACACTTATAATCAAAATAAAAAAAACAAAACTTTATTGATATCACCCATATGCATCATACACTATATGGACAAAAGTATGTGGTGTTAGCCTTCAGCCCAAACAGACCTATTCTACTTATACACAGGAGTTCTCACATCTAGGCTTTGCCAATGCAACAGAAAGATAAATATGTAGGAGAAGATGTAAAAAAAAACAAACAAAAAAAACAAAAATAAGTGATGTCAGACTCCAATGCTGAGTACCAGAGAACAAAAACAGCCTTTTTAATAAGTGTTTTTCTCTGGAGGAAATGAAGAAAGTGACAAATACCAGATTACCCATGGAGGAAAACATCAACTCTGCATAATTGCCAGTCAGTCAACAGAACTTCACATGACATTTGGTCACAGTTTAACTAATGTTTGTAACTATTTGGAACTTCTTTACTTGCACACTCTGTGTGAAACTGGGTACAGCATGATCATGTTCAAAAGACTCCAGCAGAGATCAGAGAAGGAGTCCATTTGTGTCTGAAGTCCTTTTTAGATTTTTAAGTTGATTACTGTGACTTTACTGCGGCACAAATCCACACTAGAGGCATTCACAATAAAGTGGGTGAATGGCACATCTGTGTAAAATACTGTAAAAGTGTAGATGTTTTTGAACAAATAATGCACATTCACAGGACATTACATCTGCTTTTATGGTTGTTTATTTTATTTATTTTTTTTTTATTGATATTGCCCATATTAATCCCATTTCCCTGTTTTTTTTTTTTGTACAGTTCTGTTTCTTTTAATCTATTCTTGTATTTTATTCTTTTTATTTTGGTTTTTATTTGTTCTTCTGTACAGCACTTTGCTCAATTGCGGTTGTTTTAAAGTGCTTTACAAATAAAGTTGGATTTGATTTGATTGCATATGCACAGTACACTATATGGCCAAAAGTTTTTGGACACGTTGAATTCAGGTGTTTCTTTTCTAACAGGGATCCAGGATACAAAACAACAATGACAAATGTCAAAATATGGTTTTATATTATAGGATAAATATCATTGCATTGGTTAGTTTGGTTTAAATTGTTATCTTCGCTTCTGAAATGCCTCAGACATGGTTTTTACAAAATTTCACTCAACATTAATTTAGATTTTTTTTTTTTTTATCTGTGACTGTGATTTTAAATGTTCTACCTCGAAATTTCTGAAATATTTTTCCTGCTCTGACTGTAAATAATAATTTTCTACCACAACTAACCATCTAATTTCTTCACATCTCACTGAGGAAGGAAAATCTGCCTTTAAACTATGAAGGAAATATTGATGTTTATAAACAATATGGGCAAAAATATTGGGACACTTTATAGCTACTGCTGTAAGATGTCCTGTTCATGCTGATTTCAGATATAAACATCAATATTTCCATTTAAAATCATACTCATGGAAAAAGAAACTGTTAAGCAATTGTGTAAAAACCATCTCTGAGCCATTTTGGAAACAAAGATAACAATTTAAACCAAACTAACCAATGCAATGATATTTATCCCAATATAAAACTATATTATGGCATTTGTCATTACTGTTTTGTATCCCAGACGACTGTTAGAAAAGAAACACCTGAATTCAACGTGTCCACATACTTTTGTCCATATAGTGTATCATCTGTCACATTTTGACTACAACTTTTTTTCCCCCTAAATTCCTTAGGGCTGTATGTAGTAGTCACAAAGTGGACCTTATTCCACAAAATGCATTTGCATAATGGGGTAAAAATCAACAACAACCCAAATCTCTCATTAAACTTTAAGGAAATATTGACATTTATAAACTATACGGACAAAAATACCGGGACACATCATGGCTACAGCTGTAAGATGTCCCGTTCATGCTGATTTGAGATATAAACATAAGTTTTTCTAATAGAACTACCTGCAGCTTAAATCTCAGAGCTCAAGATCGAAGCCAAACTTGTGGGCTTTTGGGGTATGTTACATCCATCAGTCGTCACATGTAGAATACCATGTATTCTGTTTACAGAACAGCATACACTGAACTGTATCCTCCATACATGACCTTGTAAGATGAATCCACATACTATTAGACCCTGATCGATTGAGTGTTCCTTCAGTTATTTCCCTGTGGGAGCAAGTCTCCTTAAGTTCTCTTCAACATCAACTAAATAACCTACTAAAATTACTTTCCATTTTGATGGTAGATTAAACTTGAAGCTGAAGGTTTTTTTTCAGCAGATGTCGTGGATCATAATTTTATTGTGTTCTTAAAAGGGACATTTATCAGCCGTCACAAACTATGAGTGTTTAATTAAAACCCACTATAATTTTACAGTGAGACATAATTACAGTTATTAGAAAGCATAGGCCCAGTGGACCAAAATTAACCCATACAGACCTGGTGTTACTTTTCTGGCTGTTCCCAAATGAATTTTTGTCTCTGTTTGTTTGGGGAGGCCATGGCTCAGGTGGTAGAGCGGGTCGTCCAATAACTGAAGGGTTGGTGGTTTGAATCCTGCTCTGTCCTTGTCAGTCTGTTGTGTCCTTGGGCAAGACACTTCACCCTCCTCGCCTCCAGTGCCACTCACACTAGTGTATGGATGCATATGAATGTTCGGTGGTGGTGAATTGGCAGCCACGCCCTCGTCAGTCTACCCCAGCAGCTGTGGATACATATGTAGTTTACCACCACCAGAAGGAGAATGTGAGAGTGAATGAATATGAATGAATGAATGTAAAGCGCTTTAGGTGACTTGAAAAGTGCTATAAAAATCGAATTTATTATTATTATTATTATTATGGTTTTTTTTATTTAATTTAATTTTTTTAATTTAACCTTTCTCATGTGATTTTAACACCATTCATTATAATATTATCCTGTGTATTTTCCTTTCTTCACTGTAAATCGTGTTTGTTTTGTATTTAATTTCCTATATTTAATTTAGATGTTCATGAAAACTCACAGTAAATTCAGTGTGATTATATCAAAACCGAGTAAACTGAAGAAAAAGTGACTTTTTCAGCAAAGCCTAGAAGGGAAATGTCTAAGGACAGGGTAGTGGGTAGCTATAGAGGAAATCTATAAATACAAAACAGTGGAATATAGTTGTCATTGTTAAAGTTATGAATCTGAAAGTAGTGGGCGGTCCATCTGTGACACCCTTGATCTCGACCACATGTATTGATAGGATTAATGGATCAACAAGTGTTAAACAGTTTAGATCAGGAGATGCTTTGGGGTCTTTATGGGTTCATAAGTAAATGTTCCAGCCCAATGAACGCTTTCTAACGCAGCTATGAGTGTGATTAAAAACCCTAAATCCTCTGTCAACGTTCATCCTCACAGGCCAGAGTCAAACCTCACAGAACGTTTCGATTCAACGAGTGCGTGTGCACACCGTACAACGCCGACTTTGACGGCGATGAAATGAACCTCCATCTCCCTCAGACCGAAGAAGCTAAAGCTGAGGCTCTGGTCCTCATGGGGGTAGGTATCGGAGCAGTACGTGGGCACACATACAGGGTTCCCATTTGGCGCTGAACAGCTGTCTCCTGCTGTACGATGAGTCTGAAATTGACTGGAGTGTGACGTCAACTGTTATCTTACCCCGCAGACCAAAGCCAACCTTGTGACTCCACGAAACGGTGAACCTCTGATCGCCGCCATCCAGGACTTCCTGACAGGTCAGTGCCGCGGAGCATCACTACGTCTGTTCAGTAAGGAAAGGAAAAGCCACAGTGTGTTCATAATCAGCATTCAGAAGGGCCAGAAAACAGCCTCACATTTCAAGCCTCATTTGGAGTTAATAGTGTGTTTGAGTTTACTGTTCACACGCTCCTGTTAGAAACTGAGTCGGCTCTAAATGACACAGGTGGAAACAGAAATCCTACTGATTTAACACTTTACACCAATTTTACATTTGGAAAAAACACAAAAATGGAATGAACAGTTTATTTTGTACAAAGTAGGCAGATGATCATGAAACCAATGTTAGAAAATAAATAAATGAATAAATAAACAAAACATACTATAACATCCCCCTTCTTCTCCTCCTTTTTCTTCTCCTTTCTTCCTCTTTTTCTGTCCTCTTTTTCCACTCCTCTCTTCTTTTCCTCCTCCTGTTCTTCCCTCTTTTCCTTCCCCTACTCTTCCTTCCTTCTTCATCTCCTTTTCCTCTTTTCCTTTTCCTCCTCCTCCTTTCTTCCCGTTTCCTTCTTTCATTCTTCTCCTCCCTTCTTCAGCTCCTTTCCTTTTCTTCTGCTTCTTCCACTTCTTTTCCTCCTTCCTCTTCTCTTTTCCTTCTCCTTCCTTCCTCAACTCTTCTTTTTCTTTTTTCTCCTTCTCTTTCTTCCCTCTTTTCCTTCCTTCCTTCTCCCTTCTTCAGCTCCTTTCTTTTTCTTGTCCCTCCTCTTCTTTTCCTCCTCCTCTTTCTCCTCCTTCCCCCTTTTCATTCTTCTGATCCTTCTTTCTCCTCCTCATCCTTATTATCATTATTAGTCTTAATATTCGTGTTAGTATTCTAGCCAAGGTGGGCTCCAGCAAGTCCTTGGAGGGAATCTTATTTTCTTTAGTGGAAGACATTTAATTATTTTACTAATCCAGTGATTGTGGAAGAGCAGGGTTTCATCCATTTAATGAGTTATTTGTCTATTAAAGACCTTCTGGTTGGCGTCTTCCATGAGCACTTATTGCGTTGTGTACAGATAGATTGAAGAGCCTCTCAAACACCTTTGGAATAAAACAAGTTCTTATGAAGTAGAGACATGTTTTTACAGTACTAAGTTTTAAATGAACAGAGGGTGGCATTGACATTCTGAAAAACTCCAGCTGATTTATGTTTACAGCTTTGTTTGTACTGTGAAGAAGTAACAGAAACAAAGATCTAAAGGAGAACAGAAGGATGAAACTAATAAATAATTATGTTCGTTCCATCCAGAAAGGACAATGCAACACTTTGGACGTGATGATTTTTACACATTTCACTCATTTCTTGTGTCTTCTCATCCTTTGCCTGTCTCTTTCATACATACGTTGCGGAATTACACAGTAGAAAATTGTACTTAAGGGTGTCAAGGATGTCACAGATGGAACGCCCACTACTTTTCCATTCATAATGTTTGAACCAGACAAGTTTAAGACAAATATTACACAGAATTGTAAAGGTCTAAATGCCATCTTAAACATACTCGTAGGGCAAAATTTAGTGTCAAATATTTAAAAATGAAAAATATCAAAAAATACTGCATCACAGATGGACAAAAAAAGTAACGTCTATTTTTTTGGAAGAAATACAAGGCTGTGAAAAGTGAAGTTCCTCTGACATTTTCATCAAAAATTTATTCAGTGTATACCTTAAACCCTCTATTTTACAACCTAATAATTGGTTAGAGGGAAAAAATATTTTATCATACCTAAATAACAAGAGTTTGACAAATGGCAGCATCACAAATGCACAACAAAAGCAAATATCAAAGTAAACATTTTTATTTCAAGTATTAATATCATATACATTTTTTAAACAATATTTACAACATGCAGATAATACTAACATATTCAAATGTGTTTTGCATAGATATAAGCATTTATTCATTTTAAACATTGTGTTTAGAATATGACATAAATAATATAATAGTAAAATGTCAATGTATTTGGAATAAATGTAGTTCATTTATGTAAGTTTATAAAATGAACTCAGAATGATGCTCAAAACTTTCTTTTCCAAAAATTCACACTCAAACTCCTCAAATTTTTTTCCCACAAATATTTTTCTCATTTCAAAATAAAATTTTCTATTTGTATAAACAGTTGCCTACCCAAAAATATGTTTGGTGTAGATTATTGTAATTATTTTTTTTTTTTTGACCAGATGTTAACCTTCTCTTGACTTCGCCCTTACCATATTTGCACTATAGATGAGCATTTGTAAATGCATCATAAGGAATGAACAGACATGCATAAATGAGTGTGTAAAGGATCTTCCCTTCTTCCTCCTTCTTTATGATACCTGCTGCTGCTGTTAGCGAGCATTTATACTTATCACATGGTATCTTAAAATACTATGTTACAGTGATTTTTCCCTTAGATTTTTCACCAGTATCAAAGTGACGGGATCATTATCAGTAATAAAAGTGCATTATTTATTTAAATGACATAATCAAATATTTTTCAGGTCAGATCAAATCAGATGTAATGTTTCCTGGTGTGGGCAATTTGTTTTGATTATGCAAATGTAGCTGCATAACAAGATTAATACATTGATACCATTCCTACTGTCAGATTAGATGTAAGGTGTAAAATAATACTGCATTATATGAAATGTAGCATATTTTTACCCTTTTCTTCCTCGTGGGGGAGCACTTCAGCCATTTTTAGGAATTCCCAGTATTTCTAACCATGTATCCTTCCTTGTGCATCCCAGGGGCGTACCTGTTGACCCTGAAGGACACCTTCTTTGACAGATCAAAAGCCTGTCAGATAGTGGCTTCAATCCTAGTGGGAAAAGATGAAAAAGTCAGGATCACTCTGCCTCATCCAGCTATAATGAAGGTACCCTGTTGAGCTTGTTACTTAACCTTACATCTGCGACCAGTTGCTCATATTTGGTTGTCAATCCTCAGCCCGTGGCTCTGTGGACGGGCAAGCAGATCTTCAGCCTCATACTGAAGCCAGGGAAGGACTGTCCAGTCAAGGCCAACCTGAGAACCAAGGGCAAACAGTACTGTGGCAAAGGAGAAGACCTCTGTCACAACGACTCATGTGAGTGTCTGAAGTCAAACTGTTCATTGAAGTTCAAGTCAGTTTTGCCATTTGTACAACACATACAGATGATTGAAACTGCAAAACTCTACTCTAGGCCCCTGATGCAACTAGGAACATAGTAAAAACAAGTGGTTCCAGGCACAACAAAACCCGCCCCTCGTATGTATTGTAACTTATTTTGGCATCGATCCAGCTGATGTCATCATGTCTATGCATTTGCTAATGTCAGCATATTGATTGTATCTATCTATCTATCTATCTATCTATCTATCTATCTATCTATCTATCTATCTATCTATCTATCTATCTATCT
>JAQQZY010000012.1:28026074-28036631 GCA_030068375.1 Ostorhinchus rueppellii
CTGGGATAGGCTCCATGTGACCCCCATGACCCTAGTGAGGATAAAGCGGGTATAGAAGATGAATGAATGAATAAACAACATAAACAGTTAAGGTTCTGAGTGATGTATAATAAATAGTTAAGGTGCTGGGTGATGCAAGAAATATGTGCAGCAGCATCTTCAAAATAAGGTAACAACACCCATTTTGGAACAAATAGAGATTATATGTTGTGGGTTTTTTTTACTGAAACAATTTGTACAACTCCTGCTATATTAAAACTCATCACAACATAAGGTTATGAGATCATGCAGCTCTAATCAAACCTTTATTTTTCATGTTTTTGGCTCAGAAATCATAGATTTGATTTTTGCATTGAGAAAGTACATAATGTAGTTGCAAAAGGTCGCTGGAGGAATTCAAAAGCCTTGAAGCTACTCTGGTGCAATCATTAATTGAAAAACATCAAACACAGCTTTCTATCAGGCAGTACTGACCAATCTATAGGAATTGCTTTCAAACCTGGTTTAGATAATGATCGACAAAGCCCAGTGCTTTTGTCAAATCAAGGGCAGTGCAGTAAAAGTAAGTGTAAGTGCTGTGTTTTTTAGTTTGAAACTGGATTGATGTTGATGGAATTTATAAAATACAATATTCTTTAAGCCCTAGGGGTTTGAGCCTATTTTGGCTGTTTTTGAGTACTTTTCATTTTGTCGTTATATACTACACAAAGAAATGTTTATTATGCCCATGTGTGTTTGTTTTTTCAGCACAACATCATCTATAACGTCTGCCTGTTATTATTTTTCACTTTTACCAACTATTTCAACACAAAAGGCCAAAAAACACACAAAAAATATAAAATCCAATTTGAAAAATGTATATAATTTATTGCATAAATCGCACAAAGATGCTTAATTAACCTTTTTAAAGACTTTAAAATTTTATGTACATTCCAGATACTCGGTATATAAAATTAGAATTGTAATAAATCAGAACTATACTCAAATATTTGACATAAAAGCATCTTTGTATAGGTGTTTTCTCACCCAGTACTCCCAGGTTCTGCATCTGGTTCAGGTGGGGGTCATTCTCAACCTTACCTGCAATGCTAATGCAGTCTGGAGATTCAGCTAGTTCTTTCTGAAAAGCCGCTTTGTTGACGTCTGTTACTGTGTTGGAATCGACTAGTCATGTGTTACTCTCTCTCCCTTCCCTCACCCAACAGCGTACGAGCCTTCATTCAGTTCATGTCGATACGCTCATCTTTCTAGGTGCTGAACAAATGTTAAACCATCTACTTTCTTCACATCTCGCTTAGGAAGAAAAATCTCCCATCAAACTTTGAAAAAATATTGATATTTTTATCTCAAATCAGCCTGAACAGGACATCTTACAGCTGTCGCCATGATGTGTCCCAATATTTTTGTCCATATAGTTTATAACCATCAATATTTCTGTATAAAAGTTTAATGGGAGATTTTTCTTCCTAAGTGAGATGTGAAGAAAGGTTGTGGTAGAAAATTATCATATAACCAGAACATGAAAAATAGTTTAGAAATTTGAAGATAAAACATTTAAAATCATATTCATAGAGTTAAAAAAAAAAAAAAAAATTAAGTGTAAACCACCTCTGAGGCATTTCAGAAGCAAAGATAATTTAAACAACATGAAGCAAAGCAATGTAATGAAATTTATCCTATAATATAAAACTATATTACGACTTTTTTTCATTATCGTTTTGTATTCCAGACCCCTGTTAGAAAAGAAACGCCTGAATTCAACGTGTCCCAATACTTTTGTCCATATTGTGTAACATTTCTCCCATCATCTTAAAAGAGAAACATGAGGTCCAATTTTTATGTATATGGTTTTTGTAAATGTATGCATGGGGACAAAGCGTAAATGGAATTTTTCTTTCATGTTGCCACCCTGCTGTTCCTCCGTCATACATTAGAATGAACCTATATAATGCAAAACTTAGTCTTTTCTATGAAACTGTATCTGAGGAAACCAGCTTTCTGTAATCCCAGCTGGTCAGGAAGAACAGGTTTCTTTTTTATATCATTTTAAAGACTTAAACCTCCTGCTAAGAGCCTGGTTATAAACACACCAACACAAACATCTGTCACAGAAAAATCCTACAGGAGAAAGGCCTGAGGGCTGGGGAATGGCTAACAATAGAGGAAATCTATGAATACATAACAGTTCAATATAGAACTTTTTTTTTTTTTTGCATATATTGGAGCCATTTTTTGTTCTTTAAAAATACAAATAAATCTGTGGAGCTGTTGATGTCCTTCCTTTTTTCCATGTTCTGTCCATTCAGCTTTACATTTAACTAAACCCATAAAGACCCATTTATACATCGATGTCAGTCCCCAAATGAATTTTTCCTCTATATTTAACCTTTCTTAAGTGATTCATCAACGTTTACTGTCATATTATCCTCTATTTTGAGTGTTTTCTGTGTAAATCATATATTTTCCCTCATATTTAATTCACTGCTCATGTAAATGTAAATAAAAACTCAGAGTAAATCTAAAAATTATGATATCGAAACAGGAAAAAAACTGATGAAAAAGTGACTTTTTCAGTAAAATACATCAATAACTGATCATAAACCAAGTTTGAACATCCACTGTCATTGATCCAACTCCATGGGTTTTACCGGTGAATCAATGTTGTAGAAGATGACGGTGTTTCCACGGTAACTGTGGACGTTCACTATTGTTACTGCCCAGTGCTATTTCTGTAGCAGTTCCCAAATGATTTTTTTCTCAAATTTTCCCATTTTCCTTAAGTGATATATTACAATTTATTCTGATATTCTGCTCAGTATTGTGCATTCTTAAGTGAAAATCTGGTGTTTTCCTATATTTACTTCACAGATCATGTAGATCTTCATAAAAGCTCTGATTAAAATTGATGGTTATTAAATTAAAATCAGGGAAATTAAAGAAAAAGTGACTTTTTTTCATTAAAATCTATCATCATTCACTACAGAGCCAAATGGGTCATACCTGATGACCATGAAAAGATGATAAACTGTATTTTATACCAATTACTTACATGTATTGATAGGATTATTGGATCAACAGGGATTAAATATGTTAGATCAGTATATGGTTTTAACTTAACGGGTTTTTCCTTATTCCAGACATTTTGAGGTTTTTGTTTACCTGACATGTTTCAGCGTTCCAAACAAACCTCAAAACCTCAAAATGTCTGGAATAAGGAAAAACCCATTAAGTTATGAAGAAATGAAGACGTAAAGAAAAAACTAGTAACTCTAGTAAATGGTTTTGTTCACCAGTGCCTCTTTGGGTCTTTATGGGTTAAAAAAGCAAAAACATATGCTATATGCAAAATAGAAAAACATCCACAACGTGGCATATAAGATATGATCACAATAATAATGATGATAATACAGTAAATAAATGCACTTAAGAGATGGGTTATGTTTGTGTCTAATATTAATATCATAAAGAAAAATAAAAAAGAACTTTGTCATATGGAATTAATCGGTGTTCTGTACGTGTGAACCTCTCCCCTTTGTGAAGGAGTTAACTGACACAGGCTCCGAGAAATACCTGGAGGTACAGTGATCAAGCATGTCGTGGTTTAACTCAAAGAATGAAGTGTCGGAAGCATTTGGAAAGATGCATTTAATAAATCAGATGTGTGTGTTTTTATAAATAATCTGTCCATTTTCGTTGTCTGTTTAATTTAAGAGACTGTTTAATGGAGGGATGTCAAACTCATGTTAGTTCAGGGGCCACATTCAGCACAATGTGATCTCAAGTGGGCGGGACCAGTGAAATAATAGACCTAATAACCTATAAACAAGTGGTGCCATGCACAACAAACCCCGCTCCTCACGTATTGTAGCTTATTTTGGAATCGATCCAATGCACATGCTGATGTCAGCGCATCAGATACCTCTATATATGTGCCAAGTTTGAAGTAAATTAAAACAAAATTGATGTTTTTTTCAGACATTTTAAATTTAGCCCTTTTGTAAGTAAATGGGAGGGGGGGAAAAGACTTTAAAAAATTTATAAAAAAATTTGAACTTTGACCTACATTTCCCAAAATATAATGACATCTATTCTGGGTCACTGGCAATCTGAAAATCCAAATTGGTGTGAATTCAACATATAGTTTTGCCGCTAAAGTGTTAACAAACCAAACCAAAAGCAATGCCCCTTGCCTCCCCTTTTGCCTCCAAATTTTGCTGTTTTACTTAAATATGAATAACCTGATCAACCATGTAAACCCTTAAATATCTTTAAAAAAAATAAATAAATAAGTGGAATTTTACCAATAATATGGTGCATTTTATTATTAATAACATAATGTACAGATCACAGTCAATCTACAAATGCAGAAAACATTTGTAACAGACATTATATTTTTAAAATTACACTTATTTGTCTTCGGAAATTTCAGGTTTTTCATACTTGTTCGGGTTATTCACATTTTATTGTGACAGAATTTCTAAATGTAAATAATTTCATAATATAACTTGACTTTTTTCACATTAGACTATGGAGAGTATTTGGTGTTGTCATTGTTTACAGGTTATAGGTATTTTTTCTGGTTTGGTTTGTTTGATTTGTAACACTGTAGCAGCAAAACTATTGGTTGAATTCATACCACTATGGGTTTACAGATTGCCAGTGACCCAGAATAGATGTCATTACATTTTGGGAAAAGTTTGTCAAAATTTGATTTTTTTTTTTTTTACATTTTTTGATTTCACATTTACTTCTAATGGGCTAATTTTGCATGTCTCTTAAAATATCAATTTTGTTCCAGTTTACTTCAAATTTGGCACATATGTAGAAGCAGCTAACATGATGACATCAGCTGGATTGATGCAAATAAATAAAGCTACAATATATGTGAGGGGCGGGGTTTGTTGTGGTTGGCATCACTTATATAATTATTTTACTTGATATCACCTTCAATTGTATGTGGCTCCTGCAGGCCCTTGACTGGTAGTAATTTCAGTATAATTTTTGCACTTATGAAATTAATTCTACAGGCCAGATTGACCATATGGCGGGCCTTTTTTAGCCCGCAGGCCTTATTTTTGACACCCCTGGTTTAATGTGTTTAACTGTCTTATTGTGATGCCTAACAACTGCATGACAGAGTTCAGCATCGAACATACAGTGTCTTAATCTTAATCTTGTTTTAAGCCAACTCTAAAATGGTCCAAATCTCCTTCTTTAACTGCAGGAGATTAAGAAATTCATTAAAAGCGTCGCAGAAAGGATCAAAAAGACCCGAGACAAGTACGGCATCAACGACAACGGCACCAGTGAGGTAAAGCCCCACACACTCTGGATGAATTCCTTCGGTGCAGTGATATTTTTGATCAAATTTAACCTTAACTTTACTTCTGTACTTGCAGCCAAAGGTTCTGTATCAGCTGGATCGCATAACGCCGACCCAGTTGGAGAAGTTTCTTGAAACCTGCAGAGATAAGTACATGAGGTATGAGATTCAAAGCCGTAAGTAAAGTTTATTTATATAGCGCCTTTCACAGACAAAGGAGGTCACAAAGTGCTTCACAAAGGGTCAGTAAAATACAAATAAAAGCACAGGTAAAAATACAGTCAGAAAAATAACATGTCGGTCATAAAACAACCCCAGTCTACTGCAGATTAAATTGCTTGGAGGAACAGGTGAGTTTCAAGAAAGCCATGGAGTTACCGTCTCAGGGTTCTCCCCAAAAATGTATAGTATCCTATAGAAATATAGAGGTGAAACATTTCAGAATCAGATTTATTGTTAATAAAAACATCCCAGATGCTGTTACAGAGCAAAATTTCTAAAATGCACAACACAAAAATAAAACGCAGGGAAATTCTTTTGAAGGGGTCATATTATGAAAAGTCGACTTTTGAGCGGTGTCCTATCAATAATAAGCATCACCGGGCTTTATACAATTCCTCCAAGTATGAAAAAAGTCAGTTTTCTCCTTCTTTAGTTTCCTCCTTATCTCTCAGATATGAGCTTCAAACGGGCAGATTGCACTTCCATGACTTTGTGACGGCAGCAAGTCACGGAAGTGCACTCGACCCGCCCCCCTCAGGTTAGTGGCACCGCCTCTGAAAAAGGCTTGCCACACCCACAGAAATTTAAGAAGCCGCGTAATTTTTTTCTGCTCGCAAATGCTCCAGTGAGAACAATGGCGACAGGAGGATCAGGAAGAAAGCATTGCTCTGTGTATGACGTTACTTCGCTGTTTATAAATTGCTCATTCCCCAGAAGAGCTCAAAGTAATGATGACAATGCGACGACGAAGCTGTTAGAAGGAGCTAACGTCTGAGTAAGAGTGTAACAACATACAAAGAAAACTTTTTATAATTGACAGAGCACAGTGTCTGTATCTTATCACTGGGAAACGTCCTGCTGCAGTCGATTAGAAGGAATTTCTGCCCAAGTTTCTCCCTCTGGGTCAGACTCCGGTTCAAATTGGTACGGCAGCACCACACTGCTTCCTCCAGCCATTACGGAGTCACTTCGCATTCACAACATTAGCACATGGCTACCGGAGCTGAAGCGCAACCCCCACTAGAGAGATGGGCGTGGCCAGGTGCAGCTCATTGCATTAAGGTGACAGGCCCTGAAACAGGCTGTTCTGAACAGAGCTGATTTTTGTTGACTTAGAGACTGCAATAAGATTCGATCCAAAGTCCATTTTGACAATTGCAGGTCGCAGACATGTCTGTTACACACTTTAGAACAATTTTAATATCTTGAAAAGAGGCATAATATGAGACCTTTAAAAGCAACAGCTGAAAGAAAACAACCCATATTGATATTTAAGATCATAGCCATGGATTAAAAAAAATATTGTTGAGAGAAATTAAGTAAAATTCATTTTAGAAGCAAAGATACCAGTTTAAACAAAACTAACCAGTACAATGATATTTATCACAATATAAAATGATGAATTATGAAATGTACTATTTTCGGACACGCCTGAATTCAGCATGTCCCAATACTTTTGTCCATATACTGTATGTGTAGGATATAAGATAAGATGATTAATCTGTATAAATTTGAACTTTTTTTCATTTTGAGAAGAGCATATATTTTAGTTAATATTAAACTTGCTTATTTGCTCTCTCATACATTAGACATCCTCACACTTTTAAATCTTCAAAAGACACATACAAAATATTCAAATACAGCTCTGAGAAGAGGATTTTTGTAGTGTGTTACTTGACTGAAAAAATACAAATGAAATCCTTGCCATGTTACCTTGAAAATATATTATAGGAGGTTATTTAACTCCCATGTACCTGTTACCGTAGTAACTATATAAAAGTTCGATGACCTCACACCGTTTCCTATTATATATATATGTTGTACAGAGCCCAGATGGAGCCCGGCTCTGCGGTAGGGGCCCTCTGTGCTCAGAGTATTGGAGAGCCTGGCACCCAGATGACGCTGAAGACCTTCCACTTTGCTGGAGTAGCGTCTATGAATATCACACTGGGGGTGCCTCGGATCAAAGAAATCATCAACGCCTCAAAGAACATCAGGTAAGGCCAGGATGGGTGGTTTTAAGCCCCGAAAGCCCTGTCCAGACTCAAGGTTCACCACCAGAGCAGATGAAAAATTGAAGTTACAAGAGTTTAGAAGTGAAGCAAAACTCTGAGTTCACGGTAGAGAAGACGTTAATCTGCTGTATGTCAGTGTTGCAGTGGAAAAAAACTATACATATAATATAATTTCTTAGATTATATTAACCCATAAAGACCTAGTCGTACTTTTGTGCTAATTTCCAAGTGAATTTTCCTCTATAGATAAAACGTTCTTAAAGCAGTGATTTTTATCTTTTTTAAATGGAACTAGTAAAGCACTCGGAGAGAGCAGACCTCCGCCAAGGTAGTGTTTGTACTTATTGTTTTTTTTAAAGGTAGTTGTACTTTTTTTTTTTTAAAGGTAGTGTTTGTAGTTTTTTTAAAGGTAGTGTTTGTACTTTTTGGGGGTTTTTTTAGGTAGTGTTTGTACTTTCGTCCATTAGATGGCGCTGAACAACCTCATATGCAGCTCTGTGCCCCCATGTTTTCTATCTCTCAATGATAAAGAATCCTTTAAAAAATTCCTGGATCCAGACGGTGATCCGGATCGGCTCCAAATTTAATCATTTCTTCTTTTACCCAGAGTGGACATATCCTGAAAATTTAATCAAAATCAGTTTTTGAGTTATGTTGTTCACAAACAAACAAACTCACAAACCCTGGCAAAAAACATAACCTCCTTGGCGGAGGTAATTATGCATTTTCAAACATTTCTCTATGCTCTACATAAACTGTAAATGTTATGTTTGGGTCTGAATTCTTCATGAATTCAACTCCACAGGTCCATCTATTCCTGAATAATGACACTAGTAAGACCATTTTGAGCACTGGCCCTTTAAATACAAAGGAACCACTTTAGACCCCACCCCCTCCAGGTTATGGGCTGTGCTGCTCTGTCCTGTTCAACCAACAACTGAACATTTTAGGTAATCGGCTCAAAATGTGGACATATTTTCAGTTTTTACGACAACCACCGCTGCTGACAAATAATTTTGTTGTCTTCAGAGAAATGTTTGTCGGAAGTCTTGATGTTATATGTGCAAATGTTGTGATATAACTAGTTATAAACCAAAACAAATTAAGCAGGAATTAAAACAGGTTGTAGAAATCCACTCGATTTTTTTGCTAAAATGAATATATAGATAGTTTTGCAGCAGCTGGAGGGTTCAAATTCAAACTGTATGAACTATTAGGGTCCAAATACACAAATAAATGAACCAAAGACTAATTAAAGTGGGTTTAATAAATATGAGCCCTTTAAGTGATTTCTCACCATTTAGTGTAATAGTAGCCTCTTTATTTTGAGTTTTTTCTGTGTAAATCATGTTTCGTCTTATATTTCCTTGATCATGTAGTTGTTCATAAAAGCTGAGTAAATTTCAAGTTAACACTGCTTTACAATTTCTTATAAAATATCTGCTTCAGACATTAAATGTGCTAAATCTTACATAGTTTAATAAGATGAATCCGAAAACAAATGCCCAAAGTACTGGTTAGCTCATGTTTTCAATATACATGATGGTGTTTTATTACACATATATGTTGGTGTTTGTACATTTATACAATGGTTTTATAAATGTTCCACTAGAAAGAACCTGAAAACTGTGCAGACACTGTTTTGAAGCAGATCTGGTAGCTCTGACACAAACATTTCCTTTGAGTAAAATCCATTCTCTCATTAATTCACAGAATGTCACGTTTTGACATTTTGGTCCAACACTGTATCTTAGAAACTACAATGAATATGCACTTTTTACTTTATTTATTTTGTTTTTATAGGGACTCAGATTTGCTGAAGTTCAACTACTACTTTTATTCTGGCAATACTTGTAGACTAGTGTCATTTTATGAAAAACAGAGAAAACTCAAGAAAAAGTGACAGTTTTTTAA
The DNA here is from genome assembly GCA_030068375.1 of Ostorhinchus rueppellii. Classification (NCBI taxonomy): domain Eukaryota; kingdom Metazoa; phylum Chordata; class Actinopteri; order Kurtiformes; family Apogonidae; genus Ostorhinchus; species Ostorhinchus rueppellii. The sequence continues at coordinate 28,035,549 of JAQQZY010000012.1, forward strand.
TGCCTCCTGGCTTCATTCCACATCGTCTCCTACTAAAAATATGTGTAAGTGTCATGAAGATGTGTCAGACGACACCAGAGGAAGTCAGAAAGCGGTGAAATCCTCCTTACCTCTTCGTCCAAGAACTTTTTCAGCTTTTTTCACAGTCTTTTTTTTTTTTCAGCTGTTTTTTCCATTGTTTGTTGTGTCAACTGGCATTTTTCTTAAGTGTCCACAAATGGGTAACCTTCCCTAAATGATTAATCACCATTTATTACAATATTGTCCATTTTATTTTGCATTTTTTTCATTTTTTTTTTTTTCAGTGAAAGTTGGCAATTTTCCTACATTTAAATTACTGATCATATATATTTTCATAAAAGCTCAGATTAAATTGAGGGTTATTTCAAAAACTGGGAAAACTAAAGTCTTAAAATATGTATCACAATGCTGGCAGTGAGTTATTTACAACAGTAAATAATATTAATAGTTTGTTTGACGAAGACAAACAAGATTTTCCTCGTGATAAAATAAGGTAAGAGCACGGTACATAAAGAGAAAACAGAAAAAGTAATCTGGTATTTATGTAAATGTTTATATGAATTTAAATTTAAACACTATTCACATATTTACAATATAGTCTCCCTCTTGGTACATGTAAAATCTTGAATATTACCATGTATTAAATGTATTAATAATCAGTGTGATCATAATTTGAAGCCCCTTTGTGAATCCCTAAAAAAAACCTTCTCTTTTATCTTTGACTTTAATGCCAAAATGTGAACCTTATGTTGAAAATTCATGATGAATAAGTCCATTATGTCAAAAAACAACACAGAATTAAGTCTGCACTGACACTGGGCGGCTGCTAGCCTAGTAAACTAGCCCACCTCTAGTGGCAAAAAATATTTTTTGCCTGAATCGTTAGTCTAGGCACGGTCCATAGAGCCTCAGCCAGGTCCGGTACAAATTAACTGATCATATCACAACGCTCCATCTGTGTAGCGAGATTGTAGGGCGGGCTTAACACAATGACAGACAGTGTTAGATTGCAGAAGAAGTACGATGGCTACGGCTACGGAACAGCAGTCGTTTAATTTGGCT
>JAQQZY010000012.1:28090202-28103068 GCA_030068375.1 Ostorhinchus rueppellii
AGAGGTCTCTATCAACTCGTCTCAGGTCAGAGAAGGACATATTTCAGTATGAAAACACGGTGGACTGTTCCTTTAACCTTCCTTAAGTTTAGCACCATTTGTCATTATATTATCCTATGTATTTTTCTGTAAATGATGTATTTTCATCTTTAATTTACCAAACTTATTTAGATGCTCATGAAAACTCAGTGAATTCAAAGGTTATTGTATCACAACAGAGAAAACTGAAGAAAAATATAATTTTTCAGTAAAATACTTTCATTAACTGAACATTGATCCAACTCTATGGGTTGTACTGGTGAATTAATGTTGTAGAAGATGACAGTGTTTCCATGGTAACTATGGAGCCTCTGAACACCCAAATAGGTCATATCTAATGACCATGAAAAGATGATAAACTGTATTTTACACCAATGATTTACTTATATTGATAGGATTAATGGATTGACAGGTATTCAACAGTTTATATCAGTAGGTGGTTTTGCTCAATGGTGGATGTTTGGGTCTTTATGGGTTAATGAATGTATGTATAATTCGCAGTAAATTATGTTTTACTGACAGAAACTTTGTGCACTTTAGGAATAATAAATCTTAGTTATTTATGTCTAACTTTTTTCCTTCAGGATTTTATTATTTTTATCAATATTTTATTAGTATTTTACTAAATGCTGCTGACAATCAGGACCTGAGTACGGTGTTTTGTTTCTGTGTATTTTCTGTGCTGAAATGACAAATACATTTGAACCTGAATCTGGTTATTTAGTGCAAATTACTCAGTTTAATACAGAGTGCAAATATAACTTTGCAATCACTTGCGGAGTCAAATCCCTTGTATATAATTATTTGACTGATTTTCTTCTGATTTAAGGAGCATTAAAGCTGTTCAGCACTGAGGGATAACTGCAGCTCTTGAGCAATTCCTACCTCCGACCTAATGTTTCATATGGAATCATAGTGAAGTCCGTCTGATTTGAGTGAGTGGGATGTTGTTAGAAAGTCCATGAAAGTAAATGGTCAGCCACCCACTGTGCACACACGCCACTGTTTCTTGTTTAGTTGTTTCCTAGCAACAAAGGATAAACAGGCACAGAAGGAGCACAGAGTTGGAGTGACAAGTTTGATCCTCGAGGTAAAAGGATTTTTCTGATAGGTTAGAATTTCACTAAATTCATAAAAACTGTAAAATGCGAAGCAGCCTTTGGTCTGGTTATGGTTTTGTCTGAAGTCATCTTGCAAAACTCACTACAAAGATTCATTTAATTTTTTATGCTTTCAGATTGAGGCAAATCAACCTGTCTGTGCAAGATATGTCGGTATCGTACACCCCAGACTTTCCAGGAACACCGGGAGGTCTCAATGTGGAATTTAAGAAGATGTTACCCAAGAGCAGCCCACGCTTTGGTGCTTTGAGTCATCACTCCTTCTTCTCCAGACACAACCCTCATCCACACAGGGTGAGGCATATTCAAGGTGCGGCAATTCTGTCATATTTTACCTTTCCTGAAAAATATATGTTAATTTGAAGTACATATTATAGTATGTGTGTATGTATAGTTATTGGCGTATGTGAGGAAATCCTACTTTTTTCCTAAACTTCTGCAACAAGAACTCTCTTTTAACCCATAAAAACCAAAATAATTTACTGATATACAGTGTTAAATAACTGTTGGTCCATTAATCCTATCAATACATGGAAAGAATTCATTTAAAATGCAGTTTATCGTCTTTTCTTGGTCATCAGATATGACCCATTTGGGCGTTCAGAGGCTCCATAGTTACCATGGAAACACCATCATCTTCTACAACATTGAATCACCAGTAAAACTAGGGTTGCTCTGTAAAAAGTGAAACTTAAGACCTTACAACTTAAGTTCCTTACAAACGAGTGCAGCGTTACACCCCGAATTTCCACACAGTGCACATGTTATAATCAAACGTTAGTTCGCCACAGTGCAACTCAATACCGGCCTGTTAGCTGGCTGTAAACTGTGGAATCGATTTCCTGAACAGAGGCACATCTCATTACTCTGTGTATCATTGAGACATGCTTCCATTTAGGAAATCCATTCCACAGTTTGCAGCCAGCCAACAGAGCAGCCAGCAGGGAATCACTTATGTCAGGGGTATTCAAATCTGGTCCTCGAGAGCCAGTGTCCAGCATTTTTTAGATAGTTCCCTCTTCCAGCACACCTGGTACAAGAAAACAAAAGATCAGCTCTTCATCATAGTCTGCAGAAGCCTGATAATGATGTAATGTCTTCCAGGTGTGCTGAAAGAGGGAAATATCTAAAATATGCAGGGGACCGGCCGTCAAGGACTGGATTTGAATGAGTCATTTCAGCAGACAACATTAAAGCATAGATGCAGCTCATATATCAGAAATATCTGCAAGTTGAATTGGAAATTTCTGATCCATTAATTACATTGATATTGGAACCCGGTACTAATACTGGATTTGATCGGTCCCATCCCTCCTGTATACCTTCATAAGCCTCATAATCAAATTCACCCGTGTTGAAGAAACACTGCCATTTCAGCATCAAACTCCATTCTTTTCATTTAGAGATGATTCCAGTGGAGAACACTCACATTGTCACTTTCTTTGACTCTTGAAGTTGTTTCTTAATGGTTTCCATCACAGTAGAATGACTTACTACTCCCTCTAGTGGTCACATAAATCCCTTGGCCTGCCACTATAAAAAATCCAGTTCGTATCTCTACAATCCAAAACACTGGAACTCGCAGCTCTTTATTCTTAACGTTCTGATGGTAATTTTAGGTCATTTTTTTTTAGTTTAACCAGAACTGTGAATCAACAAACAGTAACTTAGCAAAGATAACAACATCCCATAAAAGCCTTATACCTTAATAAGTTACAAAACCAAACTCAGCCATGTAAAAGAAACTCTGACAGTGATTTCATTATTCACTCATTACCTCTGACTGCAGGAAATTAGCAGCTAAAGGTAATTAAATTAAATCAGACATTTTTCTGATCTTGTTTCAAGATTTTCCCATTCCTAACCCAAGTTCAAAACAGAATATGAAATGTATACGTATATGCACCATGAAAGAAGTCGATGCATCATTGGCACATGGGCTTTGTTGTCGCCTTTAGTCTCAGCAGGAATTTCTTGAGTTTTATCTGCAGTGTGGTGCTTTGATTGCTATGCTATTCTTAAGTACTTTACCCTGTGTGTGTGAATCCTATGCCTCAGGTCTCAACGGCAGGCCGGTGTGCTCAGTGAGAGATGATTGGTATGTCACTTCATCTTTATTTCCTCATCCGCTTCTGAAGAGCCACATCCTCAAGAGGGGAACCGATCCATCTTCGACACTGCCGCTCGCTCAGAGTCTTTACGGCGCTACGGGTTACAAAAACAAATTGGGTAATATAGACAGCAAATTATACTCATTTCCTCTCAAAGGCTCTGCCACAAGAATGATTCACACAGGATGTTATGTCTTCATTTTGCAGCGTTTTATTCCGAGGCATGGAGAGATGAATTGAAAGAACTCGCTGCTAAGATCAATTTGGCGTCACAAGCACAGAAGGACAAACAAGAGGTAAATGTGATCCAACAATTACAGTTGAGTCAGTACCCACAGCCTCTACTGCATCGGCCCATCAAAGACACAAAAGACCCCCTTTTGCACACAGAAGGCTCATGATGCTCAAAAAAGGTTGAGAAACAATGATCTAGATCAGGGTTCACCAATCCTGGTCCTCGAGGGCCGGTCTCCAGCATGTTTTAGATACTTCCCTCTTCCAACACATTGTACAGGTTGTAGAAATTTATTCGATTTTTAACGGAATGAATATAAAAATATCTTTGCAGCACCTGGGGTGGTTCAAATTTTTAAAAAATTCAACTGTTAAGGTCCCCAAATATGCAAATAAATGTATCAAAGATTAGTAAAAGTGGGTTCAGCAAAATATGACCCCTTAAACTCTCTCTCAGTTTCAGAATGTTTGTAAGTCATTCATTCAGATTCAGGTAAGCATCATGCAAATTTTCAAAATGTATTGTCATGACCCGGCTCAAGGAATGACAAGAGGACGCCAACAATGAAGTATCTGTCGAAGAATAAGGAGATTTATGCACAATAAAGCAAAGAGAAACGTGAAAAACAATATTAATCATATGGGATGTGGCATCTGTAGCATCAGTAATGGGGAGCGGGTTGAGGTGAGTGAATGAGATGAGTGTGGGTGTTGTAGGGTGTAAAACAACAGACAGAGATAACGAAAAGATACAGGTGGTCTAGCGCTGGTGTCAGTCTGAGCAACGAAGGAGAGAGAGAGTGTCCAGCAATTTGTCACCGGTATAAATAGGCGTGGCACGCATGTACGCTAGTCCGCCTCCAACTCCACCTGCACACAAATGTTAGGGACAGACAAGCAGCCCACATGACCAGGAGGGAGGGGTCATGATAATATATATATATATAAAAAAAAAACATTTTGAAAGTGTTTTTAAAATAAATAAAATTAAAAATAAAAATAGGGTTGGTGGTTCAAATCCCACTCTGTCCTAGTCATGTGGTGTTGTGTCCTTGGGCAAGACACTTCACACTCCTTGCCTCCAGTGCTGCTACTCACACCAGTGTATGAATGGTCGGTGGTGGTCGAAGCGGTGAATTGGCAGCCACGCCCCCGTCAGTCCGCCCCAGGGCAGCTGTGGATGCATATGTAGTTTACCACCACCAGAGTGTGAATGTGTGAGTGAATGAATAATGGATCGACTATGTGCGCTTTGAATATGCATTAACTCATTCACTGCCATTGACATGTTTTGGCATCATTTCAAAGCTGTTCTGAAAACGCCTGGCAGTGAATGAGTGAATAGAAAAGTGCTATCAGAATCTCATCCATTATTATTTATTATTATCAAAATATAAATATATAAAAAAGTAGCATAAGATCATACCTTTGTGGACCAAAATATAACACAAATGAATATTTTTAATCCACTTACTGTTTTTAACAGAGGTCATTTTTTACCCGTTTATGGAAGAGTGGATCTAAGGGTTAAGAGTGTCACTGTCCAAATACTTATGGATCCCAGTGTATGTATGAGTGTTGTTGTGTAACATCAAACAGTGACAGAACATTACTAACCAGCTTCTGAGGAACACAGTTTGGTCACTGTTTTCCAGAACCCACTGGAAGAAGACATCATCCGCCGTAAGACCCAGTACTCAGCGCAAACTGGGAGAATAATCCCCCCATCATCCAAGTCTCACCAGCGCAGATCCCATTCCCAGCGCCTGGGCTACCCTCAACCCCTCCATGACCAGGAACTCACGGTAAAGCTGTTTGTTTCAGCTCCTCAACTGATGTTTAGGACCTGGCCCTCTGTCCACAGTCACAGACAAATTCACGGGTTCTTCTTCATCAACAACACTAGAACTGCGAAAACCCCATCATAGCTACAGCCACTGCGTTCTTATTTTCTTTTTTATTTCATTTCTCATTTGTTTGTGGAATTTCTACCTGTCTTGTGTTTGTTGTATGTTGATGCTGTGAAATTTCCCCAGTCCTATCCATCCATCCATACATACATACAGACATACATACATATATACATATGCATGCTGGTGAGAAATTAACAAAATACGTGGGAGGGGTGGGGTTTGTTGTACCTGGTACCACTTGTTTTACTTGAGAACACATTAAGCCATATGTGTTCCCTGAACACCTTTGACTGTTGATATTTTCAGTGTGATTTTTGGACTTTGCAAATTCACCCCGCAACTTGGATTGGAACATTTGGTGGGTGAGTTTCGGCCCACAGGCCTTATGTTTGACACCCCTGCTTTAGTGTATCATGTTTTTTTCCGATTTCCTTAGTGATGCAGGCAGGGAAAACCTTACATATTTGACTGTATTTCGTACTCGTACTCGTCGTCTTCCGCTTATTCGGATCCGGGTCGAGGGGGGCAGCAGCTTCAGCAGCAAGGCCCAGACTGTATTTCATATTGTCATATTAGGGGTTTCATATTGGGGGTTGGTATGTGTTGTTTAGCCTGATATAGTTCTCATTGATTAACATTGATAGTTTTAGTCTGTTGTCTTTATTTACTCTAAAATCTTCTTTCATTAGGTGTTGGAGGTGCTTTGTCAGATCCTACAGACGGACTCTCTATCCACAGTGCAGCAGTGGCTTCTGCTCGCAGGTCAAAGAGGTTTGTGTTCTAGCTCAATAATGAAATAATCAGTTAAAAACATTGATTTGTAGCTTCTGTGACTAAGGCTACGTTCAGACTGCAGGCAAATGTGACCCACGTCGGATTTTTTGGCCTGTATGGGTCCTGTATCTGATCTGTTACAGTTTGAACAACAAACTGACCAAGGCCACTTTCATATGAGGTCCTAAATCCGATACGTATCAGATAGTTTTTTGTAATGCAACTTCAGTCTGAACGGCCAGGTTGCATTTATCTGACCTTTACGTCGCTGAAATGTGACAAACGTCACAATTCTGCTTCCCAGGAGAAGGAGCAGTGGGAAAAACATATTTACTTCCATAAACACAATACGTACCCACATGGTCACGTATTAGGTCAGGACCTCTTTTGCACATGAGGGTCACTTCAGGGTTGCATTCAGTTCATACTCAAAACTGATAGAAGTCACATTTAATGTGTAATATGAATGAGCACACAAAAAATTTAGATTTCACCAAAAAATTTGCTGTCTGGACAGAGCCTAAGAAAATGACCAGTATTTAAAGGTAATGAAATGTTAGATGGAATTTATATAGAGACCTGGTTTTAGCAAAAAACAAATGACAAATGAATGAATTATTTTGCAAATTTCGGGTTGAAGGTTCAGTTTGTTTCAGTGGTGATGCTGTATTTAGTTATTTGACTGGAATGACCCTCATCTCACCCTCCTCTATGGTGGCAAAAAGAGAAGTGTTTTTTAATTAAGATGGAATGAACTTTGTTTCACTCTCACACATAGCAGATCATTTTAAAGACAAAAAAGAAAAGAAAAGAACACACCCGCCCCTCTGGATATTGAAACTACTCATTCTAAGTAATTATAAAATAAAACTTAACCCTCTGAGACCTGAACAGCCACCGGTGGCCAAAAACACCAACTGAGCTAAAATGTTCAACAACTTTTCAGCCATTAATCCTATCAATATATGTAAAAATTCAAATAAAATCCAGTTTCTCAGCTGCTTTTCACGGTCATCATATGTTAAATATTGGGATGTTCAGATACTATACAATGCAATGATATTAATCATAATACAAAACTATATTATAACATTTATCATTATTGTTTTGTATCCCAGACCCCTGTTAGAAAAGAAACACCTGAATTCAACATGTCCCAATACTTTTGACATGACTGTGGATGTTGGTTGACTGCCATGTAGTGTATGAATATATATTAGAATTAAACAAGAACCAGTCATAGAATATTATTATTATTATTATTATTATTATTATTATTATTATTATTATTATTATTATCATTATTATTCTCATCATCAACAATATTATTCTTATTATCAGTGAGTCATAAATCTACTGGTGCCTGACAGTTTCAGTCACATGAGTTCACTGCCAGATCAAATAGTCAGTCGGAGAAGAGCTGTTCTAGCCAATCAGAGGCAAGAAAGGCTGTGCCTTCCCCCACCATCCTATGTTTCACAAATTACTGCGTATGCACTTGGCCTTAGGTGGTGGTGATGCTACCTAGCCATCTGGCATGCATACTACATCGATAAATAGGAAATTTCACACACTTTTGCATGTCCGCCTACATGCAGATTTTCCCCCAAAAACGCACGTCTAAATACGGAATTTAAAGTGAGAACGCAACGCCACTTTTGCATTTTTGGTTCAGATTGTTTCGGTCTTAACATAGCCTGTTGATAAGATAAGATATACTTTATTCATCAGACAATATGCATCAAATATAACAGAAATATAAAAAGATACAAACTATAAAAATGTGTTAAAGTGACTAAACATGACCAAAAATAGCAATAGTATTAATAAATAAAGTAACAAATATGTAGTAGGTGACTAAGTGTTCAAGTGAGTGACGTTGACAGATGCAGAAGTCTGTTCAGAGCAGGATGCACTTTAGGCCAAGCTGTTGATGCACTGTGATCCCTCAGAGAAGGATCTGGTGATGGGGATGATCAAACAGGCTCTAGATGGCATTGACCTCCACCAGCCGAGCATGGACTCACCTCCATTATTCGATCAGTCATGGAGGAAACCTTGGAGAACCAGGTCGGGACGATTCTCTCTGTTTTACAGTTTTCATCTTCAGAAAGTACCTCACGTATAAACACGTTTACCAGTATTTTGTCTGTCTGTTTTTTTCTTTAGCTCTTCCAGAACGTGCCAGTCTTCAGCCTCAACCTCCAGTGAAGACAAACCAGGTAACTAAAAACTTTAAATAAGACTGTTTCTAAAGTCCACCTGGTCCTTTTCTTTCTTCTGAATTATAAAAAGCCTTAACATTGAAACTTATTTTATAGAAGAACAGAGTGCATCCAGAAGGACCCATCTTTATACATAATCCTATTCTTCTAAAGCTTAATTCAATCTTTTTTGAACTATTGAAATGCATTGTTGAACCCATGACAGTCTGAAGGATGGAACATGGATAAATTATAAATAAAATGTCATAATGGTATCCAAGTCCTTGAAATGCATAGTCTTAAACTTCTGTAACTTCAGTAAAGAATCTGAGGAGGACACCATATGACTGTTTTTCAACCTTGGGGCCTGGAATTCAAATGGGGTCACCTGAAATTTCTAGTAATTGATTTAAAAAAAAACAAACGTACTAATAAAAAAAATATATAGTGAGTTGAGAGACAATCATATTACATAAGACATGACATTAGTTGCTTTTCTACTGACCCTCAAATATTGCAAATATAACTTGCATATTATTTATTTCTTATTTCGTATTTTATTTTGAACATGTAGACAAAGAAAGTAAAACAAAACAAGACCCACCAACCAGATATCAATAGTTATACTTAAAAGGTTGATAGGTAAACAACGTTATGTACAATGTAGCAATGTAAGTTGTAATAATACAACTAGCAAATAGATAAAGTGACACATACTCGAAAAGGAGTAGGAACAAGTATAAACTTATATACTCCTACCCCCAATCTCCCTTTCTCATGGTTTGTATGTAAATAATAGCAATTATTATCTTATAATAATAATAACTAATTTAATACCAATAATGACAATAACATAACAATGTGACACACAATTTTTGATAATTACACTAATATAGAAATACCCTTATAAAAAAAAGAAATACCCTTATAGTTTTTGTAAGAAAAAAACCCCAAACACATAAAACAAAACAAAAAAAACTATCAATCATTAACAAATATCAATAAAAGAAGTAATATTTTGTGTAATATTCTATCTAATATTATACTAAAATATTATTTTATGATATAATAAAGTAATATTCTGTGTAATATTCTATATAAAGCCTCATCATTAGTAGACCACTGACCACCATTTAAACACTGAGAGAACATTGTGTAGCCATGAATCTGCTGAGTTGGACCACTAGGGATGCACCGATACCACTTTTTTCCAGACCGAGTACAAGTACGAGTACTTACATTTGAGTACTTGCCGATACCGAGTACTGATATGAGTACTTACTAATCCCATTCCAGTTCTTAGTTCCTTTTGAAAATGTGCTTTGTTGTCGTTGTCATTTGTCTGACTGGAACAAAGTGCTGCTAACATTTAATGTGTTGGAATGAGCGTTTCTCAATAAATCCACCAGGGGGCGCCACTCTGGACAAATATCAAAGAAAAGTAAAGTTTCATGAGAAGAAGAAGGAAGCCAGTAATAACAAGCTTGGAGCTGACAGAGGGAACATTAATGTTACTGAGCAAAATTACAAATGTCTGTAAAAACATCAATTTTACTTCAAACTTGGCAAAATATACAGAGGCAATTGATGCTGACATTAGCTCACACATAGACATGATGACATCAGCTGGATCGATGCCAAAATAAGCTACAATATGTGTGAGGGGCGGGGTTTGTTATGCCTGGAACCACGTGTTGTATTTTATTTATTTATTTTCATATTTTCTGTTAGTTTTATTCTACTGTACTTACCATTTAAATTTTCTCATCTTTTATTGTTTATCTTTCTTATGCTACAGACCAGAGTAAGTATATTTTTCATCTGTCATGTGCCATTGATTAACTGATAATAAAACTGAGTCTGAAAAAGAGAATACATCACATGCACTTTAGTAAAAACTACGTATTTACTTAAAAGTAATTTAGTACAAAGTCAAAGTACATATAGATGCAGTGTGAAAGTAAAACTCTTTGGCACAAATGTACAATTTTGCGCAGAAGTATTACGTCTATTGTTTTGTTTTTGTTGTTTTTTTTGTTAAGGACTGAAATGAGCATATACGTCTCACTCTCTTTCCTTCAGATATAACAAGAAAATACAGAAAAAAAAATGCACACACTATCTCCATGAAATAAAATAGAAATCTGGAAGAGTCCAGCAGAGAAGAAATGATGCCTAAAATAATAGCTTTTACATAAATGGAACACCAACGATTCTTTTTGTAGTTATTTTCTAAAATAGTTGATAACTGATGTAAGTTTCCTCCTACAGAGCGGATCGGAGACGCAGAGGTTCTTCAAGTCTGCAGCGATGACACTCACCGCACAGAGAACGTGCAGACGCCATGAATGTGATAAAACGATCAAAAACATGGAAATCTTCTGACACAAATCCATTGGTAGTAGGATTTATATAGAACTGTTAGAAGGATTTGCTTCACGTATATGTAAGAGGCTTCAAACACATGTTAATGATTATTTGACCTGATGTGTTTTCATTTACATCTTATTAAGCTACACAACACTGATGTGTGCTGCTTTATATTTTCAGAAGTCTTCATATTTTCCTGTAGAGGTTGCATAGTTATATTTCTAATTACTTGTTTCTATGACAATAAAGCTGTTTAACCTCAGTTTATTTGCTTTAAGATCATAATAAAATGCACATAAAACAATTTCATGACTTTTTTAGAATTAATCCTCAAACTTAAACAGCGAATCATGACCAAAAATATCTAAAATATCTGAAAAGTTTTCCTTTAATCTTATTGATACATACAAAAAATAGTAATTCATCTTTTCATGGTCATCAGGTATGACCAAATTTGGACATTCAGAGGCTTCGCAGTTACCATGGAAACACAGTCATCTTCTACAACATTCATTCATTCATCTTCTATACCCGCTTTATCCTCACTATGGTCACGGGGGTCGCATGGAGCCTATCCCAGCTACTTAGGTCTTCTACAACATTGATTGACCAATAAAACCCAGTTGGATAAATTACTGGTTGTTGATGTTTAGTTAATGATAGATTTTGCTGAAAAAGTCACTTTTTCTTCAGTTTTCTCTGTTTCTGATGTAATAACCCTCAACTTTAACCTGAGCTTTAATGAACTTCTATATGATCAATAAAATAAATATAAGAAAATGCATGATTTTCACTTAAAAATGCAAAATACAGAGGATAATATTAGAATAAATGGTGGTGAATCACTTAAAGCAGCATATGATTTCCATCACAAATTTTTCTTCAGATTTTTAAAATCCCAGGCCTTTTTGGAAATTTTGTCATGAATTGCATTGTGGCGATGGGAATTCCATGAAGCCCCAGTTTGGCTGCCTCTTGGTGAAGCTGAACCCAAATGTCACCTTTACCTCCATCCACCAATTGCACTCACTTTTTAAAACAACCCTGGTGGACTGTAGAATTTTACATTACAGTGATCTGGCTCGCTTTGTTGCTGAAACTACGAGAAACCGCTTTCGGTCGGTCGCCATTCCCACAATGCCCCCTGGAAGATTCTGTTGGGTTTCTGTAAAACTGCTCAAGAGCCTGGCATCGATCAGCTCTATATGTAAAGTGTCATGAGATAAGTTTTGTTCATGTTTGGTCATGAGATAAGTTTTGTTCATGTTTGGTGCTATATAAATAACATTTGATTGATTGACCTTATGACAAAATTTCCGAAAAGGCCTGAATGACATTTCAGTTTGTTAGTAAACAAGCGGACTGTGTTTATGATGGAGTCATCTTTGAAGTTGCTCACCGTGAGGAAGGTGATTCAGGAGTGTAAGCATGGAAAGAGTAGTGGATTAGTGATAATTAGGCTAGCACCGGGCTTTTACAGATTCAACAAAACAATTGTGGTAAAAGTCCTACGCTGCTTTAACCCTTTACATTCTGTTTACTCTCCTTGTCTTACAGGTCAAAAATGACCCGCCCTACCAAAGCCCCAAAATAAGGCAGCGTAATTGAATTTTAAATCCAAAATCTATTTTGCCATGATGAAACAACCTGTTATTTATCAATTCATCTCAATTTAATTTCTTTTTTATTGTGTATTTTTTGTTACACGATACAAAAAGACGATCACCAGTGAACATTATTACACTTTTTTTTTTTTTTTTTTACCACAAACCAACTGTCATAACAGTTTTCTTGTACACAGTAAAGGTTTGTTATTGCTATTGTATAAATGTGAAGTTATTACTTCTGAATTAATTATATTGAAAGGGAAAAAAACAGTCAACAGTGTGGAGCTTTTTTGTCAGCAGTTTATTCGTTTATATTTTTTATTAAGGTAATTATAAAAATACCTGTTGGACAGTGAAACGTCTCCTCATGGCTTCAGCAGGAGCCAACTGGGGCTCCTGTGATTCAGGGGACCTTTATATCCTCTGCACTGAATTTGTTTTTATTATGTCTGAGATTGTTTTTTGTTTTGTTTAGGAGCTTGTGTGATGTGAG
>JAQQZY010000012.1:28204971-28215143 GCA_030068375.1 Ostorhinchus rueppellii
ACTGGCGACTTGTCCAGGGTGTACCCCGCCTTCGCCCAAAGTAGCTGGGATAGGCTCCATGCGACCCCCGTGACCCTCGTGAGGATAAAGCGGGTATAGAAGATGAATGAATGAAGTGGAAGAAAACTTGCACAACCTGCCTGTTATTGAGGATGAAATTCATTGAGCAGAAGTAGTGATATAAAAACCAGAGGGAGAGGTTGATCTCCCCCACCCCCCAATCATAGTTTTAGATATCAAGCTGTACAAACACGATTTGCATGGCCAACTTTCGAAAACCACGGCCAAAAAACGGTGTCTTATGCCGCGTTTCCAGCTCGGGTTGGCTCGATTCAGTATTCCTGGAGATCGTTTTCCATTAAAGGCTCTTACTGACTTTACAGAACCTGGATGTCATAGCGATGCAACACGTTATTTCCACGTCGTCTGGTCAGAGTTACTGAAAACTCGTTTGTTGCATGTTGTATGAATTTTTACGTCAGCCACCAAAGACTGAATCTCCTTGACCGACATAGTGTAGTTTTGGGCTGTTATTATGTGGATGAATGTACCGCTATATTTATTGTCAACTTCCGCATCTGTTTTTTTGTAAAACCGTGGGCCACAGAGAAAACACTGACCAATCAGTGGTCTGCATTGTTTAGTATCGCTTGGAACGTCGGCAGAGATGACACCAAAAAACTAGTACCGGGTACCAGATTCCAGGTCCTTTTTCGCAATGGAAATGCAAAAAGGCTGAGCCGAGTTGAATAGGTAGCATGTAGTGGAAATACGGCATAAATATCTATATAATTGTGTCTCACCTTGTCAGTTCCTAATTTTGGCTAAATCCATCCTTTTTTCGCTAAAATTACAGCGAAAGATCATCTGAAGTACACAAGTAGCAAATGATTTCCGGTTCTACATTTCACCAAGAAACACGCAATGTGATTGGTTAATTGATGAACCATTTGAAAAGAGACCCCCCCCTCCCCCTCCCACCGTCTGGTCAGCTGCCAGGAAAAGGAAAACACCTGCACCCCCTGATTTGGTTTTTGCGCAGCCAAAACTCTGATTCCTGCCCAAAACTATGGGTATTAGGGCTTTTTTCACTGTGTTCCTGTATTTTACCGCCGGAACGATTAATGATCCAAATAACCATCACAGAATTTAATGACTCGCTGCTGCTCTTGTGGGGATATCTGATTCCACAAGATGAATAACTGAATTAACAAAGGCAGCAGCAGCAATAAAATAAGTAGTATCAGTGGCGGAATGAAGCAGAACCATCAGTATGAGAGCAGACGTGATTCTTCATTTTAATCCACTTTTATGTGTGTAGTATCTGCGTCTGTGTCTGTCCTGCACGAGCGTGTGTGGAAGCAGACACACTGTAGCTGCAGCGAGGATTAATTTGAGAGGAAATAAATCTAATTGTTGGCTAAGATGCCGTGCTTCCACTGATGGAGCTCTTCATTTAGTGGCTTTACCTCCCTGCCAGCTGAGTCTGGAACACCAGAGGATACTGGAATACTGGACCGGGACCAGCTCTGTACAGTATCCCCACAAACATTTATGAATAGAACAATTTATCCAAGCGTTTTCCAGCTCCAAAGGATGGAAAAAGACTCGCCCCTCCCCCGTAAAAAAAAAAAAAAAAACATCAACTCAATGCAGGTCCAGATGAAGCGATGATACCAAGACAGATTTCATGTTTAATAAGCTCTGTGTTGAAAACTAAATACCTTATCTCCACCTTTAATACATGTATGAATAGGTCTTAGTAAGTACTTTGATGTGACGTGTGTTATATTTTACAGAAATAACATTTTAGGGTAAAATATTTTAAGTACTGCTTTGTCTTTTTTTTTTTTTTCACTTTACGCACATGTACAAAACATGCTATTCTCATAAGAAACTGATACTAAATGAAACATGGGTCTTTCGCTACGATGTTAATTAGGTGCGTGTGATATGACGATATTAGATCATGAAGGATTAGAACATATCGACGATCCGACAAAGCAGAACGATCATGGAATTGTCTATAATATGATGTAATCGTGGCTGACAGTGAATCACGAGTTGCTCATTAAGTTAAACAGACTAATCCTCGAAAGACACAGACGGATATGGACGGAGCGCTCTGTCCGTCCTCGGCGTACATTCCATACTGTATGTAATTCCATCCATTTTCTGGGAGTTTACGGATGCATATGCAGAGAATATGTCTCCGTACGACTGGGAAGTCTAGGAGCAGTGTTGCCATTTGAACAGAATCATTTCCAGAAATAACAAAACTTTTCAAAGAGCAGCTGTAGTCGCGTTTCCATTAGGCTTATCTGCAAAACTTTACTGATATTTACAAAATTTCGAAAAAAAAAACCAACAGAAGTGCGTGATGTTGGTTTTTCCATTACATCACAAATGCAATGATTTGTTTATTTATTACAAAGTCAACCCACCCAACATATTTCATTCATTCATTTTCTGAACCTGATCCTCACTAAGGTCACAGGGGTCACATGGAGCGTATCCGAGCTACTAAAGGCTGAATGTGGGGTACACCCTGGACATGTCACCGGTTCATCACAGGCTGAACATACAGAGACAAACAATCACTGTCGCATTCACACCTATGGGCAATTTAGATTAGCCCATTAACCTATCAGTGCATGTGTTTGGATGGTGGGAGGAGCCAGAGTACCCAGAGAGAACCCATGCAGACACAGGGAGAACATCCCAACATATCTGAATTGTTAAAATAACAAAATAAATGAGTCACAAATACACTTGAATCCAAACTGGTGTTTAGTTTTCATTGCCTGTGAGTGTATTTTAAGCCTTTTTAGATTTAATTTTATATTTTATCTATCTTTATCTATCTTTTTTTCTGCAAGTGACACTGACATTTTGTAAACAGTTCCATAAAATATAGTTCTTAGGCTAAAAAAAAATTGCATATTTGAGAAACGAAAGGTGAAACTTTAATTTTTGACACTGATATTCACTTTGGCTTGATCTAACCCTGCAGCCGAAGGAGTCTGATCTTGCTCTTGTTGCCGACTGTTGCTAGGTATCCGTCTCTCCTTTTAACCAATGGAAACTAAAATAGCGCTCTTCCGACTGCGGTTATCTGGCACTCGAGTTTCCATCACACATGTAACTCAATCACCCCGTCATCTGCGCTAATTCCCAACACATGAGTAACACCGGTATAATCATAGCCATCACTCATCGCTCCACAACAATAGTTCATCCAGCGCACAGCTGTTCCCATCGAGCAGGAGCTACAGAGAGCAGAGACGCTGAGGTTTGTCTCATTTGGATGTGAATAAATAAATAAAAAAAAAAAATAGTAATAATAAAAGTAAAAGTGCAGGATTCATGCTGCATTCAAGTGCTACCAGGATAATGATCCTTTCCACTGGCGAATTCGAAATTACCAGTGTGTTGCGTTTAAGTGCTTTTGTTATCGTAGCAAAATGAAAAATACTTGACACACAATTTATCATGACCTGCTACTTGGATGAATCAGTTTTGGACGCGTTAACCTCACATGTGAAACTCATTTAAGTACAGGAGCTATATTCAATCCAATAGGATCTCAAAAGGACACACCGGGAAAAAAAATTGCATAATTGTAACAGGGTCAGTTATTTTGCAGCAATGTGGGCATGCAGATGGTATTGAGTACTGACTGTTGTTGTTATCATTACACAAAATCTGTTCATTTTATTTTCATTTGTTTTGGTTCATACCTGACAGGTTGGGCCTCTGAGTCAGTATGTGGAACTTTTACTTTGACTCAGTTTCCGGATGTATACTTTATAGTGTGACACTACATTTTTGCGTCTTTATGGCTGTGTCCGAAATCCCTCCCTACTCCCTATATAGTGCACTATATAGTGACCACACCATTTTGTAGTGGTGTCCAAATGCTTAGTGTACATTGATGTTCACTATATAGTGCACTTAATGTATTCCACAATTCACCACGATATGTAGTGGACAACTGATGGTCACTAGACGGCCCGATATATCCCATAATGCATTGCAGCCGTGGTGCCAAAAATTACGGAGAAATTAGATTAGAGAAACATTAGATTAGATCGGTATAAATGTACTTAAAAAAAAACAATAAAAAACCTCGGTATGATATGTATTCAACATGTAAACAAACCCCGCCAAACAGCATTATTGGCACGTTTCAGTTGTGCGACAGTAATGATGTAATTAACTGTACGGCGAAGTAGTGTCCGAAACCGTTTTCCATTTTGATTGATGAGTTCACTATATAGTCCACTACATAGAATTCCCTATGTAGTGAACAGGGAGGAGTTAATGAGTGAGTAATTTCAGACACAGGCTATCGCTTCCCTATTGTTACTGGTTCTCTATGGAAGAGGTAAGCAGCTGTGTAGTTGGGGGAAATTTCTATTTTACCCTTTGCTAATTTCATTTTTAAGTGAACTGGCTACTTCAGACTATGTGTGAGTTGCTTACAATGTGCTGAAAAACATTTTTGTGTCATTTGGTCTGTGTAGGGGCTTATCCTTTTGGAATTCGTTGATTGGAAGATTTTGTATGTTTGTTAATTTTCAGGTATGCTATGTTCTGTTTTGATAATTTAATGTATTATGTCCCTTATTGTTCCTGGTTCTCTATGGAAGAGGGGCATATACTTTTGGAATTCACTGTCCCCAGGATTTTGTATGCTTAATTGTTAGTTGTCAGGAGCCAAAAATAAAGAGACTACCTACAAAGTTGAACGTGTGGGTCTCATCCCTAAAAACAATGCAGTCAGACACCACTCGTTACATAATAACCTAAAAAAAATAACGACAACTCCAAACTTTTTCTATCCTTTAGAGTTAAAAAAGTGTAAATCATATTATGAAAATGTGAATAACCTAAACAACCATGTACAACCTGAGGAAAAAGAAGCACAATTTCAACAATTGTTATGCCCAGACAGTGTGAATTGTAAACACCTTCACCATCTGGTGCGTTTCTTTACTGCAGCAAAGAAGAAAAGTAAGCAGAAATGTTGGAGGGAATGTGGAGAATTTGATGTAGCTCACACAAGTCTGTTGGAAATGTGATAAAATAAGTGTGTTTTGGGAGATGTGTGGAGTGTTCCAACAAATAATGGAGTATGAGATTCCAGTGTGTAGCGATGAACTGTAACTGTGTAACTTGTCTGACGGAAATGTAGCAGGACACAACGTATACTAGGTTAAAGTACTTTTAGTGGCTAATTAAAAAAAAGCTATTTCAAGGAACTGGGCAAAGACAGAAGCATCAACAAAGGACCAATGAATCACAATTATTGAAGGAATATACACGATGCAAAAACAAACTCACAAACTGCAACTACAAGAAGCAAAAATGGATAAAAATGGAAAAAATAGAGTGATTATAGAACCCGGAATGGTGAATGGACTGAAAAATGTGACTGTGTTGTGTATCCAATTGAGGTTTGTTTGTTCACTTTTTGTTGTTTTTGCTGATTATATGTTTATATAATTCAATAAGTGGAAAAAAAACACCTTCATGTAATTTTACTGTTCCACAGTAAAGACAAAAATTTGGAGCTATCATTATTTATAGATTATTATGATAGTAATTTACTTATCAGATGCACACACGACTGAATTGGTGTGTTTGTGGTCCTTAAACTAATATCTTCAGTGTAAATTTTACATTTCATGAATTCATTCCATGAGCTGGATTGGATCCTTTGACCATATGTTAGACACCACTGTGCTGAAGCGTTTTGATTTTTTTGGTACCTATTTTTGGACATTAGGCAAGGCATGGCAGGTTTAATTATAGTTCATTTTATATACGAGACAATTCAAAGTTCTTTACATAAAAGATTAAAAGCATTACAGCAGGGAAGCAATAAAAAGTAAAAGCATGAGAATTTTTTTTTAAAGTGATAAAACAGGTAAAAAATTTTAAGATAAAAAAAACTGTGCAGATCTAAACTTCTGAATACAAACTTTATTCAAATGCAGCTGAGAACAGGTGGGTCTTTACATTATGTAAACTTCAAATGTGTAAAATCATCAGCAGAACATAAATAAAAGCATTGTTTATCATTAATGGTCAATCACCTGTTGCTCTCTGCCAGATTGAAAAGGTCAAAGGTTATTGTCATCTTGGCAGCTTGTGTATCAATAAAAATATGACGCGAGGGGGCATTCATGTGCATTTTTTCAGTTCGTAATTAGTATCTATATAATAAAAGTCAAGTGGCCTCTGTGTACGTATGTGTGTGTGTGTCTGGGGTTTCACACATCATCCGTATAGAGCCGACTGCTGTAGTTTGTCAAACTTATGTATTTTTGCTCAAGGAACAGACTAGCGAAAACGGCAAGTTGATAGGACTAATATTTTGAGCGATATTAGTAGTTTTGGAATACAACAGCCTTACAATCATGTTGCTATGGCCAGAAAACGTTGGCAGTGACATGAATACGCAACAGCATGAAAACCACCACATCTAGAACTAGGAATGGATCGATACCAATACCAATACCAATACCAATATTGGGTATCGGTCTGATACTCAGTGTGTGTACTTGTACTCCGATACAACTGTACCGATAGCACTTATGGCTACGTGACATTCACAGTTCAGTGCAGCAGGTACGGAGGAGTAATGTCAGCAGTGTGGAGACTCAACTAAATAAACAATGGTGACAAAAGTAACGTTAAAGACACAGACGGAACGTTCTGTCCGTGCTCTGCGAACGCAATTCTGTCTGTTTTCCAGGTGCTAACGGATGCGTACCCAGACGGAGAATACCAGCGGAACAGTAGAGGTAGAGGATCTGTTCAAAGAGCCACTGTGTGAGTTAGAGACAAACTACTGACATATTTATGATAACTACCACCATCAATATCAACATTAGTATCCACATATCTACTACCTCCTCTGTCGTCTCCATATTTGGTATTACTGACTTTCTTCTTCTCATAAAACTTTACTTTTCTTCGTAGTATTTATCCAGTATGGTTAATTCAGAGCAGCGCCCCCTGGTGGATTGATTTAGAACTGCTCATTCCAACACATTAAATGTCAGTAGTAGCACTTTATTCCAGTCAGACTAATGACAACCACAATAAAGCACATTTTCAAAAGGAACTAAGAAGTGTAATGGGATTACTAAGTACTTGTATCAGTACTCGGTATGATCAAGTACTCAAATGTAAATACTTGTACTTGTACTCAGTCTGGAAAAAAGTGGTATTGGTGCATCCCCATGGATCAACTCGGTAGTTACCTCTGCCAAGGAGGTTATGTTTTTGCCAGCGTCTGTCTGTCTGTTAGCAAGATAACTCAAAAAGTTATGGACGGATTTTGATGAAATTTTACGGATATGTCCATTCCGGGACAAG
Organism: Ostorhinchus rueppellii; assembly: GCA_030068375.1. Lineage (NCBI taxonomy): Eukaryota > Metazoa > Chordata > Actinopteri > Kurtiformes > Apogonidae > Ostorhinchus > Ostorhinchus rueppellii. Next base: position 28,212,361 of record JAQQZY010000012.1, read on the forward strand.
GAAGAGATGATTAAATTTTGGAGGTGACCTCCAAATCCACCGTCTGGATCCAGGAATTTTTTCAATGTATTCTTTATCAGTGCGACAGGGCATGGTGGACCAGAGTTGATTATGAGGTCATTCAGCACCATCTAGTGGAGGAAAGTACAAACATTACCTTAAAAAAAAAAAAAAAAAACTATCTTGGCGGAGGTCTTTACTCTCCGAGCGCTTTTCTAGTTTCCCATAATTCCCATAGCACCTGAAGGCATCGCTGTTCCTGAGAACCTTCAGTCCGTTGCATTCTTTTCTGTGGAGCCTCATCAGAGAGTCTAACGTTACTGTGAGTCCGGATCCATCCAAAACACATCACATTAATTTGTGACTTCATTGTCTTATCTGTCATGTGCTTGGAATGCTATAAAATCGCGTCCCCCCGGGCACATGGCGAAGCACCAAACCAAACCAACGTAATCTGTAAACTGGAGGTGATGTCATGCTTCACCTGGGAATCATCTCTGCAGGTAAAGGCCTCGCTGCAGAGGACACACCGGCTGCAGAGCTTATCAGAAAAAAAAAGTACGACACAGTTGGAAAAGCGCAGATGGGGTAGATTGTCCTGCATGTGCAGCTCTGATAAACACAACACTAGTTATGGGAACTGGTGATTTGGCTCAACTCAACGATAAGAGCACACTTTATCAGCTCCCAAACCGCTTTTCATTTAGTCCGGGTTTTATCATTCAGATCATTTAAACACTGATTTAACCCACGATAAATGACTCATATTTTACCAGAATACTGACCTTTACATTATGTTTGGAATGACATCAAATGCTACAGACACCATGAATACTACTATTTCTGCTGTAATTAACCCTTTTCAGACTGCCAGTACAACAGGCCACTTCGGTGTCTTCATGTTTTCTTCGCAATAAAAGTGCGCGTTAAATATCGGCCTCCAAAATCAGTTGTAAATATCGGCAATCAGCTGACCACACCAAAAAAAGCACACCAGTTGACCTCTACAATTGACCCAAATATTATGAAAACCAGATTTTCCAAAACCAACTACGATTGATTTCTTTTCATTTTTATTCAAAATAAAGTTGAAAGTTATTATATCAAAAACAAAGAAAACTGACGAAAAACAGACTTTTTCGGCAGGATGTATCATTAACTGAACATAAACCCGGTGTCTCCATCCACTGTCATTGATCCAACTCCATGGTGAATCAATGTTGTAGAAGATGACGGTGTTTCCATGGTAGCTACGGAGCCTCTGAACGTCCAAATGGCTCATATCGGATGACCATGAAAAGATGACTAACTGTATTTTACACCAATTACTGACATGTATTAATAGAATCAGTGGCTCTAAAGTTATTAAACCTTTTAGATCAGTAGATGGTTTAGATCGAAGGTGGATATTCGGGTTTTTATGGGTTAAAAAAACATATGAGCAAAAAAAAATCTGATCAGTCTTTCTTGGGCCGTCAGTTTAATCATCACTCCAGTGTCTTGTATTGTATTCTATTCTTCAAACATACTTTTGAAGATAGAGCGCTGGTGGTACTGCAGATATGAAGACATGCGTTCTCGTGCATCTCCGTAGAATCGTACCCGCATTTACGGCTTGAGCACAGTGCATTCCCGTCCTTATTCCTTTCAAACTCCGGCTTTTCATCAGACATGATCTCCTCTTTGTTTGTACACATCAAGCAGACACTTCAGACTAAATAATTTGCCTGCGAGCTGTCTGTCTGCGCACCTTCATATGCCCTCCCCCCTTCCCCCCGAAAACCCCTGCAAGCACAGACAGGTCTATGTTTATGTTGGCTTTGATGCAAGGAAACATGTGGACTTTACTAAGAGATGTCTGACAGCAGCGTTTAAAGGGTCACTTCGCCCAGATTAGGCAAAACACATCAACACGTACAGATCTTTTTGGGGTTTTTGTGCTTTGATATATCACCTGCAGACTCTTCTGATGCCACATGAAAGGACCTGATACTCACGGCACTTCAATCTTAAAAGTAACATCAATAAAAAGCCAAAACAACAAGACTTTTGATGTAAAAAGTAAGCAGATAATCAAAGAAGCAGACTGAGTTAATGTTTGATTCTGCTTTTTTTTTCAGTCTTTTTATTGTTTTTATGCAGGGACTATACACTGTAAAAAGTAAAACACTGAATCAACTTAAAAAATTCCTCTTCAATACATCACACATTAAAAAAAAAATGACTTGAGTAAACCAAATTAAATTACATTAAATGTTCACTGAACTGATGTAACCTATTGAAGAAAAACTTTTAAGTTTAACGGTATACTTTTTACAGTGTACAGACATTATGTTACAGAGATAAGTCAACACAAACAAGGACAGTCCCCACCTCTGTTTCCCACCCATGTTTCAATAGAGTCCCATCCCTAAAAAAGAGAAAAGGAAAAGAAGAAAGGAAAAAAAAGGAGGGAACAAATTGGCTTTAATTCTCCATACAACTACATATATTGTGCATTTTAAGAAGGAAAAGGGGGATACATTTTTTAATTAAACATGCAAATGGAGCAAAAATAGTCCCTATGAATCTGAAGTAGGGTTCTCCCCAGAAATTTATAGTATCCTGGCACCCCATGGATGCTCCTCCTCAGCTACACGGGCCGTGGTCACAGCCAAGAACGCAACAAAAAAATGCAGAGATTGTTTTGTCATGATTAGTGTCGTCTAACCTGATTGCCACCAGATGAATTGTTACAATTCATCTGGGAATCCTTCATAAGCCTAGCTCTGCTGAAGCGGGGT
>JAQQZY010000012.1:28264626-28281523 GCA_030068375.1 Ostorhinchus rueppellii
TTTGGATAGAAAAACTAGCATGTTAGAGTGAGAGAGAAAACCACTGTGGTACCCCATGGTGTGGAAAACAGAAAGATAATACAAAGAAAATAAGATCAAATATTGCACGTCTTTGCGGTATGAATATTACACACTCTGTTATCGTGATAAGGATATTTTCGCGATATATTGTGCAGCCCTAATATATAATTCCATTTAAAAAAGCAAAATATCACGCCTTTAAGAGTTTCAAGACTTGCACAAGCACCCTGTGTGGAATCGTTTGTCATCATTTCAATATTTCTGCATTAAAGACCAAGAAACTGGGAACTGAGATGTCATGTTGGTGGAGGGACCTGAGTCTGGATGTCAGCTGGGTCTAGCAGAAGTTCAAGGTAGAGTAATCAAACAAACTCAGCATTTTCATTGCAAATGTTTGCATTTCTGGGAATATACTTTTATCCATTTGACATAAAAATATAATTTCATTAATCTCCAGAGTTAAAAAAACAAACAAACAAACAAAACCAGCCAGAAGTTTTGCTTATTTTGTGATATTTTTTTAATGACTGACTGGTTGGGCTATTATGATAAAAATAAAGGCATTATTTTTGTGCATTTTAGAATAATATTACACTATTCTATTTCCACCTTCAAACTCAGCAAAACTTGCTCTTTTACTCTATTATTTAAAAATTCTCTCTTCCTGCTATAGAGCGATGTCCTCTTCTCTCTGCTCTGTATTTCTTTTTTATTTTTTCATGGCATAACTAGGCTATTAGAGTCACTCTGATGCACCACATATATTTGCTATTCCAAACAGGAAGAATGTGCCCCGTTTGACCGTGCATATTTCTGTGACAATTGTTTTCACAGCGATTGTTCCCTCTCTATTTTGGAATTCCACTCTGAGTTTATTCCACCTCAGTAAGAGCGAAGAAGCAACACATTTTCATTCAGAGATTTTCAAATATTTCAGGCTCTTGGCAGAGTTTCTGCACACCGCCTACTTGGAAATAAGAACAAAAGAGAAAAATAATAATAAAAAAAAATAAATGAATAAAATATCTACAAACCACGATGACCATGTGTTTTCTAGTCTTTAACCACAGTTGCTCCAGATTACAGGTCACTTTCATTCAGAATTTAGCATTTATTATTGCTTTTTCTGTCTGTGGCAGTTAACGTCCACCAGATGTGACAAAAGAGGCATGTTTTTTTCCATATTTATCGGCACAGAGAAGAGTTCAAGTGTAACTCTGAGCTCATCACAAACAGCAGAATATTGCGTAAGAGAACAAACGGTCTTTTCAGGACATCGCATTCATTTACACTTTCAGAAAAAAAAACCCCAAAAACACTAGACACGTGCTCATACTCTTTTTGATTGCTTTTATATGCCAGACTTTTATACGTTCAGTGTTGGAATTATATTACGTCTATAAAGAAACAGATTTATTAGGTTATTTTAGGCTATCGTGTGAAAGATGAAGAACAAAGCGGCTCACACCTTTTAATTAATACCAAATGCACGGTGATATAAATAATAACACAATGCAGACACGCGCTTATTATTTCTGCACAGTGGTAGTAAAACACGGTGAATTATTCCGTGTTTTTGCTGATCATGCTAAAGTGCTTTGTCAAACGGCCAAAGTATGCGATTTTAACATACAGCGACATGCATTTTAATTGCACTGTGTGTTTGTGTGTCGGGTACGGTACAGACTGCTCATTTGTTTGGAATGCACATAAATGTTCCACTTTACTGTAGGGCAACAGCTGGCCAAACGATTAATGCCCCAACAAAAACACAGAGCCGAGACGTTATGAAGTTCAATGTGTGAGGAAGCTGGCCACAATAGAGAAGAAAAATCTGCTTGTAAATTCCTGGAGGAAAATCCCGATGAAACTCTGGTGGCGGCTCGTAAATATGAAAAAAACAAAAACAAAACCCAAACAAACAAACAAAAAAAAAAAACAACAAAAAACAAACAAAAACCCCCCCAAAACAACCAGCTCTTCCTCTGTCTGGTTAGTTTTTCACTTGCCATGCTGAGAGCAATTCATCCCCCTCCTACGGGTTTAACCCTTTAACAGCCAAGTGACTATTTTTGGTAATTTCCACATACATATGACAATGACAGCAACAGTTACAGCAGTAGTTCCAACCTTTTTTTAACGTCATAAATTTCTTGCCACCCCAGACATTCAAAATGGACACTTTTTTTTTTTTTTGGTCTAAAACTAATTTGTTTTTGATCATGTAATAGTTAACAATACTATGTTGCAAATAAAGAGTAATTTTAGACACATTTAGTCTATATAATGTATATCATTATGGATGGAGGCAGAAAAACCAGGTTCAGATTACTGTGCAAAGAGAGAATTTGATTTTCTTCAGTCAGGATATGTACAGTCTGTCCAGCTTGGATTTACAAGACTGATAATTAATACAGAACAAACAATAACTCAAACTATGAAATATGAAAGAGCTGCAGCATCTGAAACTGACCACAATGAACACTTGACAGATAAACAGTAACACAGGGCTTCAGTTTCAGCTTCACAGTTTGTCATGTCTTTTATGAATGTGATTGTCTCTGTCAACTCACCATGTATTTTTTAGTACCAAGTTACTTTTATTTACTTATTTTAATGACGAGAAGATTCAGGTGACTGCACATGGGGTCCCAATTCCAAGGTTGAAAAACACTGAGTTCCAGTGAGGACAGTGAGTCACCAATCTCAGGTCCAATGTGGTCTCCAGGGCCTGTAAGGTCCACCTGTGCATGAGCCATGAGTGGACCTGCTTTGTTAGGTACCATGAAGGAATGGTACTAATGTAAGGAATGATGTTTAAAGGGATCATGTGGATGTGGACAGGGGTCTGGATCAGCACTTATGATGGTCTAATGTTCTAAAATACATGTTGCTTTCACCTTACGTGTGTTTTTCTTATATTTTTTCTATATACAGTTATGCTTATAAGTTTACATACCCTGACTGAATGTGCATGGGATGGCCTTGGATGTTCCAACCTGACAATGACCCAAAACACAAGGCCATGTCGACCTGTCATTGGCTACAGCAGAAAAAAATGAAGGTAACGGAGAGGCCATGTGAGTCTCCTGACCTCAATTGGTGCGTTTCCCCTACACTGGTCGCAGGACTTTTTCGGGGGGAGGTACTTTTGACCGGGCCGCAAGTTGTCCTGGTCCTGTCAGCCATCGTGTCTCCATTACAGTAATGTCCCTGTAAGAACCTCGCGACGACATCATCATATCTTGTCTGTTTCTGTAGTAACATCACTAACAGAAAGCACCAAAACAAAGCAGAAGCAGAGGAGGAAATCACAACAAGACCGGACACGGATGAAGTTGGGATGTTTGCTTCTTATCTTCTTCACTGTTCTTTAGTCGGGTAAGAAGTCATCTTCTGCTTCATTGTGTTGCGAAATTCCTCCACCAACTACTCTTTTAAAATTGGAGGTTGTTTGTCGTGATCCGCTGATGTCATTTGCGACAGCCAATCTGCGTGAGTTAGCCACTAGTACCGCCCAGCGCCTTACCGGGCTATTCTTGAGTACCTACCCTGGAGTAGGTACTCTGTTGGTTCCTGAAAACGGCCCAGTCAGTGGAGACACGCACATACCGTGAAGTTCCTGTAAACTGGCCCGGAAGTTCCGATAGTGGAAAAACGCCTAGTATCATTGAGTCACTTTGGGGAGGTCTCAAACATACAGTTCATGCAAGAAAACCCCAAATCTTCAAGTAACTGAAGGTGTTTTGTCAAGAAGAATGGGTGGCTTTACCATCTGAGAAAATAAAGTGCCTCATCCACAACTACCACAGAAGACTTCAAGCTGTCCCTGATGTTAAAGGGGTCAATACAGAGGATTAAGAACTAGTTCACAAGATGGTTCATGTGGAACACTTTATAGGATAGTGGCCCATAAAGTCAAAACATAACCAGGAAGTTGCAATGACTGCACATACAGGCTAAAAGTTGGGGGTTTGAAGGTCAGGTTGTCCTCAGATGGATGATCAATGCAAATTTTTGCTCATATAATCATCATGCCTGTAATCTGCCAGACAATTCATAAATAAAAATGGACTTGAAAGGCTGACTGACCTCCTGACACTACCTTTCTGTTTAAATCCAGTTTTAATTGGTAGAATGTACTTGGAGTTTTCCATTCACTGCAATCCTGCTCCTTTTTAAATAAAAGCGCATTCAGGGTTTGAATAAAGCAATCATTTTGCTATTTACCATCAATAGTAGATGACATTAAACTCATTAGTACTCAATTAACTAAAGTACTTGCTCTGAATAAAAATGAGGCCAGAATTAAGAATCACTAAATGCAATCTGAATGATTTTAAGATGCATCTTAATTGAATAAACATCAGTTTAGTAAGTACTAAAAAGCTATAAGGAGTACTTCAGCAGCACGGTAGAAAATAAAAAAATCAAACTGCTCTTACTTTGTTGGCCTTAAAACTGTGAAATGACTCGACAAAGATGACTGCGGGAAACCGATGTAATTAGCAGCTTCATTCATCTCATTGTGGGCTGTACAGGTGATTAAAGTCTCCATTTAAAAAGTTACAGAAAAGGAACATGGAGGTCTGAAATACATGAAAATGTAGCCAGATCACTGCTCATCATGTCCCGTGGAGTTGCGTGTCTGAGAAAGTCATCTTATTACCTATAATTCCTCTCTAAAACTGTGTGGGAAAATCTGACACCTGTTTCTTCTGGATGGTACATTTAAGACGTTCCTTTGCAAAAGTGTTTGAAATGACTGTAAAACACCCACAGTGCGGCTTGAAACATTTATGTCTCGAGGCCTATTTAATGCCACTTAGCCAGACAGATTCAATTTATTCTGAACTTTTCAGCTGGTTTTGCTTTATTTATTTACTTTGTTTTTATAATATCTAGTATAATTCTGATGATTTCTTTGCCATTTCAGTTAAATGAACTGTTAAAAAAGGTTAATTCTGCTTCTGAAGTGTCCTTTGTTTCATATATTTTCTTGAAATAAATGTCACTTCAGTCACTTTTCTTCTTTGTTTCTTTTCTTCAGTTGCACGGGTGCTAAACTTTGATGTGAATGTGTATGTCTTTCTTACAGTTTGTTCCATTTTCGAAGCCTATTTCTCACTAAATATGTAGCTTCTGAGACCTTAAAGGAGTGATATTTAGCTTTTTAAAATGGAATTATGTATTTTTAAACATTTCCCTGTGGTCTACATAAACTGTAAATGCTCTGCTTGGGTCTGAATTCTTCATTCATTCAACTCCACAGGTCCATCTTCAACACTATTTCTGACTAATGACAGCAGAAAGGTCGTTCTGAGTGCTGGCCCTCTAAATGCAAATGAGCCACTTTGTGCCACACCTTCTCCAGGTTGTTGACCATACTTTCTGTATATAAATAAATAATAAAACTAACATGCTATTGGCACAAGGTTTGGACTTATTTTCAGTTTTTACTACAACCACTGCTGCTGACAAACAATTATGTCGTACTCGGGGACACGTTCATCAGAATTCTTGCCCTTATATGTGCCAATGCTATGATGTAACTAGTTATAAAACGTAACAAATTAAGAAGGAATTCAAACAGGTTGTAGATATCCACTTGATTTTTGCCAGAATTAATATAAAGATTGTTTTGCTGCACCTGGAGGGTTCAATGGAAAACTTTATGAACTATCAAGGTCCAAATCCACAAATAAATGAACCAAAGACTAATAAAAGTGGGTTTAGCAAAATATGATCCCCTTAAGGTTCTCACACTGGCTGTAAATATCATAATGAGTAAAGTAGAATGTTAAGGAGCATACCTGTTCTATCCGCTGAGTAAAAGAGGACTGTTTTTTTTTGTTTTTGTTTTACATGGTTTCTTAAAATAAATGCCATTAGTTACAACTTCTTTTTTCTTTTCTTCAGTTGTACAGGTGCTCAACCTTGATGTGACTATAAATGTCTTTCTTACATTTCCATTTTCTAAGCCTATTTCCGGCCTATATTTGTAGAATATGTGGCTTTTGAGATCTTAAAGCTCTCATTCTGGCTGTGAACATCATGATGAATAAAGTAGGATGTTAAGGAGCGTACCTGTTCCATCCACTGAGTAAAGGAGCGCTGCCAGGAGTCTTTCTTCTCCAGATGCAGGTATGTGTTGAACAGGATGAGGTAAATGTAGCGCTCCAGGTACTGCAGGCTCCTCAGAAGCAGCTGCTGGCACTCTTTATCCGTTTTACCGCTTTTGATCTAAAGAAAACAGCAGCAGCTTTTGTCAGTGGTTCAGCAGAAACTCAAAGCAGCATCTTTGGGCATGTGGTTTATGGCCTGATAATCCTGTCCTGAAGAGTCTAAAGGAGTTATTTTTGCAAAACTGACGTTAACTCAGTAGACGGGCATAAAACACAATGCTGAAGGATCAAAAGTCGGATATGGCAGTAAATTTCATTCTAGTAATAAACATTTCACACAATTCACAGGAGCTAAGAACAGAAAAATCTAGACTGAGGTTTGTTTTGCTTTTCTTTCCAGAAAATAAATCTATAACTTGCTAAAATGTAATCACAAGTCAGCGCTATTAACTTTAATTGGAATCATTTAGAAGAAACATGTCAACACTCTTTAATATTTTACAGAATATTACACCATCATAGGCTATAGAGTCTTTTTTATGTTTGTAGTAATTGTGGCACAGTGATCACTTAGTCCACATCAAGTTTGAGTGACAGAGTTTTTTGGCAGCGAGAAAATAAAGTGACAGCACCTGACAGAAGCTCAGATAATCTCACAAAGTCATTATCGAAGAAATAAATAAAGAAGACAGCAGACAGAGAGCCAAAAATGACAGCTGGCATAGAAAAAATAAGCTGTAAATAATTGAGAAAACTGAAAAATGTGAGAAAACATGGCTCTGAGTAGGGGAATTGGGAATTAAAAAGCAGTTCCGACATAGAACCGGTTCCTTTTGATCAGTTCCACCGGAATTATACACCTCCAGCATTATTGGTTCTTATTACCAAGTCTTCCATTTCCTAGCACGACATTTTCTGGTGTTCCATACTTAACTCAAGGGCAAGAGATTTCAATAGATTTGGACCAACCACAGCAAAGGCATGATCACCCCACTGTTTACACCTGGACCATGGAACGTCCAGTAGATGTTGACCTACACTGGAAAAAAATCAAAATTTTACCAAGTGTATTTTTCTCATTTCTAGGCAAAATATCTCATCACCTCATCTTAAAATAAGACATAATCACCTAAAAAGTAACTTTTCAAGAAAAATGTCACTTGTTCAACTAGCAGATTTTTTTTTTTTTTTGCTTGAATTCAGCAAAAAATCTTGAATTAAGAAAAAAAAATAAAATCAGCCAATTGAACAAATGAAAATAATCTTGGTAATATTTCTTTTAAGATTTTCAAGATCTTTTGTCTAAAAATAAGTTCTTATATCTCACTAAGTTATTCGTGAGTTGATTATGTCTTATTTTAAGTGTGAAGAGATATTTTGACTAGAAATAGAAAAATACACTTGGTAAGATTTTGATTTTTTTGCAGTGCACCAGAATGCAGTGCTCTGCGGGGCTGGTGTAGAGATAACCCCTTGTCTAAATATGGTCACTTCCACTCCAAAACACACAGCGGTGGCTAAATCGCAAAAACTTCAGTTCTGAAACTAATGAGTGACACCACAAATCTTCCATCCACTAATCTCAAACAGTCTATTACTAACAGCACATTTTCACAGCAAAGTCCTCATGGGACCCCTGCACATAACTCAAATGTTAATGCAATAACCTACACTGAACTAAAAAGAAATGACTCTGTTCAACCTCGATTCAAATAGATCTGTGATGCCAGATGGAAATGCCACAGATACATTTACAGCACAGAAAAGCACAGTCGGGCTTATTAGTAATACTAATCAACATGCATATCACGTTTAAAGTACATTTACAAGGTGATAAACTGCAGACATTCTTTTAATTATTTCACTCTTAATAAAGCAGTACAGTGGGATTGATCCAGCACACGTGTGGAGAAACAGACAGTTGTTTTCAAGTTATATAACATCCTCATTCCTGTACTGTTTCTCTTTCTGCCTGCACGGACACTATTTCCGCTTTGTTCCAACATAACATTGTTTATCCTTCTGTCCCTCAGGCATTCATCTCCATAAACAAAGTCTCCCACTATACATTCACTGTCCAATACACTCTGAGAGTCAGGCACTGATATTATTTAAAGAACAGTGACAAAGAGAAGACTCTTGGCAGCCAGCCTATAGCGTCAGTCTGACTCTGACACGATAATGAGAAAGAATAATTAGCTTTGACAGTAATTTTACACATCACGCTTTAGGTGTTAGTGTAGTGAAAAAAGATGCAGTGTTTTCAAGGGGCAGGGATGTTCAAGTCCATACGAAGAAGGAAAGAGACTGAAAGACGCCAGAGGCAAAACATTTTCCCATAATTAATTTAAAACAGTGTCGGGTTGTGATACTGCGATGCTCACCCACCATCAAAATGAAATGTTAAACCTTCCCTGAAGTTATGAACAGAAAAGAGAGGCTCTATTCACAAATCTAATATTGAATAATACAAGAAGGTCTTCAGAGCCAATGTCAAAAGAATGTACAAAAGCTGAAACAAAATATGAAATGTGAATGTAGTCTTGTCGGCTTCATTTGTACGTATTTTTCATATAATTATTTAATAATATCACCAACTAGTTTCCTTTTTAGTGTCTGCAAAAAGTTATAACTTATTCAGATATGTGACAACCCTAAATATTATGTGTATATTAAGCCAGAAACAAAATGACACCATTAAACATAAACCACTGTTGATATACTGTTTGGTAAACTATAGTTTTTCTTCTTTAGAGGCCATCCTTAGGTATTATTTCTACTTTAAAATAATAAAGAACTGACATGAAATTACCATTAGTGTTCTGCCAAAGACGCCCAAGTAAATTTGGATTGTAGAGACAGTAGGGGAATCCGTTTATCATTCGTTCTTTTTATATCCAATTAAGAATGCGTAATCTGGAAATGAAAAAATGACTACTTAATTCATTATACATGTACAAATTAATACCAAAAATCAAAAAACAAGTTGTGCTTCATTATTTTTGATTGAATGGACAAATTAAAAATCAGAAAGAAGCAAATGGGCTAAATGTCGGGTTTCATGTCGTTTCATGATAAAAGTGTGGGGGACAGGTGTGTCACATTAGTATTTTTACGATCGCACAAAGTCAATAACTTCCAGGTCATACCAAATCAGATATTGAAAATGTCCACATGAAACCCAACATTTAGTCCATTTGCTTATTTCCGATTTTTAATTTGTGCATACAGTCGAAATAATGAAAAACAACTCAATCTTTGATTTTTAATTTTTGACTTGTACATGAAATGAAATAAAGACTAATTTTTTCGTTTTCTGATTGTTGATTCTCGATTGAATGTGAAAAGAATGAATGACACACGGATTTAGGGGTGTAACGGTACAGAAATATTTCACTTCGGTATGTTTTTGGAACGGATCTTCAGTTTGATACATTTTCAATATGTGTTACAGTGAAGGAGACCAATTTCATTAAAAATATTTTTATACACAACCAATCATGAAACAATGCCGGCACACTGCTCTTGTTTTGTCAACTTCTCTCTCTCCAATGACATAACTGACAGGGAATCCGAAATGCTCCTAAATCCGATACCTTAGAGAAAACAGAGGGTCTTCCAACTCTGGCTTTGTAGCTGTGATGATGCTCTGAGCTGTCACACTGCTTCACCTTCAGCATGTGTGTGGTGCGTGTATCGTTTAGATGTCCATCTAGGATATCAAATATTACACATGGGTTCTTGTTGCGGCCACCGTGCTCATACTGTGTGAGTTCTACTTCAAGGTTCATGTGGAAAGTCAAGGAGAGTGCGTTCTTCACATAGCCTACATGTATTCATTCGGTACACCTACATATTGTATCGAAGACCCAAAACTGAAATGATTCGATACAAACGAGTGCACCAGTGCACTTCTAAGCGGTATGAAGTGAATTTAATTCCTGCGATGCTCTGGGAAATTTCTGTGACCACTAGAGGGAGTAGTGAATCACTCTGCCGATTTCCCATGGTGAGGAAAACTAACACCACAGAGTTTTTGACTAAAGCATCAGAAAGTGACTAAATGTAATAAGAACCACTACGAAGGTCAAAGAAAGTGATAAAAGCTAGAAACACTGTTGTTTCCACCCCTGGCCACAGCTGTAAATGAAAAGAATAGAGTTTGATGATGAAATAGCAGTGTTTCCTCTACTAAGGGGGAATTGATTATTACGTTTATGAAAGTATAAAGTTATAATGTGATGTTATTATCTTTGCTAAGTTGCTGTTTGTTGAGTGTTCAGACTAAACTGTGACAGTTCTGATGATTCCAACCAGATCTTTAGTGCCTGTATTGACAACACAACAGAAAACAGGTGATTTGTGGTTTTACTGTGGCTATTTTCTGTCTATAAACAGAGCTTAGCTAACAGAGCTATAATGTAAACTATCAGCTGATGCACCCCATGAAGATTAAAAGACAGAGTTATTTGGTGCAACAGTTAAAATAGTTGTCTGAGTTTTAGGTTGATGAATAAAACTAATATTACACAATACATAATACATATGTGTGTACACAATGTGGTTTTATTCAGTGTCTGTGGATACACAGTGTTGATTCATTGGAGGTTTTGGTAGGACTAAGGTAGTCTGAAGTGACTTCCTCCTGCTGGTGAAAGCAAGTAAGCCTGCCATTTTCCTGCTCTTCCACTTTCTGCATTATGTACTTTAAGGAACTTATTGTCATTTTGGTGAGATTTTGACATTATAATGCCGGGTCTCACTTCTTCGTGTGCAAGTGCTCCACCAAACCAAGTCCTCAAAGCATTATTTGCACTCGGGGGAGTGGCTACTGTTTCAGTTGTAGCTGCCCGGGGCCCAATGACGACAAGATCTAAGCTGACTGGATGGACCTTGTTCACCCTTACCTGTCTCGTCAGACTAGATGGACCCCCTCGTGTGCCCCCACCATACTGCATCATTATAGACTGGAACTACATCCGTAAATGGACATCCATCAGTCCTGGTGCATCCACAGCCTGTCCATCCACCGGAATAAATCTCTACCTCATGATGGTTCTCCCCAAAGGTTTTTGGAGTTTTTCTTTGCCGAGAAGGAGGGTCTAAAGACAGGGGACATTAATCCATCTCCTTCATCTACTGATTAGTTGACTGTTGTTTGTTTTTAAATTCAACTAATTCTGTAAGGCCCTGTGAAGTAACCTTATTGTGATATAGGGCTCTGCAAATAAAATTGAATAAAACTGAATTGAATTGTCAATGCATCCTTGAGATAATTTTATTTAGTTTAAAGATACCCAAAAGGAAGCAGAGTAGGGTTCTGTCCTATTCCTATTCAGCCAGACTCTTCTCTATCATTATCACGTTGGTAAAATGGTGCATAGAGTCCAGCTATGTTGAGTGTATATCATGGAGAGCACTGAAGCAAAGTCAATTACACAGGCTACATGGTGAGCAGCATGTCAGCAGCACATACTGAATCTGTCAGCAGTGGAGGGAACTCAAAAGTGTGGAATTTAATTGATTCGCAATACACACTCACTCTAGCCAGTACAACAAATGCTGGACTCAATCTAATCAATGCAGTGAGGTGATAAACGTCGCTGTCACATGACAATATCACCTACTTTGACAGCACTAATTGGCAGAATGTGCAAATGGAGCGTTCACTTATGACACTTAGTTTCAATCAAGCAGAATGACATGAAAATGAGACAGTGTGGAGCACACAAGTTATATATAAAGCAGATTTCTCTTTATATACACCATGTTTATACTCTTGAATGCTCTTGCCTGTCTTTTCAGCACATTATTTTTTGCACTTTTGCTGCTGTTAAAACAATAATGTCCCTACAGTGGGATCAATAAAGTCTGAGACTTTAATCACTTTAAACTCAAGTCTTTTAAAAAGCAAATGAAGACCTTGTTTACACAGGCTTTTAGTTAGGGGTGGGTTTTATGACCATTTGCTTTTACATCTTTATGCCTGTGTCTGTGTATGTAGCTGTGGGGTTTTTTTTCCCTTCGTGCATGTACAGGTGTGTGTGGGTGTGTGTATATACAGATACGTATTAGTTGATGTTATGTATTCACCTTATTGTGTTTTTTGCTAATATACTGTACCTCACAAAGTAGATCTACATAGAAATTCAGAAAGCAATACTGAAAACAGTGCTTCAACATGTGTTTGGAACATCGAGCCTGTAGAGGGTTTTCTCTGCCATTAAAAGGTTTTAGACGCTGTATGAAAGCCATTTTCTGCACCATTTAGGACAAATTAAAGTGAAATGAATGTGTATCCAAAGGTACAAAACAAATTCTCCGATACAATGGTCCCAGAAGAATGATCTTTTATGCCAGTTTTGCTTTTAAGCTTTGAAGATGTCATGTACTTCCTGCTCTAGATATTTAACACAGATATGCTAATAAAAACTGTCAAAGTGAACTTAGATATTTTTAACCTAAAATGTTACATTATCTTGAACCCATGGGTCTACATCCTCTACAAATGTTAGGAAAAATCCCACAAAGCCAAAGAAAATGTCCAGTTTCTTTGTTATGTCAACAGAAAGGGGTCTTCTTAACAGCAATATAATGGGATCTCTGTTCGAAAAGGGCTCACACAATTCATCTCCTACATGACTGTTGCAAGATTGTCTCAATATGAGTTTGGACGTGGGCTGAAGTCAAAGGTTCAGTGAAAAGTCAGGATTCAGCTGTTGAGAAAAGGCTAATGTAATTTTTTTCAAAGGTTCCGAATCAGTGTTCACACATCAAATCTGGCCTTTCACAACAAAGGAGGCAATTGTGACATCAGTCAAAGATGAAGGCCATCCTGTGACACCTTATTGTCCTCACAATGGCAGTCTGTAAACTTCAAGCTGTATTATTCACATCTTTTCATCTGCCTCTTCTTTTATCTTCACCCCCAAAAAAAGTGACATGTACCAAATGTGACATTTTGATTCCTGAATCCAGTACCTCCCAAGAATGTCATTCTTTCCTCAGTATGCCTACACTGGCCAATATATTATTAGGTACACCTGACTTATGCTAGACGTACCTAATAAAGTAGCCAGGAAGCGTAAGTAATATCCTTGCAGAATTAATTAAATACTCTTGTCTTTTGTGATTTACTTGAACTATTTGTGGCCATAGGAGCAAAAGAAAAATAAATTATATACCATATGTAGCTCTACATGCACAGAATGTAGCAATGAATATCATGGTTTTGTAACCACGAAAAGCTGCACTTCGCTATGAAGCACCTCTTTCATAAGATTGTTATGGAAGTTATTAAACCATTTCTCACAATGTATGGCTGATAATTGGCTTGCTCTTAGTTACAGTCATCCTTGTATCAGGCAAGACATCACCGTCCCAGCGGGTTGGTGTCAAAGCGCCTTTTATGCCTCCTTTTCTTCTCTCTTTTTCTCCCTCTTTCTTGTCTCTTTTTCTGATTGCACAGAGCCTCGAGCACTTCCAGGCATCAAGTGACAAGGTCTGCCATCCAGCTGTGTATCTGCTGTGGGTGTGAGGTCTGTGTTGGACTCAATAACATGTCAATTGGGGTTAAGAGAAAGCAACAAGTGGTGGAGTGGAGTGCAGCTCAATGAACCGTGGGTAGTAACAGCCGCAGAACAGGGTTATTATCGTTATCTAAAACTAACAAAATGATTAAATCCAGGTGGGGGAAATACAGAATTAAAAATAAAAAAAAACTAGACTTAATAAAAAATCAAAACAAAATTAAATAAATAGATCCAAACAGAGCAGATATCTTGGTCTATTTGTTTTCGACATTAGCCTTGTAGCAGAATTACTAGCATTGTGACAGCAAAAATCAGTAATCTAAATTGATCCAAATTAAAATGTTACTTCGCAACATGATATAAACATAACATACTGCATGCTTTTAATACCCCTCAGCCAAATATAGTGTAAAATTCTGTTGAAAGTTATTGCCGTATACAGTAATATAGATTAGATTGTCTATGTGTAAAACACATTATATACGTATGTATGTTTGAAAGTACTCAGATATTAAATAGTAGGTCCCGGTCACCTATTTTCAATAGGCTTCTCCTCCATGCTAAGATGCACCCACAGTATAAAATTGGTGCAGATATGTCAATGTGTTCTTCAGATAATGTGGTCACGTCGTTGACAGACAGACAGATAGACAACAAAATGATTGCAATACCCCTCAGCCAAGGGGTAAAAATTATGGGTTCATATGTAGAGGTAGATGACACGTGTGTTATTATGCTTTATTGGAACCAGTGGACAGTATCAATGGTCACAAGAGAGGATTAAATGCAGCAAATGGACAGAATAAAACTGAGGACTGCAATATGGTGGCCTACACAAGCATTTTTTTTTTTTTTTTTACACATTTCTGCATTAGTTGACAAGCTTTACAGGTGCTTTTCCCATTTTACAAAAAATTAAACTAAGCATTTTCCAAACACAACACTAACTCAGCAAACCCACATTGCATTAGGAATAACTGAAATAGTCCACACTTTCTTTTTTCAAGTTGTTCTAACTGTATAAATAGACATTTTGGGGCAGCTGCGAGACTATTGAATAGTAACTTCACCATTCTAAGTAGGTGGGCTAGCAGTGTGTAGCAATGAGGGTAATTTGGAAAGTGCACAGCGCACCATAATACGTTCATTCCAGAGCCGAATGACGCATCAGAGGGAGCGTGAGTAAGTGGCGTTTCCTGTGTGTTCCCAAACAGCCGTGGTTGGATCCCAGGTTTCCACAAAGAGCAGAAAACACACCTAAGCAAAAAGACAACTCTGATCTTTTGGCTCTCAGCTCTCCCAGGACCAAGCGGAACAAAGCGAACACACACGTCTCACTTTGTTCCTAATCTCAGCTTTTCAAGATAATTTTAACAACAGCATAGGGGCAGGTGAGCGCCGGTGAACCCGATCACCCTGTGTGCCCTGCACCCCCAGGAGGCTTCAGTCTGAAAATCCACAGTGCCATATCCTGGCAGATATGTGTGCACGAGCCACGGCCAAATTCCCCACTCGTAACACACACAGACTGACACACACAGAGAGATCGGTTTGCAGAATTACATAATTCACACCTCTACAGTCTGCAGAACCCCAATTCAGTGGCTGCCATCTGTCTTTCTACATCGCTGGGGCCATATGTGTGGTTGAGCGGCCTCTCGTGCACTCCCAGAAATCCCTTCAAAAAACAATGTTGGGGAAGATGTGGTGAAGAAGCAGAGCACATTTCTTCCATTCCATTTCATGTCAAGGAGAGGGCTTTTAAAACTTTGGAGGTTTTTGGGTATCACTTTCTCTGCATTTGATTTTGACAAGCTGGATTCAAGTCCAGAACATGTTACGTTAAAAAGAGCAGGAATTAATGATTATTTTCACTACAATCAATCATTCAGTCCTTAAAACATAAGTAAACAGTTCCCTGGGCCCAAGGTAATGCCTTCCATTAGCTTGTTTTATTCAACTTGCAGAGAGAAAGAAAAGGCAAACAAACTATTTAACAAATGAAAAGAAAGAAAACCTCACAAAAAAGTATTACCTTCAGAAGCAACTGAATTTTTCACTTAACATATATATTCAACACAAACTAAAAATGTCTGTGTTTGATCGGTCTATTCATTTCACTTGGAGCCATCAGACAACAAAGACAAAAAAACCCATCAAGGCGAGCACAATTATGAAATATGAGACATTTGGAAAAGATTTTATTGTCGACACAAAACAGCTGTTATCTGGGCATATTTTACCTCATTCTTCAACAGGGTTTCCACAGGTATCAGCAAATCTAATTTAATATTTTTTAATGCCCTTTTTTAATGCCACTTTAAACAAATTTAATGCCCACGTCCAACTGCAGCTACAGTTTTATATATAGTTTTATATATACATTGATGGTTTATCGTTGACAGGCTTGAACCAAGTTCTCAATATTTCCTCCTCTAATCACTTCCGCTGAAACTTACATTTTCCCAACATTTGCTAATATTCCCTCTGCTCTTCTACCACAGCACATTGCATTCCAAGCATCCAATATTGATGACTTTGCACATTGGCCATAAACAATAGCCAAATAAAGGGTTCCACCTGTCAATCATCACACTATACTTATGATCAAAATTATTATTGTAGCTCGTTCATTTCTCAGACAGGGGTAGTTGTTTGTTTACCTGCTTTACTAGTTTCAGATACTTCCTGTAACCTTCGTCAGAACCATCACAATGATGTTGCTGTTGCGTGCCTTATTCTGAAAACGGCTCTGTTCAACTGTGCATATAACAACTGAAAGGGTTCTATCTGCACTCTTCTATTTTACTCTATTCTAATTCATTTTTATTTGTTTTATTGATTATGTTTTAATTGTAATTGTGTGTTTTTGACCTGTCTCTTTCCCATTTTTTTGTAAAGCACTGTGAATTGCCCTGTGTATGAATTGTGCTATACAGATACATTTGTCTTGCCTTGCTTTTATACATAGGCTGCTCAGATGGGTTGGCCAGACAGCAGGGAGGCTTTATGCCCCCTGCTGTCTGATGTCTCCTCCAGGACTTCATCCCAGGTGTGCAACGTATGTGCCATCATCAAATCAAATACCGTCGCTGGATCAGAGAGGCTATCGAGATATGGAAGCGCACGCCAAGGACAATGAAAAACATTTCCCTGTGGTCTACATAAACTGTAAATGCTCTGTTTGGGTCTGAATTCTTCATTAATTCAACTCCACAG
>JAQQZY010000012.1:28286093-28297639 GCA_030068375.1 Ostorhinchus rueppellii
GTGATGATTTCCTGAATCGCCAGGTAGGCTACGCTGGGTTACTGGAGACGTGGGGGGTGGGGGCTCCCACTGATGGTTGACCAAGTCAACATTATATTTATAGTTCTTTCTTTATATTTTCGTCATATTATATTATATTTACTTATATCTTTAGACAAAGGACTGAATATGAACTATGGCATCTTTATTTCTTTCTTTAAAGTGAAGTGCTTCAGGCATACACAACCTCAGTTCTGTCTAAGGAATAACTTGTAAAAACATTAATTGTGGATATCCAAATAAAAAATAAAACAACTGGCCTTCAAAGTTGTGTTGAGAATGCATTCATATATTGATCCAACACGGCACTGGAATTTTGTATTATTTAGCAGGTTCTATGCGGCACTGACATTCCAAAGTCCCACACTTAAAAGGTAGGGGAAGAGATGTTTTCCTGGACCATTTTTTACTCTATTGCTTAAAATCCCCTGCACACTCCCATTGCAACCAATTAATTAAATGTTGTAACACAAAAATTTAACAAATTAGTCACCTGTAGAATGGACAGGACTGGAAAAACACCATCTAATCTAGAGCTGAATGATCTATCGATTTATTGAATTCATTGTTTGAATTAATTTGCACTGAAACTTTGTAAAAAAAAAAAAAAAAAAATCGTGGTTGAAATCGAAATCATAATATAATCGCAATACAACTCTTTTCTTGAAATCATTCAGCCCTAATCTAATCATTTCAACAGCCCACCGAAATGATTGAATGGTGGTATGCCCCCCCCCCCCCCAATTTTGTTGAAAAAGTCACATTTTCTTTGTTTTTTTGCTGTTTCTGATATTAACTTTAATCTGAGTATTTTTGAAAATCTACCCAATGAGTGAATTAAATTTGGGAAGATACCAGATTTTTATTGAAGAAACACAAACTACAGAGGATAATATTCTAATAAATGGCAATAAATTGCTTAAGAAAGATTAAATAGAGAGAAAAATTAATTCGGGAACTGCCGGAAAAGTAACACTGGGTCTTCATGGGTTAATGAAAGTTTCCTGGGTGTATAGGGGAGAAAATAGTGATGAAAACAAAAAGAAAAGACCAGTGGTAATGCTTATCTGCTGTTTCCATTTTATCAGTATCTGCCATGAATTCTGTATTCGGTGCATCCCTTACCTGTAACTGGATTTCTAGATAATAAAGATACTAATCACTGACAGAACAGCTGTGCAATGCCCTTATCTTTAAAACTGGCTCCAGCTGGAATGACAACAAGCAAAAGAAGGATTTAAATAAATACAATCAGATGAGCAATGGTTACCATTCCAGCTCCGGCAGAAGTGCTAGAAAACCTAATCTACTGTCTATCTTCTAGCATTAACATGTCTGTGGTACACCAGTGTGCTAATCCTGTTAATCTATCAACCTACTGACATTTTGCTCATGAGAGTTGTTAAGGATGTGATGTGATTTGTTATTTGCAGTGAGCTTGGCAGTGAAATATCAACGCATATTAAGAGCTTTTGGCATGAGTGTCTCATAAGTAATTATCAGGAGGGAGATGGAGGACCAGACTAATCAACAATCTTGAACACACAACTCAAGGGTCTGTTATTATCCCGCAAAAGATCTTGCATCTTGCTGAGGATATGTGAGCATATCACAATTCCATGGGGCACAACCACAAGGGGCAGGACTTCAGCTGTTGATGTTGACATAGAAACCGATGTAAACTGAAGGTGAGGTCGTCTTTAACATGACTGCACACATAGGAAAGTTCATTTGTATAACTCCTAAAATCTAACCTTTTTTCCCTAGACAACAGCACCAATGTTTAAGCTTCAAATCGGAGGTCACTTTATCAAGATAGAGCCTACAGATTCCAGAATATTTTCTACTAGTTTTGGTGTCACATATCGCAATAAGTTGAGCAATAATTCTGGATCAATGGACCAATGTGTGATTTGCGAAGTTCTAGTTCACATGTCGTATTGCTTCGGCCCACTTGAGACCTCAATGAAGGCAATGCTAGAAATAGTATCTGTTAGTGCTGTGTTGTCCCGGCTCTCACATAAATGATATGAAATGGAAAAAAAATTAATGTGCCAAGTCGAGGTGAATTGAGCTGATACGGTCGGTGAGAAAGCGGAGTCAAACACCCAATTTACAAGTGTGTCTGATGTACGTGTCAAAAGAGCGCTGTATCACCTGGTGATTTTCTCTGCCTGAATATGAAAAGACATTCAGGTGAAATATGTCACGGCTTTAATCCTCCTGAACAAATGAAACTGGTGGGATAGATATAAATTATGTGTCAGAAGATCCGGAATATGAATTATAAAAGAGTTTCGTGCCAGTGCGTTTTCCTGACAATGCTTGTATTGTTTCTGAACACAAAAATAAATGTGATGCAGAGCTAGCGGAGGGAGCAGCAGACAAACGATGAGGTTTGACCTCTCGGTGGGCTCGTGTGGGTGAGGACTGAACTGAGAAGTGCACAGTTTGGAGAGGTCTGTCTGCTTGACATATGGTGCCAATTACCAGCTGATGGGGTTGCCGAGGTAAAAAGGCCAATCCCTTTTGGCCCTTCCCACCCAGGTTTGCACAAGCAGCCATTCATCCAACCCTGCGAGAACACCTCCCCCCCAAATCCTAAACCAAACCCCGACCTGTCTAGCGTGGACAGTCGGCCTACACATGGCTCCTCGACTCGACGTACAGAGAGACAACTCAAAGTCAAGGATGTGTGTCATGTTTTAAGTAAGTTTATTTAGTGAAACCGGGGCTCCATTGCACGTGATACAAAGAGTTTTCAGGCCGTCAGCTGACATTTGCTTTATTTTACGGTCTCACATTTTCCTGGAAACTTGACTTTAAATTTCCTAATAAGTAGCTGTAAACTTGAGGGATATTTCCAAGAAAAGCCGAAACATTTTGCAACTGGACACACGTAAAATACCTGTTTGTAACATTCAGGTTTTATAGAAATATAAGAGTAGATAACATCATTGCAGGTGGTCAAATTCAAGCACTTTTAAGGATCATTTTACATTTTTTACAGCACCTTATCACTGGGGTAAAATGCATATCTACAGGAATACATATACTCGTGATTATTATTTTTTTTTTCACTTTTTTACCTTTTCACCTTTTATATCCTTGACATATATGGGTTGTCTTCTTTTAGCTGTTGTTTTTAAGGAAATCTCTCTGCTGTGCATTTTAGAAATTTCGTTCTATAACCGCATCTGGGATGTTTTTACTGAATGACAAATAAATCTGATTCTGATTTTTTAATCACAATGATGTACTTTTATTATCTAATAAACATCTGAAATGATGTTTCATAATAGCAAAAAGTTTAGAAATTAAAGAAGATAAAGTTTTATCCAAAAAAAAAAAAGGGAAGCCACTTGGGGTTCTTGAGACACACTCAACCGAACCAAAAGATTAAAATAAAAATTCAACTGGAGTCGACCTGAGAACACCTGGAAATTTTCTTTTTTGACAAAGCTTTGTTTTTCAAAAGGTATCACCTCTCTGTACTTAGCTTTGGCTTGGCATCTAACCTAACATAAATCACATCACAGCGTTTTAATTGCAAGCACTTTCAAGCACTTAAACTAAAATTCAAGCGCTTTCTGACCTTGAAAACACAAAAAAAATTTGATTCAAGTACTTTCAAGGATTTCAAGCACCCATAAGAAACCTGTGATGAACAACATAATATCAGTAACTTTCTTAGCAGGTCATCAGTTTGACCTGCCACGTGACAAATTCACATTTTCACTTTAAATCGATAAAGATAAAGAGTCCATCCATGTAGAGCTGAGAAGCACCTTCTCCTGGAATTATGGGAAAATTACATAAAAAGGAACCTCTTAACCCCTATATTTCCCATATTTTAAAATACTGATTACATGGTACAGCATCTCATTTTTCAACCGTGACCAAGATAATTAGAAGTTGATTTAACTATAAATAAAACACAAACATAATTGTTTTTTAAATCAGTGTCAAACCGTGTGCATATATACATTTTTATAATTTTTTTTTGCATCCTCATCAAATTATTGATCATAATATATTATTTACAACCCTATTTTCACTCATTTCAGTGCTGAAGTTGCACAGAGTTGCATGATTTTCATTTGTGAATTATTAATTCAATGTGGTAAACATGTTCTTTCAGTGTTATCTGAAGGAAACTGGGCTTATTCCCCATTTCTAAACAAGGAAAGGATAATTAAATGAACCATATAATTGTGTAAGCATGTTAAATATTTTATATCTGGAGATTAAGATGCACTTCCGCAGATCCAGTTGTATTGTCTTTATGCTTTCAGTATATTGGAAATACTGCATGAGATGCTGTTTAATGACATAAAAAACTATTACATATGCACATTGTTTGACTAATGAATAAATATTTCCTCTCAAATGCTCACTGAGTAATTTGACTTTCATTATCTAGCAGTGAGCAGAGCCAGCTGACTGTTTACCTCTCATATATAAATAATGGACCGGTTCTATTCTGAAAGTCAACATGGATTTGCATGAATTACTTAATGTCTTAAATCAACCTCAGTTTTCTTTCCACAAAAGCTATTGAAATTCAAATTATAATTATTCTCATTTTCGGTGCATTTATGACCCCTTTTATGCAGCATGTTTTGTTCCTGGAATATTTTACCTTTATTCCAGAAAAATGAGCATGGGCTGCGTACAGTAAACAAACATATCAACACGACCGGTGTAGGTACATAATTGTTCCGGGTGCGAAATCGTTCCGGTCGGAAGTGACTGCCGATACGGCAACTCCATTCGGACATACTTCTATATAGCAGTCAAACGCGATAATGTGCAGAATTGTTCCAGGCGAAAATGACTGCACAATACGGCAACTCCATTGAGACATACTTCGACACTTCTACATCGCAGTTGAAGATTGATTGATAGATAATTTGTGTGTGATGACTACACATATGATTCTATTTTGATTGACAGTTTTGTTATACATATACATATATATATATATACATATATATATATATATATACATACATATATACATACATACATATATACATACATACATACATACACACACACATACACACACATATTTATACACATACAAATATACATACCATATGTATAACAAAACTGTCTATCGATCTAACGATCTATTTTATCTACAGATTGTATACCGATGAAGTTTGTCCTAATTGAGTTCCCTTATGTGACGTCGTTGGTAATCGCCCACCGGAGAAAGGCGACTGTCAATGACGTCACACACAGCAACTCAATTAGGACAAACATGTACCACAATCTACCCATAATCACACTAGGTCGCGCTTTCGACGTGTGTCCCAGTGGAGTTGCCGTATCGGTAGTCACTTCCGGCCGGAACAATTTCGCACCCGGAACATTTATGTACCTACACCGGAAAGACGTCAAACTGGGGAGACGCTGAGATCTGTGCGCTTTTGTCACTTTGGAGGAGGGCTTTATCCATGCTAACATTTGTGGAATGGTGAAAGATGACCTAACTCTGGAGAGGTTAGCAACACAGCTATGCTTGGGGGATTTCCATTGCGCAAGTTATATGTCAGTATATGCTGCATTGCATCACCGCACCATGATTCTGGAATGAAGGTCCACTGTGTAAAAGTCCAGCCTATTTCACCTCTGCTGTGGAAAAAGGTGGGATCACCAGCTCACCTTCTTTGCGTAAAAGTGGCTTGAGTTTCTTTAAAATATATACTGTCGGTCCACTTATACTCTCAAGAGCTTTCAACTTTTCTATCTCCAAGCAAATATTCCAGAATTTTAGTACATTGTAATTCAAGTGGTCTGAGGGGAAAGGAGACTCCTGCTCCTCTTCCTGGTTTCCTGAAATTCTGCCGATTGGGATTAAATACAAGATTGTAGTTACTGATAATGAAGATTCAGTCAGATGCTACTCTACTGCTCTACTGGTTTTGTTTCTCAACACAGAACAAGACGAAAAATGTCAGGTTCATCTGTGTTTGTATTCAGTTTTTGAGTTCAAGAGGAAGTGGAAATCGGGCGGTGGTAGGAATAAGGTGGGATCACCATCTCACCTTTTTTCTGGGATCTCTGTAAAAGTGGCTTATGTTTTCTAAAGGCACTACATATGATTAATGTCATACTTTTATACCAGCGTTATAATAATTAAATCCCTTTGCGACTGTTGTGTGCTTTACTCTCCCTCCGCATGAAGAAATGTGTAATTACAGACTATATGTGCTGTATGTTTTTTCACGTGCACCGCTGTTTCTCTGAGAACCCCACAGTTCACCCAGTCTGCTGCCTGCCAGGTTGGCCGGTAGCAAAGCAATCGAAGTTATATGTCATCTGGCGTCAAGCTGCAGAGCTGATCTTTATGGATCAAGACGGTGCCCAAAACTCCTTTTTAAAGGGAACAGAGAAGCCATGTAGCAGCCAGCAAGAGGAGGGGACGGAGATGCCTTTATGTTAATGGTTTCTACAGATTCCAGTCCTCTGTCTGCCTTTTTTCCAGTTGCTCAGCCGCTACGCTGATTAAATCATGAAGTTGAGGTAGAGGTGGGTTTTGGGAGCAAGCTGTGTTAATCCATATACTGTATATACGCACATCTGCCATCAACTAATCTGTGTATCGAGCCAGGATTTAAAAATGAACGTGAAAACGCAACATGTGGTTGAAACGTCGAAATTTTTGCGATGACATCATCTTAAACAGCCTTAAAGTTCTGTAAAATGCTTGTTGGACGTTGAACCTATATAAAGCTATATAAAAAAAAAGACAAAAATAAAACTTAAAGCTTGAGAAAGTGATGAAGGAATGTACCTCATATGACTGGTCAACGGGCTTTTAACAAGAAGAGGCAAATTTCTCAGACAAAACGACATCACGTGTCTGGTGAGCAGAGATTACAAAAGCCACAGGAGGAGACAGGGCTCATCAACTTAGCCTACACAGAGACTGGAATATCTGCCCACACTAACCACACACATTATGGTACATTCTGTATGTGCACGAGCCTGGCAACAGAGCGCATGGAGACTCCCACTGTGAATCAATCATTTACTGAACTATCAAAATATGTTGTGCATGCAAACCCAGTGCTGCTGCTCCGACGTGGTGTGTCTGTAAGCCCCAACTAATCAGACATTCTATATTTCTGATTCCACCAGAGTCCTGCTAATCAATGCTGTACTGATAGCCACGAATGGAATTTGACTTTGATGCTGCTGGTTAATAGAAAGCAAATGCATTGATGGTTAACGCTGTGACAGTAAGGCAGCCACAAAACTGCAGCTCACAGTGATGATGATGCTGCTCGCGAGCCACACAAAGTGGTGAATAGATTTTGTAAATATTGAAATATTTAGACAATTATTACTGCGGTAAGATGGTTTCATGACTTGTCATCCAGTGCCAGAAACTTCAGTGTCTCTCTAATGAACAAATTCCCATCAGCCCCGGCTGTATTCTACTGAGAAAAATGATATTACAGCATTTCAACATGCAACATATGTACTGCCTTAACACTGTGATCTTAGGACATAAATTTAAGAAAAATAAGCTTTGACCATCCTTCTCAAAAATTATCCTCACATGAAGGTTTAACCAGATAATGAATACAGTTACAGATAAACAGAGAAGTAATACTTTACTACAGTAATCAATAGCACCAATGTATTAATGATGTCCTGATCTGGATTTGTTTTGCTTCCAATCTGATCTGACTTTTTTAGGATTAGTTTAGCAGATAATAATCTGATACGAATCTGAAACCAAGTTTTTACAATGAAATTTTGATTTTTAATTTGAAGTCATTACGCTATTATTTTACTTGAGATCACAATTGGGTTGAATGTGGAATCTGAACTAAAACAAATACAACACCTTTGACTCTTAATAACATTAGTATAATTTTTGCACTTTCCGAATTCATACTGTGGTCCAATTTAGAACCTTTGGCAGGCCGATTTTGTCCTGCCTGTTTCCCTCTGCTGGAGCGTGTCTATGGACAGGTCTGTCCAGGTATTATATGGGTGCTGTACATTAGTGATTTGTGGATCAGTGAGCTATTCCTGGGTCAGTTTGGGGTGGGTCAAAAGAATGTCAGCTTGTTTGCAGGGCAGATTGGGTCGGGTCAAATAATTCCACAGAAACCCAATTTGTGCCTCACTACCAGATCATAAAGTGAAAGTGAAACTTAGAGATGCTTAATGAATTCCTCTAAGCCTCCAGCTGTTGTATGGCTAATTTCCCTTTTCCCTACCTTTGAAAACTTTCATTTTAGGGGCAGCGTGCTTGTAAATATGCTTGTTTACACACACACACACACACACACACACACACACACACACACACACACACACAACACACACTACCCCTCCAGAACCGGGCCTGAATTGGCCCAATCTCATTACTAGATCTGATCCGATCCTCTAAAACATGCCAGATCGGCATCCAATACCGATCTTTAGATTGCATCGGGACATCCCTACAATCTACAGCCAACTTATTAATTATCATGTCATTTATGAATGCTGCTCATTAGTAAACAGTTACTAGATAACTGATGATCGATGGTATTAGATTAAAGGTACTAATGTTACTTACAGACACATTACTTCACTGTTATTATAAAATGTTATAAATCATGTTAAAAGGTACTAATTGCAAGTGCTGACAAGGAAAATTTGAGACACTAATTCACACAGGTGTTAAAATCTATTAAACCAGAAAAGAAGAAAGAAAAACAAAGACTTGCCTTCTTTAAATAAGTATCAGACGCTTCTCAAATACTACAGGAAAAGGAGAAATATGATATTTCTTTAAGTTTCATCCAGCTCTTTTAGGAAACAATAATGATGCTTAAAGTTAGCTAAAATACCTATGACACACTGATTACATAATGATTTTGACAGGTTGGTCCTGTGTCTCTTCTCTTGGTGTCAGCAGAATCTATTATTGAAAGAACGATCAAGAATGTAACGGGAAATTCTTGAGATGAATCTTTTGTTATTCACTGGGTGGATCTGACAGCAGGACATACAGAGAATGAGACTCAACTGGCTTGAGAGGAAGCAAAAAAAAAAAAAAAAAATCACTGAGATGGCCCAGTCACAAGGAGTGGAAGGATTCACAAGAGGATCCTGCACAATCTTCAACATCTTTTTAGAATAATGAAGTGAAATCCCACAAGAACAATGAAATGTTGAGCAAACAAAGGCTTCTCAGGGTTTTTCTGGATCGAAACGAAGCGGAGGTGGATCATGAGCACTGCACAGGATTGAGCAAACAACAATTATCAAGTTATCAACCAGTAAAGTTTACAGAAAAATACCTCTTGAACTGAGTAAAATGAGGGAGCATCTGTTTAAGTTACTACAATGGCAGATACAATATTAATTAATCTCCATGCCTTGTCCAGGAAGATATGGAGGCAAATGTCAGTGAACAGGTCTGTAGCTGGCAGGTCTGATACCAACCCTGAATTTTAACCAAAATTCAACAAAAAAAAAAAAAAAAAAATTGTACTATAGCGTGTCTGACTAATTCGTAAATGGAGTATCTCGTGTCACTGCCTTGATTTTTTCAGAGAAGGAGATGTTGAGTTATAACAGACCAAAAGCATCCAGTATAGTCATATTTCTTTACATCTCACAATATAATTAGTCTGACAATCTACTTATGACTCTGATTTGTCATTTTTTTTATTAATCTGTTATTCTAGGAGATACATTGCAAATACATATCCAGACAATATAATATATAAGCATCTGTGATAGATCAGTTCTTAATTTATTCTCTGAAACAGATCGATAAACTTGTATATTATTGGATCTCTCTGGATATTGGTCCTTTTTGCCCAGTGTCTTTGCAATGAGAACATTTACTGGAGGTCTTGAAGAAAAAAAGGGATAAGTGTGGTAAAGCCTCTGGCACTTTACAACAAAGCTGAAACCCCAACACCAAAACCAAAAACCAAAATCATTACAGTATGTCCACATCTGCAGTTACAAACAACAAAGCAGTACTTGTTAGAAAATATTGTTTTCAATAACTAGAGGTGCCACCACTAATTCCTCATTTATTCAGGATCAAGGCTCTGAAATGTCTATTTACTAGACACTACTTATCTTCTGCAATGCCGACTTCTTTATCTGTATGAATTTTGGAGTTAATGTCTTGTAAAAACTGCATGGGATTTACTGCAATAAATTTAAAAATGCTCATATGTTGAATACCAGCTTTACGGTTTTGGGTATATTTCCACTGAAAAGAAAAAAAAGAACAGTGTATGGATTTGTCCATTTGAGCTGCTGGTTATTCCATGAGCCCAGTAGAAATATCAATACTGTATTATCACAATAACTTCCAAAATACACACTCAGAAACACTGCACAGAGACTTCTTGTAAGTCGTCTCTGTAGGAAAGAAAGCTCCTATTTGTCGAGGCAGGGCTGAATATTCCTCGCTGACTGCATGAGTTGTTGGCACTTTGGGAGCCGTTATGGCGTCGTTAACACCGGGTTCATCTGTTGCTCCACTGTCCTCATGTATGAAACACAGCTTCCTCACAGGGGAACGGTGAAAGTGCCATTCCTGAGCAACTCAAGCCAGTCACAGCTCCTGCATATCCCACATGGTTGGGATTTAAGCCACGTCACCATTGGGACTGCCTACCCATAGGTGCTTATTTAGTGCTACAGTGAAAGGTAAGACAAAAAAAAGGGGGGGGGGGGCAGGTATCCGAGTGCTTTAACACTTGAGTATGCTTTGGAAAGTAGTTATTTCTAGTCTCTCAGCATGAAGCACGACTGTTTTAGTGCGTGGGGGCCGGACATCTCTGAGCTCTGACCATTAGGGTGTAAAGCAGCGGGGCCGATGTTTAAAAGAGGGGGTTGTAGAGCCGGTGGAGGTCAGGGCAAAGGGCAGGCCAGGGCATCCGAGTTATTCAGGGTAAAAGGGGATAGACTAAGAGGCAAACATAACTATCTTTAAAGTGATCAGCCTGTATAGAGTAAGGCAGAACACGTGAGTTTGCATGCAGAGCACACAATGTGTTCAAAACACAGGCCAAGGCATAGGCAGCAGGATTACAAACATACACAGCTCTAGTAAAGTGAAAGATATTAAGACATAAAGGTCATACCAGTTCAAGTCATTTTGTTCTGTGCCTGGACATAGCTAATTGTTATCGAAAGTTATCTGTTGATGTTTAAAAATGTTGCTGAACTATTAGTGTGTAGGAAATTAAAGCAATTATATGGTGCCTAAACATATTCTTCCATCTGTCATGAAAACAAGAAAACATAAATAACTTCATAGTTTATCAAAAACTTGTTTCAAAGTAA
The DNA here is from genome assembly GCA_030068375.1 of Ostorhinchus rueppellii. Classification (NCBI taxonomy): domain Eukaryota; kingdom Metazoa; phylum Chordata; class Actinopteri; order Kurtiformes; family Apogonidae; genus Ostorhinchus; species Ostorhinchus rueppellii. The sequence continues at coordinate 28,297,464 of JAQQZY010000012.1, forward strand.
CTATTTCATTGTTATTCATTAAGAAAATGACCAATTGGAATAATAGAACAGTCCTTGTTGAAAATAATAGCCAATAATAATAATAACCATATTTAGTGTGTGTCATGATTCACTTCTTTCTGTCTCTGCCCCTTTAAGATCCCTCTCTGTCTGCCTCTCTGCCTGATCACTGATTC
>JAQQZY010000012.1:28366457-28380101 GCA_030068375.1 Ostorhinchus rueppellii
CTTCAGTAGCTGGGATAGGCTCCATGCGACCCCCGTGACCCTAGTGAGGATAAAGCGGGTATAGAAGATGAATGAATAATTTACTAATATTTAGATGTTCATAAAAGCTGAGATTATACAATTGAGGGTTACTATATCAAAAAATGAGAAAACTGAAGAAAAAGTGACTTTTTCAGCAAATATATCAATAAGTGAACATAAATCAAATGTCTTCAACCACTGTCGTTGATCCAACTCCATGGGTTTTACTGGTGAACCAATGTTGTAGAATATGACGGTGTTCCCACGGTAACTCCAGAGCCTCTGAATGTCCAAATGGGTCATATCTGATGACCATGAAAAGGTGACAAACTTCATTTTACATCAATTATTTACATGGATTGACAGGATTAGTCAATCAACAGGTATTAGATCAGTAGATCGGTTGTAGTAGTAGTGGTTTTGGTCACCGGTGGCTGTTTGAGTCTTTTGGGTTAATTCAGACATTTGCTTGATATATTTTGCACATATTAGGTATGACGGCTGGGAATAAGAGGAGCTAGACTTGCCTCATCCTGTCACATTGTGGACCACCAGCCTGCATTAGCATTTCCCATCCCACGTATCCTGCTTTGTGGTTCATAAGTAGGTCTTTATCCACCAACCTGATGATACTAGTGATGCTGCTACTCAAGATGCGTCATTTACATGCAAGTCATGTTACATAAGAAAGGGACTAATCAGGTCCAAACAGCAATCATGTATAAGATGAAACGGCTCCATTCAATTGTTGATGTCGTTAAATAATCTTTATAGTCAGTATAGGATGTTTGGAAATATGAAAACTTAGATACTGTCTATGAGTCACTAAAATAGCCGATTGTGATATCTGTAAAATCCATCTCTATAAACGATGACCAGGTTGATAGCGCCTGGATACACCAGTGTAGATCTGCATATGGACAGTGAAGGCAGCCCTTAACCCACAGATATCAAACATACAGCCAAAACAGGCCCACTATAAGGTCCAAACCAACCCCTGGGATGAAAATACACTGACGATATTAACAATCAAGGGTGTCAAAATCCTTTTAGTTCGGGTTCCACATACAGACCAATTCAATAGCAAATGAGTCAGACCAGTAAAATACTATCATAATGACCTATAAATAATGGCAACCCCAAATTTTTGTCTTTAGTGTAAAAAAAATTGCATGAAAATGTCTGCATTTACAAACTGTCCTTTGACAAAATTGTGAAAAATCTGAGCATGAAATGTCTGAAAAGAAGTAAGTGTACTTTTAACAATATTCTGCCTGTTCCTAAATGTTTTGTGTATTTCCAGATCCAATGTGATTTGTTAGTTGTAATATACACGTGTAAATGATAAACTGAGGAATAATATTGTCAAAAACATACTTATTTTTCTTAAGACATTACAGTTATTCAGATTTTAAGGAAACTTTGAGGTTGTAAACATTTTCAGAATTTCACTGTTACTATTTTACTGGTCCAGGCCACTTCAGATCATATTGGGCTGAATGTAGCCCCTGAACTAAAATGATGAAATGATTAAATGAAACCCCTGATTTTACCAGTATTTTGGAAGAACAGAACTGTCTTTATCAATAATTGTGTTTTATGTTTATTTTAGTGTGGATGTATCACTGAAATGTCTATTTTCTGTAACTTCTGCTGCTGCTGTCATGGCCGAGACATTCTTACAAAAGAGATTTTTAATCTCAGTGAGTCTAATAAAGAAAGGTTAACCCCTTAACGCTTGAATCGATTTCCAATTGTGGAAAAAAAAAAATTGACTTTTGTTTTTTCTTTCAAAATAGATAGTATTTTGGTTGCATTTTGGAGAGGGGGAGGGGTGGTTGATGCAAATTTGCCTCAATGGGCATCAAGGGGGTAATAATTTAAGCAAATTGGCTCATTTCATTCATCTTTGAGATAGTGAAGCCTATTAAAGGACTAAACACATAGTCATCGAATTAGAGTTACATCGAGTTACAGTAAATCTTTCTTCTGTTAATGTGACTTTGCCCATGTCAACACATTTTAGACTTCATATCACCACAAGCTTTTTCACCTCCCAGAGCATCAGTCACAAGTAATAAATTACTGAAACACATTCTTAACAGGCTTCCTTCCTCTGTGGGCTAACTGTCAGGGTTTAATTCGGAGTAAATATTTATGAGATGAAGATGTCACCATTTAATGAATTATTTTGTGTGCAACGCATGAGGTTGAAGAAGTAGAGCAGGATCATGAGGAACCAAATACATATATTAGGACAAGAGGTCATAATTCTGAATTATGCATTCGTAATATTTTATGTGTAGCAAATTTAACCTTTAAAAGTCAAACTATTTGCTCAGGTGTTTGCTGGGAAAAAAAACTGAAAAAGTAATTTTCATAGCATCCCACTGACTCAACATTTATTTCTGAAAATAATTTTTTTTTTTTTAAATTTAACGGGGTCATTGAAGTCAACCAATGTAATCACAACACATTCTAAAGTAAAAAATTAAGTAATGAACCTACAAGAATAAATAAATAGGAATCACTGAAACATTAAGCTCAAAGTTATTAATAAATCTGGAACCAACCATTAAATATTTTGGCAAATTTAGGTACAATGTTTACTTTCTGACCTATTATTCTCTAAGTCAGTTAATTCACTTGGAAAGCTTGGCCTTATTCTCCTGCTGATAACATTAGCTTATAAATTTCCCTGTCAGTGTTATTCACCAAATATGCATCTACGTATATCACAGTTGGGTTTGTGGTCGTGTTCCTGCTGAGACCAGACATGGTTCTCGGCCAAATGCAGATGTGTCAGGAGGCTGAGGAGGGAAACAGATGACATCATGTAAGCCTAATTCACTACGATGTTCTAATTACTCCATTCATTAGCGGTTAACACATGCCATGTCACAAGGCAAACAGGCTTACAGCTGGGCAAATACTGAGATTTAAGCTGGAGGTTCAGCTGTGTGCTCTGGCTTCATGCAGTCGAGGTCAGACCGAACCAACGAGCACTGAGAAACTATGTCATCCAGATAGTGTGTGAAACCCCAGTCAAGTTACCAGAAAGTCTACTACTAATACATCCATTCTGATTATAAATGAATGATCCGACACTTCCTTTAACAAAAAACTGGTTAGCTTAGTCATATCTGCTGTCACTATTGCTTTGTTTCGTTATTGTTTTGTTCCTTCCATGATGCACCTCCTCACCCAATAACCGTGACTGTATTGCACTACCACTGCTATTGTAATACATTAGATTGACAGCTTTTATATACTTATCTATTATTAGTCTACATCTACCTTTTTTAAATGGCATTTCATCGTGAGGTGAGAGAGAAACGGTCTCAATTCTCTGTATGTCCTGTACATGTAGTGAATCGACAATAAAAAACATCTTTGAATTTTATAGCTTCTCAAAATATACAAGATGAACTGAATCTGTCACATTAGATGAAAGCTGCAAGCAATTTTTTCAGCTTGAATTTTGAGAAACTGTCATTAGTCACTTTTCTATTGGACATCTGCACAAAACTTTAGCAATATTTACTAAATGTCAAAAAAACAGAAGTGCATAATGTCGCTATTTCCATTAAATCACAAATGCAATAATTTGTTCATTTGTTATCGCAAGATGACTTGAGAAGTCATTCCATAAGCATGCTGATGAATGAAAATATCATGTTGATTTACAGATATATTCATTATTATTATTATTATTATATATTACCCCTCTATCGCGTACTAAATTAAAAATTGATTGGGTTTCTGGGCATATCTTCATATACCACCCCATGTTTCTTTTAAAACTCTTCTTCTTCACTTGTTGTAACATCTGTCAATATCTATTTCTTTTTTTTTTTTTATTCACATGGCTGTAGTTGCAAAAAAAAGCTCTTTCCATAGCAGTTCAGTGTGATATACCATTTGCGCTACACCTGAAAAACCACCTCTTGCCAGCGCATAAACTTTTAATTGAAAAACGAGAGTTTTGGCAAAATTGTCGTTTTTCCGTTAGAATACATTTTTATGCACAAGTTATATTTGCGCAAATTTGAGGGTCAATGGAAAAGCAACTAGTGACTGGGTTGTCATGACTTAACACGAGATGAAATGTTACACAAATATCTATCACGAACTATTCGGTTGTTTGCCACCACTACAGTATCGGTCTAAAAAGTACATACTAATATCCTCAGGTACTGTATTAGAATGGGATGTAGAGACTGAATTTCCTTACAGGGATAATACAGCGAGTTAGACTTTAACAGTGTAATTAAACTTATTATATTAGTAAATAACCAACACGATGTTTTACAAACTCTCAGCATTGGCAAAAGTCAGTGCTGATGGTGACTATTACGCTTCAGAACTGGAAAAAGTGACTTTGAAGGTAAATAGGGGCTCAGTACTTCACTTTTCTCGACATTTTTTTAGTGTTGGTTTGATGTTACCTTCCACATTTATTGATTCTGTTTGAGTTTGATCTTCACCAATTGAGTTGTACTTATTTCGGGTGCTATTGCTTAGATTTTTAGCAGTTGGATTCCAAGTAGGTGAAAGAGGGTCAGTTTTTGACACTGGAAATGAGTTTTCAGGGTCAAAATTTTCAAGATAAAGGGTGATGATGGTGACATTGGCTGATTAATTGCCTTTTAGTGTCTTCCTGCTCAAAACAACCATAATATCATCAGCTTTTAGAAATCCACTATTGCACAACCTCCACTAATGAAATATTTATCCTAGTTCTGTAAAAGTAGAGCAATAAGACAAAGAGAACGTGTCATTAAAAGAGCAGCAACAGTGGAAAATTCTGGACACATAGTGCTGAAGTGTGTTATTTCTTAAGCTTCACCTAACAGTTTTTATGCTGGTGAAATGATCATCATGAAAATGCAAAATACAGTTAACTGAAGTAAATGCAATGAAGCAGGTAAGGAATGATTGTGACAGCCCTAGGCCTCTGCATTTTTCTCTATTGTTGACATTCATGGCCCAAAACAAGCAGAATAACTGATCGGTTTCTCCAAATATATTAAGTGACGAGACATTAGACTGACCAGGCATAGGTAATGTATATAAACCAAATATAAATACCCCTTAAAAAGTTCAGAAAATACACTGGAAAAATAATACTAATAATTTAAATGAAAAAACAAAACAAACATCAATATGAAGCTTATCTTCTGACTGAGTTTCCTTCTTTCTTTTTGCAAACCTCTGTATAATCAACAGTATTTCACTAGATAATGGCAAAATTAAGGTTATTTGCAAAAGTGGTGAGTGGTTTCGAGATAGGAGCATAAAATCTAGAGCTGCCACACCTGTTCCTTCCTTCCTGCAGCAGCAAAGGCGAACACTTGTAGGTTGTTTTTTTTTTCTTTTTTGCAACGAATGTGTAAGTGTGAAACAAAGTCTTCCTGTGGTTTGAAAGCATCAGAATGGATGAATCAATGTGGAGAGGAAGTAATCATAAAAGTTCTCAGATGGTAATTGTGTGATTAAACTAGATTTTATGATTTATGTGAAATAAAGAGACCCCAAAAAAGTAAAATATGACAGATTTAGCCCCTCTGACAAGCTCTTATCCTTTGTTTTCTTTTCTTGTCCATCTCTCATTGGTAGATGAAAAGGATATGTTTTATACGACTAAAGGAAACATCCTCTTCATCATATAAATGTGAAACAGAGCAGATGGATAATATCACCTGTCTTGTCCAAATCCGGTCTCAGCCCTGGGGTCCTTCTTTGTTCTTAAAAAGACTTTCCAGGGCAGGAATGATAGTAACCGTGCCTCTAAAATCTACCCATTTGGGAATAATATGATATTTTTACATGCTGTGTGTATGTGCGGAATATCTCCAAGGTCAAAAACATCTAATATGACCCCTTGTGGTTAAAAATATCCACTGCAGTCAGGAGTGTGTACAGCAGCAGTGTCCAACATATGATCCATGAGTCAAAGCCAGTCCGTGGGATGAATTTTTGAAATACAAAGATTACACTGAAGAATTAAAAATCACGGATTTTGAAGTCATTTTAATTCAGAGGCCACATGCAGTCCAATTCGATCTCAAATGGGTCAGACCAGTCAGATCAGACCATACTAAAATACTATCATAACCTATAAATAATGAAAACTCCAAATTTTTCTAAAAAAAAAAAAGTAAAATTACAAGAAAATATTTATGTTTACAAATTATCCTTTCGCGAAAACACTGAATAAGCTGACAAAATATGAACAAACTGAGATGTCTTAAAAGGAGTTAAGTGTAATATTAACAGTATTCTGCCTGTTACTAAATGATTTGTGTATTTGTAAATCCACTGTCATCTGTAAATTGTAATGCACATGTGTAAATGTGTAATATTCTTAAAATTGCACTTAAATTTCTCAAGAAATTTGAGGTTGTTCGGGTTATTCACATTCATATTTTTTAAAGGAGAAACATTTTCATTATGTAATTTTACTTTTATCAATCTAAAACATAGAAGAAAGTTTGGAGTTAATATTTATAGGCTATTATGTTGTTTAGGGGTGGAACGGTCCACGGTTGAACCGTGAACCACACAGCTCGGAACATACAGTTCTGTGTCGCTGTTCTCGCTGTTCAGTTACAAAAATTCTTAACATGCTAAATAATTTCAACTGTTGTCTTTACAATTAATGTAACAGAAACATGATATAATTTGCCAAATGTCCCTTTAAAGTTTTGCAGGGAAATGACCGGCTTAGACGAGGCAGTGTGGTCATGTGACAGGGCATGCTAAATTAGTGACAGTGTTGGAAAAGGCTTTGTTGGAGTAGATGATGTTATGCTAAGCTAGTTCGTGAAAGAGTGTTCTCCACAGCTGGGGATATGAGCCCCTTTTACACTTTTTTTGGTCCCACCTTTATTGCAGCTTTGTAACGCCTCTGGAGGTAGTAACAGAGCTGTAATAAAGGTGGAATCATGATTCTGGAATGCTACGTTAAAGGAACACCTCTTCTCCTGCAACCAAGATGTTGTTTTGATGAAATACTGCAACCTCCACAGGTTGCAGTCTGGGGGGGATGATAATGGGCCGTGTGCAGTAAATAAACATATCAATGTGACCAGAGAGATGTTGAATTGGGGAGATGCCGAGATCCATGAGCTGATGACTCTTTCCACGCTAGCAATTATGGAATGATATAAGATGGGGCGGCTCTTGAGAGGTTAGCAACACTGCTATGTTCGGAGTATTTCCGACGCAGAAGTGAACCTCACACCATATGCTGGGCTGCGTTACCGCCCCTTTGATTCCGGAACACAGGTCCGTTGTGTAAAAGTCCAGCCTGTCTCACCTCTGTTACTCCTTTGGCTTGGCTGTGGAAATCTGTCAATGGTGGAAAAAAGGTGGGATCACCATCTCACCTTTTATCGGGATCTCTGAGTAAAAGGGGCAATAGTTACTGCGAAGTGGACTGCACCGTCCCCAGACAACAAAGACATCCTAATTTTTTTATTTTTTTTTTAAGAAGAATTTAAAATTGTAAGCTCATGATTTGCTTAGTTTGTTGGTGTTTTGTTTAGTTCAGCACTGTAAAAAGGAGCTTCTTGACATGTATTGCACTTCAATTTATCAAGTGAATACTGAATATTTTATTTTTATACTTTTTCTTAGGCTTTGATACCTTGAAAACTGTCTCGGTTAAAGTTTTGAAAGAAAGTTCTAGCAAAGTTATAACTGGAAATTGTTTTAGCAGTTTAAAAAAAAGGATTTTATGTTAGTGGATGTTATTTTATTTTTCATAGACCAAATGTTATTTCACTAGTCCAGGATATTTGAGATCATATTGGACTGGATGTGGCCCCTGGTTTACAGCAAATCTAAACATATTCATTGTGTTTCAGAAAAGTTTAGGATTAAACTGCTTATTTTATTTAAGCAGCTCCTGAGTCTGAGAGAATCCCCAGAACCTCACAGAATGCTTTAAAAGTACAACTCTTCCTTAAATAACATCACATCACCAATGCGTTTTTTCGAGTTGATTATAAGATGATCTTTTTAACTTCAATCTGGGAGGGGCCTGTTTTTCATTTCCTGTCTGTTATCTAGATAAATGGTGAATGAACAATTCAATCATTTATAATCCAAGACTTCATTCAGCAAGGAGTTTTGTGCTCTCCTTGTTGATTAATTGCTGCGTTTGTGGTTTGATCTACACCAGTTTCAGTTCCTCCTTCAGGACATGAGGAAAAGTGATATGCACAGAGGAGGCTGGACATCAAACAAAAGACTTCAGTGCATCAAAGAGAAACATGCTTTTGCTCTTCGGCTCTATAGACTTCACCTAGATTCCGTGTGACTTACAACTAAAGGCAAGAAAGAAAATGGGTGATGAATGAACTGAAAAAGAATACACTGGTCGACCAAAAATGGGTCACAAATAAAGAAAAATGAGGTCAGTGGCTCTAGTTCGGTGTAGTTTCCAATGCACAGTATTAGGTCAAAAGGCAAAAACTCAAAGACGTGTTTGTCTCTGAGCTAAAACACTTGTCTACACATTAGAATACATCCAATTTCTACATTCTGTCTAATGTATGATGTATAAATCTACTATATAAATAATGAAAAATATATGTATAGTACTATTATTGTATTTCCGGAGTTGAAATGAGCATACTTATTCTTATTCTCATTCTCAAAAAACTGAACTAAATGTGTTGTAAAGGTTAAAGTCACAATTTAGTGTTGACCTCTGACCCTGTAACAAGAAGCAACACAAACAGAAACATCTGACATGTGTTGAATAAAACCTGGTGTAAAACATCCAAAAATCAATACAATAAATCTCCAATTGTCTGAACAAAAGGGTTTCAGACATGCTAAGTACAAAAGGAGGTCACACTAAATACGACCACAAGCTGCTCTGTCGGTTAATCTTTTTTTTCCTGCAGTACATACTTCACATATATCAGATAGGATGTCACAGAGACTTAGAAATCCATATGTGGTCATTAGAACTTTACTGAGCCAACAAACTTCATGTTTTGCACGATACTCTTTATATTAGAGGTAGACTTATATGGGTTTTTCTAAGGGTGATGCTGATTTTAATAAATTTGGTCAGGTGATTTTTGAGGCCGATATAGAAGACCTTTTTTTTGTTTTTGTTTATATTTTAAAGCACATTGACCACAAAATACAATTGAAACACTCATATAATTAAGATTTTTATGCAGCAGTATAAATTACATTATTACTACACATATACATAGACCTCTTATAGCATTTATTGAACTTCAAGTGCTGCCCACACAGGTGCCTGATTAAATATATAACATTTTTACTACTGATCAAATATTGGCTTTCAATAAAAAAATTAAGGCCAATTGTCAATATTTAAAAAAACCAACAACAATATATTGGTCTACCTCTAATCCTATACAATAACAGTTTGTCGTATGTAATGAAAACATTACAATAAGCAATTTTGTCCTTTGGGTTCCAATTCAACTCATTGAGACATATTTATCTCTGATGTAGAGTTACATGATCTCCATGAAATCATAGACTAATAGTAGCCTAATCCATATTACAACGAAAAATAATTGGTTAGAAACTGGTTTTGAAGAATTAAAATATGGCCAAAATGGATTTGGGAATTCATACATTCTGCATATTAGTAAGTCACAGTGTTGTCAAGACTTTACTGAAGAAACTTTGCAGTTTTGCCTAAAAATTTTGAGCTTGCTTTCAATTCTTCTCTAAAAAGATCAACGCCTCATTGTCATTTGCTTTCAGTTTTAGCAAAATTCCTGTTTCCTTCTGTCTAATTTCAACAGTAATCAGGATTAATTCTGAATACTGGACAGGTGGATATTTGGATGTAAAATATAACAGGTTGTCTATTTATTGATTTGCAGTATGTTATTCTATAGTTAATAGAAACAATCAGGAGATTAATGTGGGATGATGGTAAAATGTGATTTTTTTTTTTATCTTATAGTGGGTATAAGTGAATGGTTCATGTGTTATAGTTATGTAACCCACTCATGTTATGATTTTCTGAGAGCTACTACTGTTTCTGTGTGAGGATACTAACATTATCAGCTGCAGTAATGTTTACAGTAATAGAGCACATACTGGACTGTGACTAAGCACTTTTACTGAGGTACTTATACTTCACGTATACCTGATTTCAACACCATGCAGCTTTATGCGTCTCAGAGGCAAGTATTTCACTTTTTACTGCACTGCATTTTTTATAAATGACTATGGAAATTATTATGTATATCCTCATGAGACCCAGGAAAGTAAAGGAATCTGCTTCATTCTATTAAATAATTGTCTGAGATGAAAACAGCATGACCCTTCAGATACATTTTTCTAAATCCATCTAGACTAGCCATCTATTTTCTGAATCAATTTCTCCATGTGAGGGTCATGGGGGTGTCAGACCATATCCTGGCTTATATTTCCACTTATTTTAAAAGAAGATCGATTGTAGCTGTTAAAGTTTTTTAAATGTATTATCATTATTATCTTATTTCTTTAAAGTGCTGTGGTTTGTGTAAGTATAGACCTTTACATTTGTAGTCCTCGAAGGAAACCATGCTCCTAAGTGACTACAAATTACTAATATTATTATTGTTGTTGTAATTATTGTTGTTGTTTATAATAAAGTTGTGAAACTCTTGTCAAAGTACAAAAGAGTATTAAAAACAGTGCTGGGTCTTACCAGTTGAATTAACTCAAACACACAAACATAATCATTTATAATAAATAACTGTAGATCCACTAATCCTATCAATACAGGTAAATAACTGGTGTAAAATGTAGTTTTTCATCTTTTCATGGTCATCAGATATGACCCATTTGGATGTTTAAAGGTTCCGTAGCTAACATGAAAACACTGTTATCTTCAACAACATTGATTCACCAGTAAAATCCGTGCAGTTGGATCAATGACAGTGGATGGAGACACTTGGTTTATGTCCAGTTAATATGTTTCACTGAAAAAGTCCATATTTCTTCTGGTTTCTCTGTTTTTGATATAATAACCCAAACTTTAATTTGAGCTTTTACAGACATCTTCATGATCAGTGAGTTAAATATAGGAAAATACCTGATTTACACTTAAGAATGCAAAATACTGAGCATAATATTAGAATAAATGGTAATAAAAATCAGGGAAAAAAATCATTTAGGAACTGCCACAAAAGTACCACTGGGTCTTTATGGGTTAAAGATAAAGACATTAGTACTTGAAATACATGAAAAAGTTTTTTTTATTTATTTTTATATATTTGAGGCAAACATATTTATTTGTTATTTACGTTTGGTTTTTTTGTACTAACTTTAACTTGTACTTGTGAACTTCCATTGTAGTAACTATTTAGTGAAACATCTGAATACTTATTTTACTGGTAATTTTACAGTGTTTTTCATCTTTTAAAAAAAAAAAAAAAAAAAAGATTTTACAGAGAATGCACAGATGAATAGGGGGTTTGTTGGTGTTTCTCCAATAGTGAGTGAAAACATTGTTATTGTTCATTGGAGCCATTGGGGAGAGTGGGGGTGCCAACCACATGGACGCCCCCCTCCCCTCAAAAACGCACGCAAACACAACCACACACATGCAGCATCACAAAAAACACCCCACTGTTAAAGTCCTGCCAAACCTACATTGATATATACACATAAAACACACACATGAAGCGTTTTAAGCATCAAAATTAGCATCAGAGCCAACTTTTTGCTGCCGCTCGTGCAACAACTGCCGTAAACTTTAACGTTACTCACCATTTCAGCGAAAAACGTCCCTCCTCAGGAAAACACCCTCTCACTGCTCGGTTTGTCCGTCGTGGAGGGTGTAGCGGAGGTGTAAAGCTTTGCGTTTCAGCCGTCTGAGGAAAGCATCCATTGATTTTTTTTTTGGTCCTTTCTCGGGAAATTTACGAGGAAAGGATTTGGCTGAGTGAGTGGAGACGGGCGGCGCATGCGCAGGAGGGAACTCCACCGGAGCACGTCGCAGTACCACATTATCAGCATCTGAAGCCTGATTATCGATTAATGCCAGCAAAAATACAGATAAGATCACTGCAAATGGACGCATGTGTATCGTACAACCTGTTATTAGCACTGCAGGAAAATTAGAAGGGTGTGTGATGAGGTAGTGCATCAGGAAGTTTAAGAAAAGATAAAATAACTAAACTATTTCCTGCATCCACCACTGACCACCGTTATCTGTGTGTTGTTATTGTTGTCGGCGCTTACTTTTCATGTTTTTAGTGGCAAATAAGACAGTGTTGCTTGGAAAAATGTATGCTGACTCATGTAAATGCACCTCAGCAGTTATGATTTATGCATAAACCTTCAAAAACATATGTGCATAATATATTTGATAACTTTTTCAGCACTAATCCTACTTTAATCTACGTAAAAGTCAGGCAAACTGCAGTTTTTCAGCTTTTCAGTGGTACTACATAGGTATTATCTGGATGTTTAGATTCTCCATGGGAAAGTGTGTTTATGCCCTGACATTGTGAAAAATTAGTTCATCATAATTTCTTCATTTGAGTTAATAAATGGCTGTATTTTTATATATATATATATATATATAACTTTTATTTAACTAGTTAAGATTCTCATTTACAACAATAACGACCTGGCCTGTTACTTGCTTAGAAAAGTTTAGATGTACAGTACAGAAGTCTAAAAAAATCTACTTTATATTCAAGCAAACTAGCTAAAAAGGTAATAAGAAACATATTTTTCTCATGAATATGTTCATTTTCAGACAAAGCAAATATAAAAATGTAACTTGAAATGAACCAGATGAAACTGAAGTTCTCCTGAATCAGACTGATACTACATTAAAAAAAACATTATAAAAGATATATAACCTATTAAAGGTCGAGTAATACTGTATTGTACTGTATTAGTGAAAGCACTTAAATATAAAAAGAAAAAGTAATCACCTATACATTTCATTTCTATATGATGTTTTTATCATATACATTAATGTGCAGTATTTTCTTAAGGTGAAGCTCATTTTAACCATTTTCTTACCTGTTTCTGCTTCATAAAATTATCATACTTTGTGTTTGCTGTAAAAGTGAAGTTTTCATGAGATCAGAAAACAGGCCAAGTTTTTTAACATTGAGCCAAAACATTTTCCAAGTGATCCAAGAGAAATATCAAACAGTTTATTCTACTTAAAAAGAAAAACAAGTGAAAATTAAATCCATATTTGAACAATATATCCTTTAAATCAATTTCTGTTAATCTGTCTGTGCACTTCAACCCTAGTCACTTTAAATCAGGATATTTTGCCACTTAATAGTTTAATGTAGTCAATGATGATGACGATGATGATGTGCTAATATTAAGTATCTGCTTATGAGTGAGTGTACTTGTGTGGTTGGATTAGCATAAGATATAAAATTGAATGTTTGATGTTGCTTGTATCAGAATCAGTATATTTCATTAATCCCAGAGGAAGTTATTAAAGTAACTACAGGTGCATGATACTCATTGTCAAATTTGATGCAGATCCATGTACTCATACTCGTACTCGTCGTCTTCCGCTTATCCGGATCCGGGTCGCGGGGGCAGCAGCTTCAGCAGTGAGGCCCAGACGGCCCTCTCCCCAGCGAC
>JAQQZY010000012.1:28380201-28396511 GCA_030068375.1 Ostorhinchus rueppellii
TTCTCTAGCACCTTGGCGTAGACCTTACCAGGGAGGCTGAGGAGTGTGATCCCCCTATAGTTGGAACACACCCTCTGATCCCCTTTCTTAAAGATGGGGACCACCACCCCGGTCTGCCATTCCAAATGTAATACGTAGCTATTATGTGTACAATGTTGTTGTTTGTCTGATAATGTATTCTAACCTTTAGGTTCCATTTGCATCAGCACATCTTTTCTCTTTCTTGCAATTAATGTTGCCTATATACTGAATAAAATGGAAATAAGACGCTAAACTAAAGGAACCCAGGTTTACTTTAGGAACAACATATTTAGTTCAGTTCCACCACTAATTCTCAAAGGTTCAGGATAAAGGTCAACTGAGATTCAGCAAAGACCAAAAAACCACATAGCTATACTCATGGAAAAAATTATTGGACCATCAAAAGTCATCAGAAACAACGGTTATGTAATCAGTTACTAACTCCTGTGTGTATCATGTGACTAAAACATACAGAAAAGAAAACATGGAATGCCTAAAAGTATTGTTTTTGTCAGTACAATGCCAAAGATATTGATGTCAGAACTGAAGTGATTTTGGTATTTTAATAAGAAAACATGGAAAATTGATAAATATCAGCTCTGAAATTAAACTAATATGAGCTATTTTTGTTGTTCTCATTATATTTGTCCAAACAAATGTACCTTTAGTTGTACCAGGCATTGAAATGAAGAAGAAATTGAAGAAAACATGGGTGGTCTAATAATTTTTTCCGCGACCATATATTCTTTATTTAACCAGATTTAAAAAGAAAGAAAAAAAAACTGGTTGAGATAAAAAATCTCTTTTGCAAGAGAGACATAGCCAAAAAAAAGCAGCATAACACACAGTTTCTGACAACACAAGAGATAATCGACACATAATACACAAAATCTTACAATCGATAATTACAAAACAGTTATTTGTCAAGTTTAAAAACTGTTACATTGACAAAGTTCGTTGATTCCATGCTCCTGAAATTCAAAATTTCAACCTCAGTGTGTTTATTGGAGGACATAATAAGAGTTTATTACTTTTGTGAAAATTGTAATTTTTTTATATGTAGAAAGTCAAGGTCAATGAAGTTATCATACTTGGTGCTTTACCCCGAAATGGCAAAAAAAATAAATAAAAAAATACAAGAAAAACACATGTAAGGTGAAAGGAACATGTATTTTATAGCATTAGACCAACATGCATGCTGATCCAGACCCCTGTCCACATCCAGATGATCCCTTTGAACTCAGGTGTCAAACATGTGGCCCAAGGGCCAAAACTGGCCTGCTGAAGGGTCCAATCCGGCCCCTGGGATGAATTCGTGAAATGCAAAAATTATACTGAAGAAATCAACAATCAAGGATGTTAAAATATTTTAGGTTAATTGAATCTGAAATGGGTCAGACAAATACAATCATAATAACCTGTAAATAATGAAAACTGCAAATATTAGTTTCGAAAAAGCAAAATTACACAAAATTTTACATTTACAGACTAGCCTTTTACAAAAAATGTGAATAACCTGAACAAATATGAACAACCTGAAGTGTTTTAAGATAAGTGAGTCTAACTTTAACAATATTCTGCCTGTTACTGAATGTTTTGTGTATTTGTAGATCCACTGTAAGTGATCTATAAGATCTAATACACATGTATAATAATAATAAACGAGGTGTAATATTGTTAGAAGTGTAGTAACTTTTTAAATTAATTTTCAGGCTGCTCATGTATGTTCATGTTATGTTCAAGTACAGTTTGCAGATGTAATCATTTTCATTACAGAATGTGACTTTTTTCACTCAAAAATATTGAAAAAACTTTGGAGTTGGCAGTATTTATAAGTTTATATTCTATTATTTATATTATTTTTCTGGTCTGGCACCCTTTATATCATATTAGGCTGAATGTGGCCCTGAACTAAAATGAGTTTGACGCCCCTGCCTTTGAACATCATTCCTTACATTAGTAGCATTACTTCCTCGTACCTAACAAAGCAGGTGCACTCACTGTTCATGCACAGGTGGACCTTACAGACCCTGGAGACCACATTGGGCCTGAGATTGATGATTCACTGGAACTGTTGCCGTCACTATCCTGTAATGTACATGGAGATGACCAAAAATAGTTACTTCGCCAATAAAGGGTTCTAATAGTTGAAGAAAAAAAAAAATGGAAATATGACACTGAACTAAAAGAACCAAGGTTTACTTGGATCATATTTAGTTCAATTCCGCCACTAATTCTAAAAAATTCAGGATAAAGGTCAACTGAGAGTCGGCAAAGACCAAATGACTACATAACTATGTTACAGATGACGCCAAATTATATTGAGATACACCATCCATATGATATTCAATAAGTGGTAGAAATATATTCTTTAAAATATGCAGTCGTATATTGTAAGACCTTACTGATGTGCTGTGAACCAAATATATGTGAATGAACAAAAAAGAGCTTTTTATGTACAATTGCTTAGAAGTCTTCTATTATCACTTATATCATCCAATTGTGGGGAAAAAACTGTTTTTACTTGCATTTTTGTCTTTCAAGTAGGTAGTATTTTGATTGCATTTTGGAGGGGGGGGGGGGGTTGATGCCAATTTACATCAACAGGCGTCATGGGGTTAATAACTTCAACTTCTAATCCTGTCAATACGTGTAAATAATTCAGGTAAAATGCAGTTTCTCAGCTTTTCATTGGCATCAAACGTGACCCATTTGGACGTTCAGAGGCTGTGGAGTGAACAGAAAAACACCATCAACTTCTGCACTGTAAAAAGTAAAACATTTCATCAACTTTTAAAAAATTTCTTCAAAAAGTCACACATTTAAAAAATGAGTTGAGTGAACCAAATAAATTACTTTAAACTGCATTCAATATATTTTCATTTGGTTCACTCAACAATTTTTTTTTAACGTGTGACCTGTTGAAGAAAATTTTTAAAGCTGATTCAATGTTTTACTTTTTACAGTGTGTAAAACTGATTCACCAGTAAAACTCATGGAGTTTGACAAATGACAGACACTTGATTTGTTCAGTTATTGATATCTTCGCTGAAAAATGTACGTTTTTCATCAGTTTTCTCTATTTTGATACAAAAACCTTTGAATTTACTCTGAGCTTTTATGAACATCTATATAATCAGTGAATTTAATAAAGGAAAATACCTCATTTCCACTGAAAAATACAAAGGACAATGTTATAATAAATGGTGCTAAATCACTTCAGAAAGATTAAATAGAATAGAATAGAATAGAATAGAATAGAATAGAATAGAATAGAATAGCCTTTATATTGTCACTGTACACTTCTTATAATGAAATCATGCAGGTGCAATAAAAGATAAAAACGTAATTAACATTATAAACCAAACTATAACTAAATGGAGAGGAACAAAATGACTTGGGAGCTGCCACAAAAGCAGCACTGGGTCTTAATGGGTTAAAACTTAACATAGTGGGTGAAAATACAATATTTCACCAAGAAATTGATGCTTAAATGTAAAACTGTTGATGATAAATTAATGCGTATTTGTTGTGTCTGTCAACCGGTATGTTTAAAAACCTGCATTACAATATGGAAAAGCCTAACAATTAGTGTAGCCAAATAGGAGAAACAATTACTCCAAGGATGAGGACTGTGGAGTACAGAATCCCAAAGAACATGGCGCAAACAAAAATGTGCGCTCCTTGTAAACACGCACACAGGCGCCTCATTACCAAGTGAATGGATGATGAGCTGTCAGGTAACAAGTCTTGAGGACGCATGTCAATTTCCTTTAATGTTCTCAGCTACTTGTTAAACATGACTGGGGGTGGGCAAGGGTATATAAGACACCCCTAATCTCCCGGGAGAGGAATTTGTCATTAGTCGGCCTCAAACATGCGCTCATTGGGAGCACTGGGTTTTGCGCTGCACGCATCTCTGCTCATACTGCTAGCACAAGGGATCCACAAATCTAAAGATGGAGTTTATACCAGGGCTCTGTATCGTTTTTCCCTCATGGATCGATCGAGTGGGTATCACCTGCCGACGTATATGGTTCACCTCTACAGGAATTTTAAGTCAAACTTTTCCAGACCTTTGGATGCTATGGAGCAGAGTGGCGCAAAGCGGCCGGACACTGTGAAGAGCGTGATGGCTAAAAGTAAGTATTTTTTCCTTTTCTTATTTAGGTTTGTGTATTATAGATGAGGAGATGGGTGGAAATGTGTGGCATAAAAATCAAAAAGGATACTTTAGAGATGATTAAACCGTGCGTTTCTGTTCAAATCCAAGCGCTTTTTAGTCAAACGTCTCTCGAAAGTGCACAAAAATGTTTGTTTTTCTTTCATTTTTGGGGATGTTAGAAAGCTGTGCTGTCAAAGCTGCATGCCAGACGACCTCAGAGGGCTTCAATCCACATCCAGCTCAGGGGGGGTGAATAACCACGCAGGGATCAGCGTGTGAAAAGGCCGGTTTTCTCTCTAATTCTCAAAGCAAACCTCTTTTTTCTTAAATAGCTGATGTTGATTAGATATCTCGCCAGACATCCCCCTATCCAAATCTCTTGTTAGGTCAAATCAACAACTTCCCTTAGTTCTTTTTCGCACTTGGTCTGATTAGATTAGAAGTCGGGATTTAATGGTGGCACAAGTGGAGCGCACAGGACTCCGCTCCCTGCAGCTGAATCCAATTCCACTTTGCTTCTAGGTGTCAGAGTTATTACCTATTTGTTTGACTGAGGATATGCAGAAGCCAAGAGGAGGCAGGGATGTGTTAAATGATTGGTTTCGACCTGCTGTTTGCTTTGAGTGGATTAATAGCAGCAGCATCTGAAGCATGGTTTGCGTTTTTGATCAACACTCAATGGGGCCGATGCAGCAGACAATCCACCTAAATATTTAAGGAACATTAATTCCGTAGATTAATCTGTACCACACCTGTTCTTTGACTCACAATAGCACTCATCTTGCAATCTGTTTGTCTGTGTGGTTTTTCTGAAGATCTATTAGGAGCCAGTGATGAATGCATTTACTAATTTACTCCAGAAAAGATTTTACATGATGAAAACGAATGAACGACGGCTTTTCAGATACAAGTGTAAACTGATTCTATTTTGAGAAAAAGAGGATTATATGTCTAAATCACCATTTGTGTTGTCATTTGGAAGTGAAAAATTAAGAATTTGTTTGATGGTGAATGTTATTTTATGTGGAGTTCTTTGTTATGTCCTTGGCTACTGGGAAATACAATGAAAGTTTTCCCAGTGTTTTGGAATTTAACCCACAAGGACCCAGTGTTACTTTGGAGGCAGTTCCCAAATGAGTTTTTCTCTGTATTTAACAAGTGATTAATCACTATTTATTGTCATATTATCTTCTGTATTTTATGTTTCTTTTTGTTTTGTTTATTCAGTGGAAATCTGGTATTTTATTAGATTTAATTTACTGATCATGTAAATGTTCATAAAAACTCAGAGAAAAGGTAAGAATAATTTTAGAGAAGACTGAAATAAACTGACTTTTTCAATAACTGAACCATCCGCTGTCATTGATCCAACTTTATGTGTTTTACTGATGAATCAATGTTGTAGAAGATGACAGTATTTCTACAGTAACTACAGAGCCTCTGAACATCCAAATGGGTCATATCTGATGACCATGAAAAGATGACAAACTGTATTTTACACCAATTATTTACACGTATTGATAAGATTAGTGGATGAGAAGTTATTAAACAGTTTACATGAGTAGATGGTTTTGGTCGCCAGTGGCTGTGGGTGAACAGCAGCCATTACAAACCAAATGAAAACAGAATTATAAACAGACACATTTGATAAAATGAACTCGTATAATTAATGTGTAATCATGTGACATAATGTTTGTTCTATCAGTAAAACCCATTGTAGATGTTTGTTTCACTGTCCGTTCGTGTCTAAAACTCTCTCTCTCCTATTCACTGCATTAGGTTTGACGTACAGACAGATGCGCTGGATTGCGACCTTTGACCTCCGAGCCTTGCTGCTGGACAAACAGGTTCAGGCTGCAGAGCTAAGGCTCAGGCTTCCTCGGACACTGAATGTTTCCAATGTCTCTGTGGAGGTTTATCACCAGCACGGCCAGTCGTGTCTTTCACACAGGCCCTGCCAACAGCAGCAGCTGGTGGGTCTGCTCACTCAACCATCACTGGTCACTTCATCCCAGAGCTGGAAAGTGTTTAACATGACAAGCCCTCTGTTGACCTGGCTCAAGGAGAACTCCCCAGTGAGACTGCCACAAAAACAAATGTCAAGAAGAAGGAGAGAGGAAAAAATGAGGAGAGACCTGTCACTTCTTGATCAGCCTGTGGGGAGTTTGAGACGAGAGCAGGATGTGAGCGACCGGGCCTTGTTGGTTGTATTCTCACACACCGACTCAGATGAAAACCCAAAGGCCAAAGCCAGCTTACTCCACACAGCTGAACAATCCAAGTTCTTGTCCCCTGCTGAAATCAAAAAGGCCCGCTGGCCAAAGAGACGCAGGAGCAAACGAGGCCAGCGAGAACAAACAGCCAAAAGCCTGCAGGTGTCCAAAAGAGGCGGCGAAAAGTCTTTGTGCCGCAGGGTTGACCTGCACGTGGACTTCAATCAGATCGGATGGGGGTCCTGGATCATCTTTCCCAAAAGATACAACGCGTACCGCTGTGAAGGTTTCTGCCCTAGTCCCCTCAGAGAAGATCTGAATCCAACAAACCATGCCTACATGCAGGTAAGGAAGGAAGGAAGGAAGGAAGGAAGGAAGGAGGGAAAGAGGGAAGGAAGGGAGGGTGGGAGGCAGGGTGAAGGGGTAAGGAAGGAAGGATGGATGGAAGGGGGGACATAGACAGATTCTTTTTCTACTGATGTGCTTTCATCAGTAAATAGTGATGGAAGATGTCTGTAGATCTGTTACTAATACCACAAAAACACAACTATTTGCTGTAAAAGGTTTGATATATTATTGGACCTGACTTTATTAGATTATTAATAGAAGAGTATCAGTGTTGTAGCAGGATATTTTCATTGTTTCTGATTAAATTGGAGCTACTGTAAGTTTAATATACAAACACTGCATAAACCAGTTTGTGGATTGTTTCTATAATCTGTCATTTTTGGAGGATTACTGTTAGGTTGAGGCAATATCTGAAATGTGAACCGAGTACTGGACATATGACATGTAAGGAATCACTGGTTTAATCAGTAAAAACATGCATTGTCTATTGTAATCTTAATCTTATCACTACAAGACAAATGTAGTGAAGTAGTACATTAAGAGTTTGAAAGGAAGTGTAAAATCTGTGCTCAAAATGTGGCAAACATCATTCTAGAAAATTTTATTTGCAGAGCCCTATATCACAACAATATCACCTCACAGGGCTTTACAGAATCAGCTGAATATGAAAATAAACAACGGTCAAATAAACTGTAGATGAAGGAAGTAGGTTAATGTCCCGGGCACAAACCCTTCTCGGCAAAGGAAAACTCCAAAAACCCAGTGAGAAAAAGAGAAACCCGAGGGACTGAGAGGCTGCGTCACAGGAGTCAAACATGCGGCCGGGGGGCCAAATGTGGCCCACTAAAGGATTCAATCTGGCCCCTGGGATGAATTTGTGAAATGCAAAAATTACACTGAAGATAGGGCTGTGCAATTAATTGAATTTTGGTCACGATTTTGATTTTGTTGTCAAACGATCTCAAAACTCATATAATCAAGTCGAAACTATTTATTTTCCCGTTTTTCTTTACACAATTTCTGAGACGCACATGCACAATACATTCCATTCCATTGCAAAAACAGCTGTAAAGTACATATTTGGAGCCAAAATTTATTTTCAATTTGAATATTTTACATAAAGAATGAATAACAAAGTGTTTTTTGAGGAAGAGAGAGATGCTGAATAAATGCATTGTGAAACTCAAAATTAATCATTTGAATAATCATGATTTCAATATTGACCAAAAAAAAAAAAAAAAATCGTGATATTGATTTTTTCCATAATCGAGCAGCCCAAACTGAAGATATTAACAATCAAGGATGTTCAAATCAGTTTAGGTCAATTCAGTCTAAAGTGGACCAGACCAGTAAAATACCATCATAATAACCTATAACTAATGAAAACTGCACATTTTTCTCCTTGTTTTCGTGTAAAAAAAGTAAAATTACACAAAAATGTTTACTTTTACAGACTAGCCTTTTATTTAATAAAAAATAAAAGAGTAAATAACCTAAAACCTCTTGAGGGAAGTATATGGAATTTCAACAAAATTCTGCCAGTGATTTAACTCTTTTATGCATCATGGTCACTCCAGTGGACAGTTATTCTACAGCTATTCTCTTGTATATTCATGGATTTTGTTGTTTTAGTTCCATATCAGCCAACACAGTGAACACTTATGCACCATCCCATACAATGCAATTCACACCATTACTGTAACTTTGCTGTTCCTGATAAACTTGATCTGTAGTAACATGTGTGAGTGTAAATCAAATTCCCTGTTATTGTTATCAGACTGTAATCAACAGTTTTTAAACAAAAACATTTTTTTTGGCATATTATCTCCATAAAGTGTACAATAACTAGTATTAGAGTATGTTCAAATGTGACAAAACATCAGAATATCAATATTTAGAAAATTATTTCATAGTTTTCACAAACTGTATCACTACATGTTTCTTTGCTTCCAAAATTAAATGCGTGGTGTTCAGCGTGGAGTGAGTGGACATTTTTGCAACCTCATGAAAAATAGGTTCATAAAAAAATTCAATCGCATTGTTCTTTTTATGCCGAAAGAAGAATGAAAACACCCGGGAAAAAAAAAAATCTTGATTAAGGTTGTCATAATTCATGCATGAAAGGGTTAATGTTTTGTGTATTTGTAGATTCACTGTGATCTTTAAGTTGTGATTCATATGCATAAATGATAAACTAAGACGTAATATTGTAAACATTGAACTTATTTTACTTAAGAATTTTCAGGTTGTTCATGTCATGTTTGAGTATAATTCATAGATATGAACATTTTCATGCCATAATTTTTATTCTTTCAGTCAAAACTTATCATCTTATTATTTGTATTATTTCTACTTTATGCCATATTAGGCTGTATGTGGTCCCTGAACTAAAATGAGTTCGACACCCCTGCTGCAGATGAACCCAGGACTGATGGACATCCATAACTGAATAACCTTCATATCTGCATCATCACGAGTCCGGACTGTGCTGTTGTCATTTCTCCTCTCATCAGCTTTTCAGTGAAGCCACATCTGCCTGTTTGTCTGCGTTTCTTTTTCCAGAGTTTATTGAAATATTACCACCCGGACAGAGTGGCGTCTCCCTGCTGCGCCCCGACCAAAATGAGCCCGTTGAGCATGCTGTACTACGAGAACGGAGAGATGCTCCTGCGACACCACGAGGACATGATGGTGGACGAGTGCGGCTGCCAGTGACGGCTGGACTCACCACCGGACGCACCGAACAGAAACACTTAACCGGAAGGACAAAGCGCTTTGATATCTGTCACTGTGCACTGAAGGGTTGTTTGTGCAGAGATGGGATGTTGAACTCTGGTTTGTAGGGAGAACATTGTTATTTGTGCTGAAATGCAAACTCAAATCAATGATGTACACCTTTACTAAGCCATGTGTGTTATGAAATTGCCATGTTTTTGAAAAATTCAGCACTGTTTTTACTGTAATGCATACATCATATCCGTAACTGTAAATTAATGTATATTTATTGTAAATAGTAAAAGAAAAAACTATGTATTTATACACATTTGCCTATTGACCGTGCAATGTATGCGTTATATGATGTCATTTTCTTTTCGATGTGACCTTAGAAAGTTGTACAGTAATTTCATAGTAATCTGCTTAAATGTAGGCGTCTACATTGATATTTGTCTATATTTGTTGATGTTGCTGACTCTTGTTTGATGACTTGAAAATAAGATATGGGTAGAAAACACAAGACAAACTGCCAAAACAAAACCAGATTCTAAAACCTTTTTGATTAACAGCATTATAGCATGAAATATTAGTTTGTGTATCGCCACAGGTTCAATCAAATGATCTGAATTCTGCACTCTGAATGTTGTCCCAGTAGATGATTTATATTCCTCAAAACCCAGGTAAATTCCTCATATGAGGCAAAACAGTCGCCATGTTTCCTGTTGTTTGCCTTCACGCTGAAACTGAAGGTGTGAATAGGCACAAACCAGCTTCCAGTAACTGGTCCCTAGTCTTTTCCTGTAACTGGATAGGCCCATGGCATGTACTGTAACAGCTGGGGGACACACCCACACATGATATAACGAGGGTGCTGACTGGCTCTGCAGTAACAGACAAATGACAAAGTAGTCCTACAGTACTGGGGACATAGACTTTTCACTAAAATACTCAATAGTACAAAGAAAAACCCAGATCCAGCGATTTAATCAAGTCAGTTTTCCATTAAACCAAGACAGAGGCTTCTGCAGAATAATGATGACACTACACTAACAAAACAATCAGACCTGATGTGAATTGATTGATTTATTTTTAACATGAGATAGTAGAAAAAAAGACAAAAATGAATAAAAGAAGAAAATGAAAGAAGAATGCACAAAATTTACAACTGAAAAAACAGAGAAAAATGGTGTAAGTAATTCACATACACCTACACGCACACTGTAAAAAGTAAAACATTAAATCAACTTAATTTTTCTTCAATAGGTCACATATAAAAAAAAATTAGTTGAGTGAACCAAATGGAATTACAATTAATGTAATTTAATTGGATTCACTCCAATATATTTTTTTTAAATGTTTGACCTATTGAAGATAATTTTTAAAGTTGATTCAATGTTTTACTTTTTGTGTGTGCATGCAGGTGTGTGTGAATTACTTTCTATACACATACATGTATAGAAATCAATTTATTTACAAATGTATATAATCTATAAGATACACACTTACACCTATGCGTTCTTAATCTTATATGTGTATACATCTGGTTTGTTCTGTATATTAAGGGCCTGAAAAGAAGTGGGAAAAAGTACAAGTTACTTTCTGACATTGCCATTAATTCAGTAGTTTCCTATTAATAAGATATTTAATTATCTATCTTTACTGTTAAAACCTGCTGCCAGGATTTGTATTCATGTTTCTATCATCAATACTTTAGAAAGATTTAGAAATGTAAATGTGCTGTCAGTTCTTATTTTTATCATTTTTTCTACTATGTGTGATCCACAGATGCGACGTACAGTAGCTTACAATAGAAACAGACTATTCTAGAGTTGAAGTCTTTTTTCAGGTATGTGTGTTGTGGCCAAATTCCTCTGATGTTCGCTTACATTCACACAGAGAGGAGGAATATCTGGCACATACTGTTGGCTGTAACAATGCTAAACTACGTACCATTCTTCTGAAGCCAGAGCGCGAGGTGCATTCAACACCTCTGACAAAACCACTGACGAACCAGGAATATGCCAGACTCAGGACCATGGCAGTGGGCAAACACGGAATATTTATATTACACCTGGAATGACTCAGAGGTAAGACAACATTTAACTTCTTAAGCAAATAAGAACAGAAAAAAAGAGAGAATGTGTACTTTTTTGTTTTGTGTTTTAGGAGATTGCTTTTTACATTTCCTTAATTATGTTAATAAAGCCACTGTAGTTCTAATTAGTATTAACATGGTCAATACCAGTTATTGAATTATCTGGAAATTATTTGATAACAACAGTATTATTAGATGTATTGAAGAATTTAGAAACATTTGCTGATTGTGTCTTTTACATCTATTTTTTTCTACTTGTTTTTATTGTTGAAAATGAAGTGTTCATAAAAATGACAATGTTTATATATTGTATTTATAATCTTAACACATGTCACATAATATACCATGAAAATCTAACAAAATTTCATAATTATCTCATAGTTATGAGAGATGTGAGGCTATGAAAATTATGAATTAACATAACATGACACTCATTTACAAGTTTTATTTAATGAATTATCTGCCTCAGAGATGAAATGTACCAAATCATACAGACTTTAATAAGCTAGATTGGAAAACAGATGATAAAACTGCCGGTTAGCTTATTTTCAGTGTATGTATCAAAGTGTTATAACAAATATATATTGGTTTGTGTACATTTATTCAATGGATTTATCAATTTTCCACCAGAAAGAACATGTAAAGTGAATGCGTTGTAATGTGCAGGCAGGATTAATATTTAATTTAAATTTAATTTAAAGTTAATATTTTGACTCATTTTCTCCTCAAACATATAGGCATTATTTAATATTCTGGCCTCTTTTGTACATTTTGTTTGGAGTTGTAAACAACTTGAATTGACATAAGGCATAAACATTAAAAGAGTATCATTTCAGTAGGATTTCTTTTCATGTTCACAACTTTCTGCACATTCAAAACATGTCACACATATTTGTTTTTTAGACATATTGACACTAAATGAAAACTACAACCAGAACATATTTAAAATGATTAAAATTACTGATCATCATGGGGGGAAATGAATATTGTTTTTAGATACTGAGGGGCACAAATACTCTGCATCCTCCTCAAATCTACATGTACGGCCATTATTTGTTTAATTATTTTTTATTAATTTTAATTGTACAGCTGGTTTATATCTTTCAACCTATTATTGTATTTTATTCTTTTACTTTGGTTTTATTTATTCTTCTGTATATAACTTTGGTCCACTGTGGTTGTTTTTAAGTGCTTTATAAATAAAGTTAGGTTGGATTATAATGAGCTATTGGTTTATTATTAAAACTTAAATCAAAATTATCCTAAATGTTACGAATTGGTAAATTATTGTGAATTAATATTATGCTATAATAATGTGAAAAAAATTGCTTTATTACTAGTTAAGTACTAAGTATTACTGCGCTACAAACTGATTCTGCGCACTGGAAACGCAGCTTTGATTCTCATGGTTTGGGTTTAAAATAGTTCCTGTTTAGCTTAGCTAGCATTAGCATTACCATATGTAGTCATAGACTTTCATGAAGTTCTAGTTACACTGAGGTGTTGGTAATTGGTCATGTTTTCATTGTGACAATCGCCACATTTTCCCTCAGAGGTGAAATTAATTGCCCTGTCCTGGGCTAAAAATAAACACTTTTGACAGCTGAGCTTAGAGGCTAACTAAGCTAGCACCGGTTAGCTAACAGCTTCCTGGATTTGGGACACTTTGGGTGAGTAGGTTTTTTTAAATGGTTTTAATGGCAAACTGAAGAAGTTACGGCGAGTTGATGCTCATTATGCTGCCTGTAAGTGTACTTTTTTTTTTTTTACATTTAAGAAGACATTTAAGAAGAACTTGTCAGTAGATAAAATGAATGAACAGCTGTGACTCATGGGACTATTTTAACCAGCGTTTGGCACATTTATTAAAATACTAGACTTAAAAATATATCTTTGAGGTACAGTAATAATACACTGCCAAATAAAGTGAAAAAAAAAAACGTAAACCATAAATGTAAACTATATTTGTTGGTAAGTTTTAGTATTGCACCTTACAAGCAAGTTCATAAACTGTTCTACAAAAATATAAAACTAGAAACATTGTAAAAGAAATAATAAAACAGAAGAAATAAGAGACCTTACAAACATAGCAGATGCATTAACAGTGTGTCTTAAGCCTCAACTAAAATCCATAAAATAAGAGTTTCTGCTCTATGCTAAATGTTCCAGTATCTTTGTGGAAAAACTTGATTCCATGCAAACTAAATACATTATTAAAATTCTTCTTATGCACCCTGTAGCATGTTTCACTTTAACCCTTTCATGCATAGGGACTCCAGTGGAAAGCTGTTCAAAGGTGTTCTCTTGTATATTTTTGGATTTTATTGTTTTAGTTCCATATCAGCCAACAGAGTGGATACTTAAGCATCATCCCAAACACAGTAATTCATAGCACTACTAGAACTTTGGTGTTCTAGATAAGCCGGATCTGCAGTGACATGCTCAAGTGTTAAAAAAAAATAATTTTTTTTTCTTGCATATCATCTCCATACAGGTATGTTAAATGTGAGAACACATTAGATTAACAGCATTAAAGATATTTTTATTTCATACTTTTTACATCATATATCAGGAAATACGATTGTTTGTTTGCTTGTAATATCAAACACATGGTTTTGAAATTGTAAATAGATTCTCAAAAATACAGTCACATTGGGTTTTTTTCCATTCCCAAAAAGGAATAAAAACAACAAAAATCAGGAAAAAAAATTAAGGTTCTCATGATTCATGCATGAAAGGTTTAAGTCAATACACAATGCTTGTTTCTTTATTTTACTCTGATTTACAGATGAATATGCCTTAGAAGAATCAACACTGACCCATAAAGACCCAGTGCTACTTTTTTGACAATTCGAAAATATGTTTTTCTTTATATTTAACTTTTCTGATGTGATTAATCACCATTTTCTCTAATATTATACTCTGTGTTTAGCATTTTTACGTGAAAATCAGGTATTTTCCTATATGTAATTTGCTGATCATGTAGATGTTCATAAAAGTTGCGATAAAAGTTGAGGATTATTATATCAGAAACAGAAAGCTCAATAAATGTGACTTTTTAAGTAAAATATATCATTAACTGAACATAAACCAAGTGTGTCCATCCACTGTCATTTGTCAAACTCCATGGGTTTTACTGGTGAATCAATGTTATAGAAGATGACAATGTTTCTATGGCAACTACGGAGCCTCTGAATGTCCAAATGGGTCATATCTGATGACCATGACAAGATGAAAAACTGCATTTTACACCAATTATTTACATGGGTACATAGAATTATTGGATCAACAGGTATTAAACATTAGAGATGAGTAGATGCTTTTAGTCACCAGTTGCTTTGTGGGTCTCTGTGGGCTAAAGGATCAGACATTAGTGACTGTCATTTCATTCATTCATTCAAGTTGCATTTTTTGTGAATGTGTGCCAACTATTGCATCTTCATCTCTAGGGAAACTGACGGGAAAATGGCTGAGGCAGTTGCAAATGTGGCCCGTAGGATCAATGCAACAGTAGAGGAGGGCAAGGAGGATTTGGGTAAAAGATCTTTATACATCTTAATTTGTGGCCAGAACTCTGCTTGTCGTTATGTTAT
Source organism: Ostorhinchus rueppellii (assembly GCA_030068375.1). Lineage (NCBI taxonomy): Eukaryota > Metazoa > Chordata > Actinopteri > Kurtiformes > Apogonidae > Ostorhinchus > Ostorhinchus rueppellii. The sequence continues at coordinate 28,395,352 of JAQQZY010000012.1, forward strand.
TTCACCAGCAGATGGTGCCAAACACTAAAAGCTGTTTGTTAACTGTGAACGTGCACATTTTTAAGCATCAGTTGATCGTCGATATTCAGTATTTCTCTCTTTTTCTTTCTCTTCTTTATAGATTTATCCAACTGCAAGCTAGTTTCTTTCCCAGATGGTGTGTTCAAGGTTTTAAGCAGTGTTACAGAAAACATCCACGTTATCACATTGGCAGACAATGAGATGAAGGCCATTTCGAACAAATTCTTCAGCACTTTTACCAAGCTGAGAGGTATCTGACACCACACTGCAGATATTTTACTTTTTGTCAAAGAAAAGATGCATTTTCTCTGCTTTTACTGCTGATCTTATGTAATACGTTGGCAGAAAGTCTTCATGGTGTGACAAGAAAACACATAATCAAACTCTCCATTTACTCGTGTTTTGAAATATCTTGCAGAACTAGACCTCCAAGGCAATATTCTCACCAAACTGCCTGATGTTGTGAAAGAAATGGAGCATTTGACCAGCATCAATCTGGCCAATAACAACTTCTCCACCTTCCCTGATCAACTCACAGAAATAAGCACACTGGAAAGGATTAACCTGGAGGGAAACAACATCACTGGTAATAACCACATTATAGAAGTGAAAAAAAGCTTTGCTGGAGCTTTAGTTTACACTGACTTATGTTTTATTTTGTAGATGTTCCAGTGGAGAAGCTGTTTGCAATGCCAGCGCTGAAGTGGATAAACATGAAGTCAAACCCTCTGGACAGTGAGACTCAATCTGCTCTGCAGTCGCCTCATAATTTTGACATTTTGACTTGAACAGATCATTAAAAAACGGTCACTCTTGCCCATAATACTGCATGCTGTGTGCCTTATACTATTACACCTGGATACTTCTGCTGTACCTCAGAGGGAGGAGTGTGTAAAGAACTTTTTCAAAGCTGCTATTTTCTTTTCTTTCTATGAGCTACACAGAGGTGAGGATGCTGTTTGGACATGCAATCACTCCATCATTGTTTTGTGAAATCTCATCAGTATTTGAAATGGGTTATTTATTACTTTTGATAGTATAAAATCCGTTAAAAAATGTCACTGCCTCATGTCATTTTTTTAAAAAAAAACCAAACAACTTCCTCTTAGAGGCTTTTGTGTGTTACTTTAAAGTAACAC
>JAQQZY010000012.1:28414560-28425601 GCA_030068375.1 Ostorhinchus rueppellii
AAACCTTTCACTTTCCATAATGGATGAACTAATAATAAAAAAGGATCTTTGCAATGAAAATATCCACTTGATTTGTTTTACTGCGACTGCTGAAATCTTATCCTTATACTTCCTGCCACTCACATCAAAAGTGCATTAGTAATGGCAAGCATTAAAATTGATTGCTTCATTTCATGTTACTGGTATATGAAGCGATCAGCCATGAAGAAAATCATCAACAAGGATAAACAGTGTAATAATCATTGATCTTTTTCTTGTTTCAGGCGAAGACCATCAAGATGTCGTTTTTATTTGACTGGATCTACAGAGGCTTCAGCAGTGTTTTACAGTTCTTAGGTAAGCACCTTCTTCAGTTAGTGGGAAAAAAAGCCCCAACATATTTTACAATATAGTGCTCTCTGTGGTAAAACAGCAAGACTATCTGTACTTAAACAGAAAATACTTAAAGGATACAGTTGGTATTGAGTTTGAGTATCAAGTTTTTGCAAGTCAGACTGTGCTGAGATCATTTACGTTAAAATTCTGTGACAAAAGTAATGGTAAAATTCAAAAGTAATTGTTACAAATATTTGAGGGTTGAAGCTGGTTCAATCATTACTAAATTCAAGATTTTGTTTCTTGAAGGTCTGTACAAAAAGAGTGGGAAGCTGGTTTTCCTGGGCCTGGACAATGCTGGTAAAACGACACTTCTGCACATGTTGAAAGATGACCGACTGGGCCAACATGTACCAACGCTGCATCCCAGTAAGGAGACAGTGGAGTGATGTTCTAGCATTATATTTTCAAATGTAGTGTTTTCATCTCCTTAAACTCTTATCCTTGTTTAGTTTTAATATAATATTCTCACTTCGATAGTTGCATAATAATGTTATTATTGTAGGTGAACATATAGATGGCAGTATAAATAATTATCACAGTAAATGTCAAAGCATTATTTCCTTACAGTTTAAAGGCTGATTTTGGAGTTAATGTCAAACAAATCAGATGGTTAAATAATATACAGCAAAATAATATCAATAAAGCACAAAAGAAAGTGTAAAAGACAAAAACACACCTTTAGTACCTGATTTTGTGAGTTTTCATTTTGTTCAAGCAAATCACAAATACAAAACCATCAAAGCAAAATAAAGAAAATGAGCTCAGCAAGATGGAAAGGATGTAAAAGACAGTTAAGTCAGAAGTCCAGATGTAGATTAAAAACAACATTGATGATAAAATCTGAATATTCAGAAGTAAAATAAGTTAAACAACAAAGCACTGGAAAATTGAGTTTTATTTCACAATGGAAACGATACAAACCTTAAAGACAAACATTTTCCACTGAAAATCACATTCAATGTTCTCAAGGAAACATTATCATGTTGCAATGTACAAATTATAACATATAAGCTAATCAATTCATTTTCCAACTCTAACTCGGAATAACATTAAGGTATATGTGCTTATATTAAAGACAGTTGGACAGTTATTCTCACAGCTTAAAAAAAAACCAAAACAAAAATAATACAACAAACTGTGGCCGATGAACATTGACATGTGGCCAGCAATCATGTTTCCTATCATTTACATGAACCTGATTTCGATGCCGGAGATAGACACAAAACAAATATCATTTTAATTGAGGAGGAATCAATAGAGTATGTAATTTAAAGCTGTGATTTTATGGGAAAAATAAACCTAACACAGAACAGCAACTGGAAAGCCACCTCTTGGGGGATCATTGCAGCAATCTATTTCTTATTCTTTCCTTTAGTTTTCGTCAGTCTGTAAAGATTGCTCATTGAATGATTTTTTTGTTGAATGCATTTTTTTATAGCCAGTCACACAATAGTTCTTTCCCGTTTTGTACATGTTTTTTTGGCAGCACTCAAGCTGAAAGCAAACGCTGCCACTCAGTCTTTCTTCCACTCAGTGGGTGGTAACTGCTGTGCCTTCCACTACTGTGATGTCACTCGCATACTCTGTATAGTGGATTCATGCTCACTGTGATACCAGCTGAACTGTGGTGAAAAATTTCTCTATACGCCACTGGATTAAAACTTCCACATTTATAGCCTTATTTTTTGTCGAATAGTAATTGTATGAAAAGAGAGTTTGAATTTTTTTCTTTTTCCTCAAAGCTTCAGAGGAGCTGACAATCGGAGGCATCACATTCACAACATTTGATCTGGGAGGACACGTACAAGGTGAGGTCTTCGTAAAAAGGACAATAGTCCTATTACCCCTGTAATGCCAAACGTATCATATTTGATACATGAGTTTTGAAGCCCTCTACATGATCAGTGTGATTTTTTTTTTCTTGAAAAACCTGATGTATACAATTAGACACATGCAATACACAGATAATCCACCAAGGGGAAAGAATTTGATCATTCATTGTTCAGAAGGACCAATAAAGGCTCCAATTTCCGGAATTTTCAGTCAATGATTTAATGGTTTAAGCTTTGTAGGGTTAATTAAGATTTGATGAATGAATATCTTACAGAAACAATACATTTTATTTATGAAAATCACTAAATGTGCTGTGGGACAGGTAGGGCTGCACAATTAATCAGCTGTAAATTAAAATCAGATTATTTAATTACGACAATGTTTAAAAAAGGGGAATTGTCAAATTTAATTTCTTATCTCATGTTTATGGGCTGCTTGCCTCTGGGCAACTGTTGACTCCTCCCCCTAACTATGACAGCCATCTCCACACACCAGCACATAAATGGCATTTGCTATAGCAAGAGCAAGTTGGTGTGTGGAATTGGTATGGCTTCGAAGTTTCCGATAAAGACCAAACCATTCCTCACTGCAAACTCTGCCTGAAGGTGGTATCAGTCAAAGGCAGCAGTACCAACTTATTTCAGCACCTCAAACATCATCACTCGCCACAGTGGGAGCAGTGCATTGCATTGTGGACTGCATATGAAAACGATGTGCTGACTTCTGTTGTCTTTTGTAGTTTTACCCAGAAATACAAATTGAAAATTGAGTTTTTAGAGGAAAAAATTGGGATTTTATTTTTGACCAAAATTGTGCAGCCCTAGTGACATGATATTGACCTGAACAAAAGAACACAGAGTTCACAGAGTTTTTCTTGTATCTTTTTTTAGCTCGAAGAGTGTGGAAGAACTACCTGCCGGCTGTGAACGGAGTTGTCTTTCTCGTAGACTGTGCAGATCACGACAGACTCACAGAATCTAAGACTGAACTGGATGTAAGCTGAGATGAAAAATGACATACTTTTGAATGTGTTAACAGGGTGACTGGTGAGCCTTAGATTCTACATTAAATTCTCCTTAAAAGTGATCATTAGTCTTGAAATCTGACACTAAATGATCTTCTGACAAGTAATATTTTCATGTTTGCTTTGGAAATCTTTGTAAAGAATCTGTCAAATGTGTAATTGGCATTGATTGTTTTATCATAACAGAGAATGGAATGAGTGGAACCTCCGACAATCATTCTGTAACAATACAGGCCGAGACCCGGATGTAGAGAGAAGGCTGGAGGCAAAGAAATTGAAGTGCACAATCCAACTCTTTAATCCGAGAACTCAGAAAACAGGTCAAACAAAACAAGGCAGGAAAAATCCAAGGTCAAAAGCCAATCCAAACAATCAACCCCGAGCCACAGGAACACGAGGAGGTTTAGTAGATGAGGGAACCGCAAGACGAACATATGAGGGACACAGCGAAGACATGGGGTGTACGTACACAAGTGATAACAAGACACAGGTCTAAGACATTAGACCAGGGATGTCAAACTCATTTTCATCCAGGGCTCACAGCCAGTCCAATTTGATCTCAAGTGGGCCGGACAAGTAAAAATAATAGCATAATAGTTTATAAATGACAACTTTTTCCTCTTTGTTTTAGTGCAAAAAACACATTATAAAACTATTTACATTTCACAAAAAAGATGTGAATAACCTGAAAAAAAGTCACATTTTAACAACATTAGACCTCAACTTATCATTCGTACATGTACGTTACACGATATTACGTAAACATTTGATAACAAAGCCTAATATTATTATTTTGGAGAATGAAACTAAAATATGAATAGTTTCTACAATCTCAGTTTATTAACACAATTTACAGATAACAGATCGAAAAATTCACAAAACATTTAGGAACAGACCGAATATTGGTAAAATTACCCATTTCAAGTTGTTCACATTTTATTGTTCAAGGATAGATTGTAAATGTAAATATTTTCAGTTTTTTTTTCATGTCAAACCATGAAGAAAATTTGTAGTAGTCATTATTTATAGATTATTATACTATTATTTTACTTGAGATCACATTCGTCTGTATGTGGAACCAAAACGAGTTCGACACCCTTGATTCTAAATCTCTTTAGATTTGGCCCATGAGCCACATGTTTGACACCGCTGGCTTAGATAATCAAGTGAGACACAAACACCAAGGAAGTAAAACCAAAAAACACACAACCCCAATGCTTACAAAATAAAACAGGAAACAGAAAAACTTCAAAACAAGTGGTGCCAGGCACAACAATCCCTGCCCCTCACACATATTTCGGCCATTATAAGTAAATGGGAAGATTTTAAAGTTTCACTGCAAATTTGAACTTTGACCCACTGTATGGAAAACGTAATCAGATCCATTCGGAGTCACTGGAAATCAAAGTCAGTTTGGTATGAATTCAGACAATGCTGCTACAGACATGTGAAATTTCGCCCATTATAAGTAAATGAGGGGTTAAAAATTCATAAAAAAATTTAAACTGTGACTTTCTTTTGTCATAATGTAATCACATCTATTCTGGTATGAATTCACCCAGTAGTTTTGTTGCTAGAGTGTTAAACACACACACAAACACACTGAACCAAAAACAATACCCCTTGCCTCGCAGGTGGGGTAATTAAAACATTGCACATTCATGTGAGGAGGAGTTCAGGTATGAGCTGCAGCAGTTTGAACGTCAGTAGCAGGAACATTAGTCATGGACAAAAGGAAATGTAACATTAGGGCTGAAACATTAAAAGGAACTGGTCCAGCACAATACCTATGAGACCTGTTTGACTGTAATTTATGTAAATGGTAAGGCTGAAATTTGACCAGACGCCTTGGACAAAAAGTCTTAAAAAGTCTTCCGGTTTAAGAGCAGATTCCTGATGAGAATCCTTCCTTTTACAGGCTCTCCTTTCAGACGAGACCATAGTAAACGTACCAGTGTTGGTGTTAGGTAATAAGATCGACCGTCCGGAAGCCATAAGTGAAGGAGGTCTGAGAGGAGCGTTTGCTCTTGACGGGCAGGTCACCGGAAAGGTAAACACACCATCCACCCTTATTTACACCTGGCCCCGTTTCAGAAAGTGAAAACACAGAACTTTTTGACATGGAAACTTGGGGTTTTCAGTTTCACCAAGTATCTGTTACTATAGCAACAACCTCTGTGAACTGAACCCGCTTACTGGCAGATTTTCTCTAACAAGCCCTGATTTTCTGTGTCTCCTCCCCTCCTGCTGTCTGACACTGCTTTATTTCCTCATTCAGACTGACAATACCGCAATGTATATGCAGACACATTCATTAGAGTTTCGCTTGTGAAAGACACATTGTATTCAGGCACGTAATTTTTTTTTAATATGAGTTTGATAAAAACCTAAAACCAACTTTACCATTCAGATGCTGCAGTCATTAATCTGAACTGGAGTCTTATCATCACACACACATTTTACAGATAATAGATTTACTCAGCTCGCAATCAAGCCTGTGTATTTTCTTTTTTTTTTTTTTTTGTCAGCAGTGATGTTCATAGCTGTCAGACTTTCAGCACAATTCACCTGCACTTGAACTGTTAAAGTGTAAAATATAGTTTTATGAGTAAGGACCACAGCCTCAAATGGATGAAATTGGTGTTTATTTATGACAAATAGAAGTGGATGTTTGCAATGATGACCGGGATTGTGACTGGGGAGGTCTCTTCAGGGGTCCAGGTGCTTGGTTAACCCCCCATTATGAAAAGAGAGGAAAACAGACAGAAGAGGGAGGGAGGGAGGGCACTGCAGCACTGCAAAAATCAAAATCTCACCAAATGTATTTCTCTCATTTCTAGTCAAAATATCTCACCACACTTAAAATAAGATAATCACCTAAAGAGGAACTTTTCAGTGAGATATGAGAACTTAATTTTAGACAGATCTTGAAAATCTCATTTCAAGAAATCTTTCCAACATAATTATCGCTTTTTCCATTGGCAGATTTTTTTTGTTTTTGTTTGGCTTGAATTATGCAAAGAAAATCTTGAATTAAGAAAAAAAAAATCTGCCAATGGAACAAGTGAAAATGATCTCGATAAGATCTTATAAAATAAGGTTTCGAGATCTACTGCCTAAAAATAAGTTCTTATATGTCAGTGAAAAGTTACTCTTTAGGTGACTACGTCTTCATTTAAGTGTGATGAGATATTTGGACTAGAAATGAGAAAAACACACTTGGTAAGATTTTGATTTTTTCCAGTGAGGCAGATAAGTATTTATACACATATGACAGGAAGAGCAGTGTTTGAGGCGTGGTCCTCCTCCTGAAATTCACAGTCATGGAAAAAATTATTAGACCATCAAAAGTCATCAAAAACAATGGTTATGCAATCAAGTACAAACTCCTGTGTGTATCATGTGACTAAAACAGACAGAAAAGAAAACATGGAATTCCTAAAAGCACTGTTTTTGTCAGTACAATGCCATAGATATTGATTTAAGAACTGAAGTGATTTTGGTTTTTATTAAAAAAAACATGGAAACTGGATAGATATCAGCTCTGAAATGAAACTATTATGAGATATTTTTGTTGTTATTATTATATTTCTCCAGACAAACGTACCTTTAGTTGTACAAGGCATTAAAATGAACATGAAAGTGAAGAAAACAAGGGTGGTCTAATAATTTATTCCCGCAGCTGTAAGATCAATCAATATCAGTGGTTCAGTATTAAATTCACCAACATCTATTTCAATAATCAGTTCAATTCCAGCTCCTCCTTTTCTGGTTTCTTGATTCCTCTGTGACAGTAAATCTTTAGGTTATAGACGAAAATAAGACATTTGAGGATGTCAGCTTAGGCTTTGGGAAATACTTTTTAACCATCTCCTGACATTTTATAGACCAAATAATTACATTTTTAGTTTAGTTCTGATGTTATACAGTATAATGGTGCAGCTTAAATGAACATTTTAAATGTACAGTACATGTTGGTTTATTTCAGTCCCTACTGATTTTTTTTTCTGGAACAGAAACAGTAATTAACAACACGCCACTAAATTACATGGAGAAAAAAAAAGATCACAGAAGCAATATTGACTGAAAATGTGTAGGCTGATGCTATATTTTATCACATCCACTCTTTGTATATACTAAAACAAGCAGCTCTGTAGAAGATGGATTTTTCCTTTTCTTTTTAATCCTTTGTCTTTACAATCCCATGAATACATAGCTAGATATCTTTAGAGAATAAAAATACATAAAAGAAACAATTACATTTCCAGTTATGATCTCAGATTATTGAAATCATGTCACTTATTGGATGCTGTTCAGTAGGTATGCACTATTTTTTTGGTGCTTTTAGACGCTGCTGTCTTTTCTGTAACTCACATCAGGTTCAATCTGAACAAATACAGCCATTATTCATTAATAATTTGCGATTAAATTAAGCCAGTTATGCTACTACTTAGATTTTCACTGAACGTGGCTTCTTTGTCTACGGATGCTAATTTTTTTGACACACATGTACAGTTCACACAGTTTTAACTCCACTGAATCATGGAGCTTTTGATTATTTGTTGCCATGGTGAATCTTGTTCTCACAGCTCCTCTGAACGACAGCTTTTTTTCATTGCCCGAGCACACACTCAACTCAGAGGACACGTTCACTTGAACTCCTGAGTTGAATGAATCGACTCAGATCAGCTCTGACTTTGTGAAACCGGCTTTCCAAAAAAACATGCCCCTGATACTTCAAGACCTCAGCGAACAGAGAGAGAGAGAGAGAGAGCCCTGTGTTCACATATGCTTTCTGGTTTTACAGGGAAACATCTCCTTGAAGGATCTGAATAACGTCCGGCCGCTGGAAGTTTTCATGTGCAGCGTGTTGAAAAAACAAGGCTACGGGGAAGGGTTTCGATGGTTATCGCAGTACATCGACTGAACCAGCACAGAGAGAGAAACACTCATGAAAGACCTAGCTTCAAGATAAAATATTATTTGGATCATGTTTTGTTATGTAAAATATTTAGGCAGGTGTGAGAGGTTTCTATGCAAACTTTTAAAGTGGTTCATGGTGAACTGTCCAGTACTGTATTTGTGCACTATTTACTAATAAGGGAGCTATAATGAGTAATTTAACTAAATGTATGTTAAGTAGGCCACATTATTCCTGATTATAATACATAAAAAGCTATACATTATGCAGATCTAAAGATATGCACCCATTATTGTTGTATTATTTATGAGACAAAGCCACTCATGTAGCTGATTGGTTAAAAATTAACAACTTGTGGTGATCATAACTGGAAGTTTAAAGCTTGTTTGACACAAGATTAAGATTGTCAGCTTCAGATCTAAAAAAGAATAATTTGACTAATAACTTGGCACAAAAAAAAGAAAAAAATAATAATTTTATCTGATAATACGCTGAGTCTTCTTCAAAGCTATGAAGTCTTAGATGTATGTTAATGACTCGAGGATTAGCCGGAAAAAGAGACTTTTTTAAAGACATCTACCATGAGGAACACCGAGCCCCCAAAATATCTAATCCTCCCCAGAAACCAAAAAAAAGGAGGAAAACACAGCTCATCCCAACAGAATAAACACTATCAGTGATGAATCCAGTATCATCACCTAAGTGACATGTTTATTTTTGTGGCGTTGACTGAAAGTGAGGTTAAAAGGCAGCTCATATAAAACGTGTTAAATAACTTGCACCTCTTTATTATTTTTTACTTCAACCCTTAAAGATAAAACAACCCCTTGCATAAATGTATCACAAGGACAGTAATGATTTATGACACTTAAAATGTCAAGAAGCAATAAAAGTACAATAATTAACAGCACTGTAGCTGAGACAATCGCACTACTTCTAAAGATATATGTAGCTCTGAGGCATGTTTATTAAGATCTGTGTTGAATTAGTTTGGATATTAAAAAAGCAGTGTCGATCAGAAACTATGGCAGAAGAGCTAATAATTAAAAATAGGAGCTTAGATTGTATGTTTGTTTTTTTTCTTTTTACTGTTTATCGCACAGCCTAACTAATATACTGTCATTTAATTAACGTCACGGCTGCAGGCAATGTACTTTTTGACTGTCTGTGAAGATATGAGAGTGCACTTGCAGTATTTCACATGTTGTAGGAGTAAATTTATATTCCAATTAAAATCTGAGTGCTTGAGAAAAGTTTTTTATAATGACTTGTGAAAAGTAAATTAATGGCCTCATTACGAGAAGCTGAGAAGAGGTAACATTTACAGGGCGATGTTTAAAGCTAATGTATGCAGGGTTATTCCTGATAGGGGTCTTTAATGAAAGCGTATGCACATAAACAAGCAGCTTCTCCTTTGAACAGTGTTCTGTACCAGTCACAGGATTCCTGTAAATTATGTATGATAACACATGTAAATGTTTGTACAGTAAATGCCCTCAAACTGACACCATAAAAATGATAAGTTATTTATGAAAGACTATTCATATGTTTCACTGGAATTAATGTTTTTGACCATATATGACATTTACACAGAAAAAATAAGCATGTACTTGGTGGAATGTTGTAATAAAAAGCGTTTTTTTAGATTCAACAAGTGTGCTGTCTTTCCTTCTAAGATTTCTTCAAACTCATACGATAGAGGAGTCTTTGTATTTGTATTTATTTATTTAGTTACAGGACAGTGTGTCTTGGCATTAGTTACAAAAACAAGACGCGTGCACCAGATTTAGCAGAGGAGCTAATTTCCAAATGTTGTCCTGGAGAAATGGATTATGACATACTAATATACTGGAAGAAACCTGTTAAACAATGACACATATGGGAAAATGCTGAACAATTACAGCCAAATATATAAAAAGGGGCTTGCATTCTTAAAGTATAACAATATTTTCCTTGGATAAGAATAAAATATGAAAGAAGAGGAAAAGAAGAGAGAGAAGAAAGAACAAAAATTATGAATAAATAAATAAGCTAATTGTACAATAGCACACCAGACATGGAAAGAAGTGCAAAAGAAAGAACTACTGAGCTAAAAACAATCTGTGGAATTTACCAAGACAGGTTCCACTGGTGTCTTAATGTTAACGTCAAGGCTGCTGTCACCATCTTTCAGAAATTAAGAATTCACTCTTCACTCCATTCATTTTAGAGCAAAAAAAACAACACATACTGCAGAGGAACAGGTTAAGACATTTGAAACCATTTCACAAAGACTCTGACAAATGTTTAGATCAAACCAAAAGTGTTGAATTATACTAAATCATTTTTGTGGTGGCTTGAAAATGATTTTTTTCTCTATATATGTTACCTTTCCTTAGTGTTTATCAGCATGTATTATAATATCACCCTTTCTTAAGTGAATAAGAAGATAAAGACTAGGCTGGGTCACTATTTCAATTTGTGCTTAGCTTTGATGATGAACTCTCTGTCTATAATGGAACCATATCAATACAGGCTACAACACTAAGAATAGTCTTAAGTAATGGCTCCAGTGTGAACTGTGAGTCTTCATATACATCTGAAATTAAGAAACAGAGGTATGATAATGGGCTGTATGTGGCTGTTGAACTAAAATGAGTTTGACACGTTGAATCTTTATACCTTAAGTATAATGTTTGCATTTTCAGATGGAACTGTTTGAAGGGCTGGTTTTGACCCGTGGGATGCATGTTTGAAACCCATTATTTTTCATTTATTTATTTTTTTAATCCAACCTTTATTAAACCAGGAAAATAGATCCTATTGACATTAAGAACCTCTTTTTCAAGGGAGTCAAGGGACTCCTTTTCTTTTAAAGTAGCCACAATATCCCTAAGTAGACTATA
>JAQQZY010000012.1:28472199-28482435 GCA_030068375.1 Ostorhinchus rueppellii
ATGTTAGAGTGATAGAGAAAACCACTGTGGTACCCCATGGTGTGGAAAACAGAAAGTTCATACAAAGAAAATAAGATATAAGACGTTCTGTGATTGCGATAACATTTTTGCGATATATGGTGCGGCTGTAGTTCAATATTCATATCGCAATCGACATGCAATAATTTATTTTATTTGTTAATGATATATTTTGATGGAAAAGTCACTTTTTCTTTGGTTTTCTCTGTTTTTGACATAATAACCTTTAACTTTAATGAGCAATTTCTTTCCTCGGTATTGGCATTGTGCACCTTTTCAATCAGTGGACTTTTCCTTTAAGCAGATGCATCCATAATAATCTTACTTTCCTTAGAAAATGTTAGACCTTGAACTGTAAATTGCACAATTTACACCATATTTATCTGTCATATCAGAGCAAAACTGGAATTTTAACTGGAATATCTTGACCAAATCGTCAATGAACTGAATACAGAATCAAATTATGAATTGGACTCAAACTGATGCAGAAAAACAGTCACAACAATCAGTATTAATTACTTATCTCATCGTTGGTTAGAAATACGTGGCAGGCGGGTCAGCAACACACACAGAAACACAAAGTTCTGCCATTAAACCAACAAAACAATCAACTATTTATTCTTAAAACTGGGCAGTTCTCTCAATATAATTCATGTGTTTTGGGTAATTAGTTGACAAATTGACAAATCAACAGAAAATTGTTTTGATAATCTATCATTTAATGGTTCATAACTGGGTAATTTTCTTGGTCTTTCAGCTTAAAATTGATTTATGGGAGGCTTTGATAGTCACATCAGAAGATTTTTTGTTTTGGCAGCTCTTTGAACATTCCCAAACATCTGTCTGCATTTATTTGTCTTTTTTTTGTCAGAAGAAAACAGAACGTAAGCAAAATATTTTCATACGCCGCATAATCATGTTCTATATACTTGAAATGAGATTGCGTTCTCGCATCTTTTAACAAGTGGCAGAGGAAAAAAACCTGAAAATGTGCAATGAAAAATAATCTTTCAGTGGGCATAAATGAGTCCATTGATTTTACAGTCAGTGCTGCTGAAAACATGGACGCCGAGCTGTCATTAGTGAGGCAGTGCATCGTCAATAGCGCTGCCTGCAGTCTCCAGCAGCCGAAAACCTGACAGCCCTGATTGAGCATCTCTTTCTCTCAGCTTGTCACATCTCACTTCCCCCATGTCAACTTATCACTGTCTCTCTCCGACTTGCCTCTCTTTCTCCTTCTTTGTCTCTCAGACAAACACACACACTTCATCTTCACTTCGTTTTTTATCCTCCACCCTCCTCGCCTCCCCTCCCTCTGCAGCATCTTTCCGTCTCTTCCGAGAGTTGAATGGTTCAATGCCAACCTATTTCCCACTGATAGACTGAAATGAAAATAGCACCGTGTCCTCCACCTTCCCCTGCTAGTGGTCAATGCCATCCGAAAGTGGATGTCACAGCGTCCCAGTCCATTTGCCGCCTTGTCGGGGAGAGGCCTCGGCAAAGTAAAAAAAAAAAACTCTCAGGCTGGGATAAATGTAAGAGTGAGTGACGGGCTGCAGTCTCAGGGAAGAAATTTAAGCTGTGAAATCCTGAGTCAGCTTCGAGCAGCTGCTTTGTAGTCTGCACGGTCAACAGACAAGGTGGCTGCCAGCCAGATCCCTGCAAATCCAGCAACTAGGTGATACTTTGAAGCTGCAGGAGAGAAGTGTGAGGGAACAGCGAGTGTTCAGGGATTCGGTGGTTGACAAGACAGCTCTGAAGGAATCCAAAAATACTGGTAGGAGGCTGTGTGCCCGAAGAGTTTTTTTTGTACTGTGATAAAACTGAACGTGATAAAACTAAACTGGTATCTGGAGCTGGTAAGTCCAGATGGGGCTCGACTAAGTTTTGATCCACAAGGATTTATGGTTATTGATTTTCATGTTGTTTCTGGGGTGAGTCCTAAAAAAATAGATTTTCTCCTGTAAACTGATCTCGAATCATTTGGTGTTATTTAACCCTTTCATGTATAGTGGTCAGTACAGTGGACAGTTATTCTACAGCTGTTCTCTTGTATATTCATGGATTTTGTTGTTTTAGTTCCATATCAGCCAACACAGCGGACACTTACATCATCCCATACACTGACTGTCACTCTGCTGTTCTTCATAAACCTGATCTGGAGTAACATGTTTGAGTGTAAATGAATTGCTTGTTATTGTTATTAGACAGTAATGCAGAATTTTTTTTTTTCATATTATCTCCATGAAGTGAATAGAGTATTACAGTATGATAAAATGTGAGAAAATATCAGATTTGCTGCATTAAAACTGTTTTTATTTCATAGTCTTCACACAATATGTCGGTAAATACATGTTTTTTTTACTTCAAAAATGAAAAATAGATTCATAAGAAAAGAATTTCAATCGCAAATTTCATTCCTAAAGAGGAATAAAAAATACTCAGCAAAAAAAAAAATAAAATTCATTAAGGTTCTCATAATTCATGAAAGGGTTAATAAAATCCTAAAATTGTGTCAATTGTACTCTTGTAAGTCATTTTCACTTTTCTTGAGTATTTATTACTCAGGGGTATTGTTTTTGATTCTGTTTGTTTGTTAACACTTTAGCAGCAAAACTATTGGTTGAATTCATACCAAACTGGGTTCATAGACTGCCAGTAATCTAGAACAGATGTGATTACATTTTGGGAAATGTAGGACAAAATTCTAATTTTGTAAGAATTTTTAAAATCTTTTCTTTTTTTCTCCATTTACCTATAATGGCCCAAATTCGTCTATGCTTTCTACCGTATGTCTAAACTGACATTATCACACACATAGACATAATGACATCAGCTGGGTCAATGCTAAAATAAGCTACAATACATGTGAGGGGTGGGGTTTGTTGTACCTGGAACCACATGTTTCCCTATATTTCCACATGAATATCAGTACTTTCTAATTCCCTACATGTTCAAAACAAGCTTCTTTGTTTACTTTTAATGTATTCCAGAGCAATTATTGATTTTCTGTTTAGTGGTATCACTTGTGTAAATCAACATCAAGACTTATTTCAATCTAAATAGAAGAAATAATAAAAGATAGAAAAGGCAGTAAAGTTATTTAACCCATAAAAGCCTAAACATCCACTGAGAACCAAAAATATTAACTGAACTAAACCGTTTAATACCCGATAATCCACTAATCATATCAATACATGTAAATAATTAGTGTAAAATGCATTTGATCATCTTTTCAGGTTCATCAGATATGACCCATTTGGGTGTTCAGAGGCTCTGTCGTTACCGTGGAAACACCGTCATCTTCTACAGCATTGATTCACCAGTAAAACCCATGGAGTTGGATCAGTGACAGTGGATGTACACACTGGGTTTATGTTCAGTTAATGATAGATTTTACTGAAAAATTTAGTTGTTTTTTTTTTCTCAGTTGTCTCTGTTTTGATACAATAACCTTTAAGTTAATTCTGAGTTTTAATGAACATCTACACGATCAGTGAATCGGCAAATACATGGTTTTTCACTTGAAAATGCAAAATATGTGGGACTTCCTGTTGAACGAGGAACATATAGGATGCGTTTTGCTGAGGCTCCGCAGGTATTTTAACACTTTTTATTACACTCTTACATTCTTTCTGCTGGCGTTAAGCCCTATTACTGCAGCCTCTTACTATATGTAAACTTCCTTTTTTGCTCATGGGCACTCTACGATGGCAAATTGAGCAGCAGTCTCCGGCTATAACCTGAGGCATAATCCCTAGATTAGCAAGATGCTAATGCTAATGCTATGTTCAGATTCAGATATATTTTATCCATGCACAAAGAGAGAGAACATATTATACATGTTGCTGAACATGAGGGAGATGATGGACGAAAAATGTAAAATACAGAGAAAACATTCTAATAAATAGTGATAAATCACTCAAGAAAGGTTAAATAGAGCAAAATTCATTTGGGAAGTGAGACAAAAGTAGCACTGGGACTTTTTGGGTTAAATAAGTTTCATGATTAAACCACACTTATAGTTTTGCTATCGTTCCCTAAATATTGCCACAAATTTGGCTAAGACCAGAAATTTCTCAAACAGTTTGATCCTAAAATCGCAGCGTTTCTTTTAATTGGGTGAATTTGATTATGAGGCTTATGGAGGTATAAAGTTATTATGGGATGTTATTATCCTTGCTAAGCTGCTGTTTGTTGATCCACGGTTCAGACTAAACTCTGGCAGTTCTGGCCTTTTTTGTTTAAATCCAAACAGATGTTTAGTTCAACTACTGACAACATAAACCGTACAGAAAACAGAGGCGATTTGTGGTTTTACTGTGTCTGCTTTCAGTCGAAGCACAGAGCTAAGCTAACACAGCTATAAAGTAAACTTCCAGCTCCATCTTCATTTGTTAGGAGTCTAGATTTGGTCAAATTTCTGAATTAAATGTGTTTTTAACTCAGGGAAAAAGATTGCTTTGCTTTATTTCAAGACCATCACTATATTTATTTATTTTCAGATTTATTTGTTAACATCTTAGCTTACCTTACTTAAAAGTTTTCATTCTGGTGTAAATCCCATAGCTATAGAAAGATTACTAGACTTTTATTTATGCTCTGTGCTTTTACCATGGTTTAAAAACTTACTTTAAAGTTTCCATTTTGGTGTAAAGACTTTGCTAGTTCTTGATTAGTTAAGAATCCTCGCATTTTATCCATTTTTTATACGAGATTAAATCAGTTGCTGTATTGCTCTTTGATTTTGTGGATCTTCACACAATTACAGAGTAAAATAAAACACCGCAATAACAAGACAATGTGTGAAATTAAAGAATAAAACAAAAGAACAGAAACTCAAAATCAGATTCTGGTGGATTCTGGCAGTGCTGATAACTCATAAACCTGAAAATGTCATCCCATATAAAAGATTTTGTGACCACTTGACTTTTATTCACTTCGTCTGCTCCAACAGGTATTCCGCCGTCATGATTTAACACCGTTATCTGAGCAATATCCTGACTCCGCAGCTACATTTGTCTCTCGCTGCTACTTTGATGTAAGAATAAAACCTCCTAAAATTACCCCATGGTGTCACCTAAACACATCACTCTGACTGTTTCTCGACAATAAAGAGAATGAAGTCGTGTTACGCTCTCGTTGCGCCTCAGTGTTTCACATCAGTCCTTTTCAGTGAAAGCGTCATTCAGGTTTTCCTCTGCTTTATCTGACAGAGACGATCCCGGTGTAATATGCCAGTGGTTTCCATCTACAGGATGCGGTTTAACGTTTGATTTCATTAGCTCAGGTTCCAGTCAGGGACCATAAACTTTAATGGAGACAGGGGACCAAACTGTGTGGGTTCTGTTAGTGGTGTAATATAACCTAAACCATTCCCACTTTCTTCTGTGCAATTTAATTATTTCACCTGCCGTCCACTCACATACAGACACTCTGAGCTGCACACAACAAACACAATCCAATACAGTTACAAACAAACATGCGCACTCCGTAACATTTTATTTTCATGTTAGATTATGTAATTTAACACAGTTTTTTGCACAGTCATTATGACAGTCTCAGTCTGGAACACTGAAAGTCAATAAAATGCATTGCTTTTCATTTCATCCTTGACTTTAGGTGAGTTTATCACTTGAGGAATTGATGTGGATCTGGTAAAATGTAAAAAATTGAAAGGGGTGCAAACAAAAATGTACGCTTAAGAGACTCACCCTAAGACTATACAGAGCATCAAATGGAATCGAACACAGAAGAAACTTAAAAATTTAGGTAGAATGTGTATTTTCTGTGCTGAGATTCATTAATTTATATGTTCACTCTTCTACAACTTCTTTTTTTTCTTTTTCTTCTCTACAATGAAATGGAGTTACAAGTGTTGAAACTCCAGAAAACTAGGAAGTGCACATTAAGTTTGGAACTTTTTTTAGACGACAACTTTATTTTTAATTACAGTTTGTACTTAACAAGTAACAGTCTCAAGTTGTACATTCATATTGTCATCCATTCCTTGCTTGTATACGAGGGTTGGAAATCTTAGTTGTAAGGCCGATACGATACAGCATCTCCGATCCGATATATTAAAGATACGTCTGTGGCAGCCCGATACGATACGATTCGCATCCAAATCACGATACAGAGCGATTAAACACATTCTGATTCAACACACTCATTCTGGTAAAAAAAAAAAAAATGCAGTGCAATTCAATGAGCTTGACTATTTATTCCCTCTGTCAAGGAGGTTATGTTTTTGCCGGTGTTTATCTGTTTGTTTGTCTGTTTGTTTGTGTCCAAAATAACTTGAAATATTCTGAATGGATTTGGATGAAATTTTCAGGAATTGTTGGAAATGGGATATGGGAGAAATGATTAGATGATGGTGATGTATGATTACCGCTAAAGAGGTTATGTAATCAGAAGAGTTTGTTTGTTTGTTTGTTTGTTAGAAACAAAACTCAAAAAGCTATGGTCAGATTTTGATGACATTTTCAGGAAATGTTAGAAATGGGACGAGGAACACCTGATTAAATGTTGGTGGTGATCCGGATCATTGTCTGGATCCAGGAATTTTTAAAAAGTTTTTTTTATTATTGGGAGATAGGGCATAATGGCACTGAGCCAGCCTTGGCAGAGGTCTGAGCTCTCCGAGTGCTCTTCTAGTTTATCAAATATGACCATGACTTTTTACAAAGTGCCTTTAGTTCAATTTCAGAACATGTACCTCACATACAGTCAGTGGAAAAGTTCAGACTTTGTTTCCCAAGTCGTTTCTTTGCATGTTTCTAATGGTGCTTCTCCACTCCAAACCCTACACCACTCTATTCGGCACGCTTCAGCACGACACGACTCTCCCCACTTGTCGGACAGTTGTTCTTCACTGCCAACTGTTACTAGTCAGGACTACTTAAAGTGGGTGGAGTTGGCGGGGTTGACACTGCTGTGCCGTTGTTTTCAGGCGACTAATAAAGTGTCACGGAAAGAATAATGATGGAGGAACTGGATGACATGGAGGCGGTACTGCTGCTGATGTTTGCGCTGTGGTTTATTGTCACTGAAAACGCCAAAAGAGAGACGGCAGGTCTGTCTGGGGTGATTATTTAAGATCCCTGAGCTTTGTCGCACGTATGATGACATTTCCTCTGACCAATCAGTGGACAGCACTGTTCACGTCATGTTTTAGTGCTGGCTCAGCACAGCTAGGTATGAAAAATCGTAACAGGTCCCAAGTCCAACCTCCAGCGGAAAAGGAAAAAATGTGGGTGGAGTCAAATGGTGCCGTGTGGAACCGTATGAAAATGTGCAGTGGAAAAGGGCCAAAACACTCAACTTGCTCCTTCACTGAATCCATTTGTAATGTAATATATTTGTTATTAAGGTAATACAGAAAAAAGGTTCTGTCACTTTAAGAGACACCTGCGCAAGGTATTCTGGGATGTGCTGTTAAATCTGTATGTGACTTTTTTTCCTGTTTTTTGTGACTTTTTTTCTGTTTTTTTGTCTGCATTTATTCTCATAGTTTAACACCACAAACAAGGTGTCAACTTTTTATGAGATTGATCCATATTTTATACTTGGAGCCAAATATTTTACTATTTAATGCGTGACCATCACCAGCCCTCCCTGGAAGATAAGTTGTCATTCTTTATTATATTTCCCAGTACAGAATCAGGAAGGGCAGTGCTGCACCACGGTGAGTTAAAGGGGACACAGAGAAGATACCAAATGTATGACTGTTTGAGGAAGTGTCTCTGATATGTACGGCAGTATTCAGTACAGTTGATCTAGTAAAAAGTACAGAACATCTACATGACCAGCAAATTAAATATGGGAAAGTACCTGATTTTCACTGAAAAATGAAAAATGCAGAGGATAATATTACAGTAAATGATAAAGGAAAGTTAAATGTAGAGGAAAAAATAATGCAGAAGTCTAGGTCTTAAGGGTTAAACTTGTATAATTATTAGTATTTGTATTGATTTCAATAATACCAGCCTTACTTTAACTTGATTTGAAATGAAATCATGGACAAAAAAAAATTAGCAAAAAGATAAATATTACCTTCCTGTGCGTTCCCATAGAAACCCAGCCTGTGGTTTTAATAATAGTATGCATATATGGATGACTGTGTATGGCCCTCAGTGTTCAGAAGTCCCTTCAATTCTGCCTCCAAGCAACAGCCTTAAACCAAATACATCTTTCATATTCTTTTCTTACAGCTCCTACAGACTGAAAATTAGATACGAATATATGGTTTAATTTGCATTAAAGACAGAGAGTGTCTGCTCCTCTGTTGTTGTTTGCTGTCTTGCCGTTTTGAGAATTCCTCCAGGGTCAAGATGTGCAAAGGCTGTTATTGGTTCTAAATCCTCCTCTAATCATGTCAGCAAATGGACAGGGCTGAGGACGGAGCTGGTGTCCAGTCCCTCATAGGTTTCTGCTGCTAAGTCATCACAGATCAGCTTCCTCCCTCACGCTCGTGCTTAAATCACAGCCCTAAATTAGTATGACGGTGGAATCCTCCATCAAAGACTTTAATCAACCATTTATTTTTCATTCAAATGGTCAGAGCGCTTTTATTAAGCACTTCAATGGCAGGGAAAGGTAAAAAAAATGTCCATAAATTAGCTGAAAGTGAAAGAAATTTAGATAAATTCAACTGCATTAAAAAGACGAGCGAATCTGACAGCTGAGTGAAATCGTTTTAACAAGATTTGCAATTACTGTCACCTCAAAAGCGCCTATCTTCGGATTTAATTGGTATTCATGATTATAAAGATCCTCTAATTCCTTTTTTTTTTAAAACCGTAAATGATGTGTGTATATTTATCTGACGTTGCAGTGCGCATAGTCCTGGACATATTTTCTCTTGTTCGTGTGTTTGGAGGCACAAAGGAAGCAGCATTCATCGGCTCAAATAAAGCCCGTCAAGGTCAAAGATGGCAGCTCCTCTTTTATTTAGAGCGATGGGCATGCCGCTGTTTTTTTTAATGACCGTCAAATACAGCTCAGACTCATTGGGGTTGAGTTTGACGACTCTATCAGCTCGCTTGGAAAAAAGCAGCGGAGGTCTCTGAAGTCTCCTGTTAGGTCCTTTTGTTCTGCCCGTGGGCTTGCAGGTACACCTTCCTAGAATTTCTGCTTGTCTTGTTGAATTTGCAGTGAAGAGGGCCCTGATCAATTAGGTCTGCAGAATGAGTCCCAGTGGGAGCTAGGACAAGGATGAAATCAATGGTATTCAAATGAACATCGCCCACACTACAGCAAGCGAGGCGTTTTCTTGAGATTACATTAGTTATTCTCCCTGTTGTAAGAACAGATGACTGGGATAACGTCTCTGGGATCTTCCCCCTCTGAGGCAAGTCTTGGGTGTCTTTCATGTTACGCCCGACCTCCCACACTCACCTCACACTGGTAACCCTAAGGGCCCGCTAAATTAGCAACAACATGTACGCACACCGCTTTGTAGCTGATCTAGTAGGAAAAATCACATTCACATTCAAGATGAGCAAGCCTGCTTGTGTCCTGGCATTAGAAAGAAGCAGCGAGTTCAGAGTGATTGTTTGGCCAAACAACAGCAGGTTTATCTGAATGAGACAACCCCACACAATATGATACCCCTGCAAGTAGCAACCAAAAGTTAGCATCTCCCTGATTCCATGAGTAAAAACGATGGTATTCTTTCACTGGCTTTTTGATTATGAAAGAAAATAAATGGGTATGCTACTTTTGGTTCCGCAAGACATTATGAGGGTTTTAAGACACTAATATAAACCAGGGGTGTCAAACATATGGCCTCAAAAAGGGTCCAATCAGGCCTGTGGAAGGACGAGGAAAAGATATTAACAATAAATGGTGTCAAAATCATTTAATTTCAGACAGGTCATACAGACCAGTTTGCTCTCAAGTGGGTCCGATCAGCAAAATCCTATCATAATAATCTATAAATAATGGCAACTCCAAAGTTTTTTCTTTGTTTTATTGTAAAAAAAAAAAGAAAAAAAAAAGTTAAGTTACATTAGAATGGTTACACTTACAAACTATCTTTTTAAAAAATGCAAATAACATAAACAAATATGAACAACCTGAACTGTATTAAAGGATGGATATTTTGCTTTTTTGTAAATAGAATGTATTTTCCAATATTCCCCTGTGCTCTACATAAACTGTAAATGCTCTGCTTGGGTCTGAATTCTTCATTCATTCAACTCCACAGGTCCA
>JAQQZY010000012.1:28521942-28536940 GCA_030068375.1 Ostorhinchus rueppellii
AAACCGGAGTACCCGGAGAAAACCCACGCAGACACGGGGAGAACATGCAAACTCCACACAGAAAGGTCCCAAGGTCTGGGAATTGAACCTAGGACCTTCTTGCTGTCGCCCTCTAATGTTGTTATGTAGAAAAATAATTTGGTTATTTTGAGAAATACATTTTTTATTACATTTGTCTGAGTTCTTTTTGACTCTCCTTTGTATTTGTTTCAGATGTCTTTGAAATCACATGTGACCTAAGTCTTCAGGAAAGGAGAAAATGTGTTTTAAAGAACCTACATTTCATTAGGATGGGTTTGTGATTTGCCTTCAAAAGACATAATTGTTCAACCAGATCTGCTGACTCTTCTTTAAATAAACTCCGGGGTTGTGTTGTCATGTTTTTCTAATTTGTTGGCACTTAGAATAATACTGGAATATTAATATACATATAAACAGAACCCGTGACCTTGTTTTGAGGTACTTTTCTTCAGCAGACGAGTATCGGTGGCAGCAGGACATTTGATACACACAGTAAACTGGAAAGAATAAAATGATGAACACTCATCTTTCTTTAAGGATCAATCCCAAACCCACTGAGTCAGACACACACCCTTTAAGTGGACTGTAGATCTGCTCGGTAGCCAAAACGTTCTTTGAGCAGCTGTGCAATCATCTGAGCGTGCAGAAGTGCTTTGCTGGCGTGTGTGTTCAGCAAATGTCCAAATACTCTGATTAAAACATCATATTTGCCACTGCCTATCCGTGGCTCTGATGATAACTTTACTTGCCATTTCCGTTTTTTTGTTTTTTTTTACAGCTTTTCCTGCTGTTTGAATTAATTATCCTGTGATGACAAGTCCGCTGATGCCATAGAGCTCTTTTACAACTGTCACACACATGAATTTAGAAACCAGCGGCACAGTTACGGGAGGATAATGATGATAACCATCCCAGTTGAAATGCCGCGGGGATGTTCATGAGACAGCTCTCAGGGATAGCTAAGTTAAATATGCTAGCTGGCTGATTACATTTAATTCCCCCCATCTGCCATGGCAATGAGAACAAATTGGGTTGTTGTGGCTGCTGATAATGCTAATCTCCCACAGTGGCGCTGGATATTACAGTAAAAGAGGGAGCCACATTGAGATGTCACGTTATGGCTTTAGGAAGGACTACATCACGCATAAATGAGATTCCGTCGGGTTCTTTCAACTGAGAAAAAACCTATTAGCGCTTTAGCTCGACGCTCCATCCCAGCTCTACGATTTGCTTGATTAAGGTCATTTCAATATGACTTTGTAGTGTGTATCCATTACCCTGCCAACTCGACAAATTAACAGTCTCTGTCTCTCTCCCACACACACAAACAAATATATCCACCACATGCCACACATACTAAATACAGCTCCTACACAGACAGGATCCAAACGCGTCCTTGACACCTCTTGCTCTGACGGTTAGGACTGAAACGACATGGCGTCCACGCTCAGCTCAGCTCAGGGACAGTGGAGCCTGATGAACAGCACCCATCTTGTGCAAATCAGATGTACAGAACAGGTGGAAGAGGCTGCTTTTCCCCAGGCAAGAGCATGTCCTCGAAGTTTTTGTAGCTGTCTGGCCTAATTGTACAGTACTTGCCCTGCTGTTTCAACAGTGAGTGATTTGTGGCCTAAAGCAAAGAATCTATCAATGCCAGGTTGAACCTCAGCACCTTGCATTATTACACCTACTGAACACCAGCGAAATGCCTGTGTTTGCTCTGATCGTGTGTTCGGTGCAGCTTCATCCCAGACAATTCATATCAATAGTGCCCTGAACTCACATCTATCAAGCATATTCAGCCCTGCTCTACCTCTCCCCGCAGCCTCCATATATTTCCACCTGGCTCATATATGCACAGCTATGTTTAATTTCCACTGAAATAACAGGTCCCACACGTCTGCCCTCTCTGAGAATGATTTGAGCAGGTGTAGCCTATCCTGAAGTGTTTACCCAGCGATGGGTAAACTCAGGTTTCAGCCTCCTGTCTGTGTCTGATAACAATAAAGGTCACAGCAGATAAACAGATAAGGACGTCATTGTAGTGAAGAGGCTTACGGATTTCCATATGTTAGTGTCGGATTTCTTATCATCACAGTGTTTTAATCACTGTTTTTTAACCATGCTATCATACATAGAAGTGTTAGATAGTGTGAGAGAAAGCACATGTAATCTACATGTGGATTAGATTGTGCACAAATCTAACATATCTTATTCTATATCTTTTACCCATCATTATTGAACGAAGCTATTTTGATGTATCACCTGCTGCTTTGTATTATATATCACACTGTTGTGCTATTGTGTGATAAAATGTCAGAAACAGCCCATTATATTCAATGATCCCACAGCGAGCGGATTGAAATATTCAGTCATTATCAGATATGACAAAGAAAAGCGTGAAATCTCTACATAGTTAGAATTTTTACAGGTTATTCTCATGCAAATGAAAGTGTCAGTTCATCCATTTATTAAATCTATTGTCACCAGATTTTATTGTATTGCCATATTATTAGATGTATACTGGATAAATGTAGGCTCATGTGCTTTACTTGCAGTTTATGTTGGAGCTTGGACACATTCTGGTCCTATAATGTACTTTATTTCTAAGTAGTTATATATTGATGTAGTGGCAGAACAGCAGAAAAGAAACACTGACGAACTCAAGAGCAAGGATTAGGATTTTTGTATAAAATATGACCCCAAAGCTGGAAATGGAAATGAGTACAGTATGGGTGTTATCATGGGTATATGCAACATAAAGGCAATGTAGAGCTCAGTCTGTAAGGTAAGATAACTTTAATTCAGATATTGAGATTTTAGGATAGATTGTATTATTATTTAGTAGACAATGTTTTATTATAGGATTCTTTTGTTTAATCTGTTCTATTTCAATCATGTGAGTTCTTTGTGACCAGGATTTATGTTTTACCTGTTTTAATTCAAACTTTTTGTTCGTATGTTAAAATACAAGTTAAGTATTATCGATTCTTTCTCTACATCCACGTCTAAACACACATACATTCATACAAATAGGTTATAAGAAGTAAACTTACTGTTGACATAAGTTTACTTAGAGTTGAGGTCCCCATCTGCCTGATCTAGATAAGATAACGCTAATATGAAAACCCACCCATTTGTACAGGTGAGCTGGCCCATACGGAGGAAAAATGTGGAATTCACTAGGTGGTCAAGTCCTCAACGCTGACTATCTACTTTACTTGTGATCGGAATAAGATAAGTTTGAGACCGAGACGAATCCAGACACATTCTTGGAGCTGCCAATAAAAGAACACGATAAGATAAGATAAGATAAGATAAGATAAGATAAGATAAGATAAGATAAGATAAGATAAGATAAGATAAGATAAGAGGGATGGTGTAGGAAAGGGATAAAATTAGCAAAATCTATAAATACTAAGCAAGTAGAACTACGAACACAACAAAACACAATAAAACATAAAACTATATATATATATATTCTAAAGTATGGCAGAATTGAAGCTATATTACTAAACATAAAATATGAAGTCAGTCACTAGTTCAATAATGAATTTAGCTCATGTCCTTGCAGCTTCCAGCAAAAAAGAAACTGATAAAATAAATTAACTACAACTATAAATGAGCACATCTCCCATAGTGCGCCCTTAAAAGTAAAAAATAAAACTCTTCACTATCAGTCAGAAGCTGGAATAAGTAAAATGCAACAATGTCCAAAGGCTGGAACTCAAATGTGAGAATTCAGTTGGTTTTATTTGAAAATAATCTGAAATGTGCTTAAGTGCATCCGACAAATTCTTGTCAGGGACATTTTTTACTTATTTATCTATTTATTTTTGTTGAGGCTTCAATCGTGACCTGAATAATTGGATTCTAGTACTTAATCACACACTTTTCAGTCTAACTGATTAATCAACTTTAATCTGACTTTTCCTTCACCCTTGAGTTCAAATTGCTCTATATTCAGCTCACATTCCATGTCCAGGATGCACACTGATAATGACTGATTATTTTTTTCTGTTTAAAGTTGAACTAATGTTTATTTCTGCCTGAGCCAGAGCTTTAAAGCACACTCCAGTGAACTGTAAAAATGCAACCTTCTGTCTATGATCTAGGTCAGCCTGATCGTTAAAGAGGTGGATCATCGATTGATCATCTCGGATTCGCCACCAAACCAGCTGTGAATGAAGATGGAAACACAAGCAGAGTGGCAACATTCATCGCTCTCCCTACAGCAAGGCATAGAGGAGCTTCTCGAGCACAGAGCTGACTCTCAGGCAGATGCCACTATAAATAATGCATGAAGAATAGAGCCAGAAGAAGAACCTTGGAACCGCTAATTATTCAGCTCGACATTTCAGCAACTCGCAGAGAAGTTAGTGGCTAAAAAAGATGAAATTCACATTGTCATAGCTGGTGGTGAGCGCTAATAGACCGATGGAGAAGATGCAGCCAGACTCTATTATGAAAAACATTAATCCAAGCTGCGTCCTATCACAACAAGAAACTCAGCCACAGTGGAGAAAGAAGAGGGATTTTAAATATTTGGAGAATCTGTGGGCTTTGCTTCTGAAAAGCTTTCCTGCTGTTCAGGGCAGCCGTCGAGCTTCTTTTGCAAACTGCTATTCCAGCGAGCGAGGCTAAACATAAAACAGCATCTCCACTCAATTAAGAGTCACCCACGCTTGTGTTGGGAAGCCAGCGGGATCTCCTTTCTTCTCCGTTTCCACTGTGAATCGCATCCAAGTGGTCCAAACACTCGCAGCAAATCCCCCGCCGACATTCACCTCCAGCGGAAGACGTGCATGATAATGACAGGAAGACAAGAAAGCGCCTCTTTCCTCCACTTCTGCCACTTTGATCTCATTAGTGTGCAACAAGCTGAATCCCACAGATAGATCTGATAGGCCGATCTTCACATCCACACGGCAGAGGAAACTGAAGAAAACTATTCACTCATTTAACTCCGATCTTAATTTCCAACCCCCGCACTGCCACTCACTTTTAATTGGAAACTGGCCTTATTATCACATTTCTACAATTGTGCACTCCTCTTACTTTAATTCTTCAAATTTTTCATATCCGTAATTACACTGGCAGTTAGCACTGAAGCGTAAATCCTGTGGGAGGCTAATAAACGGCCGAGGTTGATGACAGCAGAAAAATCCACAGCTGGCAGCGTGTCTTTGAGCTAAGCAACGGAGCTCAGTGTCACTTGGGCGTCATGTTCGGTGTTTGTCTGCAGGAAAACAGAGTGAACCCTGATGAACATTTATCACAGAGGCGATGTGTTGATGTAGGTGCGGAAACCAGGCCAAACGCTGCAATCAACCCATTTGCAGGGGGATCGTGCATAAATGCTGATGCCGAGCTGCATTTGGATGACACTGTACATAAGGACGCCACGGTGATTAAGCGATAATTTAGATAATTATCTGTTTGTTTAAAGCAAGGGTATGCAATTTTCCAAAGATCGCAGAACGCATTCCTCCATTAAAATGTACTTTGCTTCTTATGAAACATTAAAGGCGACTCATTATTTATGTTAATGTACAGCTATAGAGAAAAAAATCCACAATTTAGCGCCAAAGTAGAGCAGCATGATATATTGTTTGAGCATCGTCATCGCAATGTATGTGTGCGCAATAGTCACATCGCAGGTTCTGCAATGTAGGAGGTAAATGAACATCTGCATCTAAGTTCAGCCTGGATACCTGACACACACTACATGCAACGATCTACCAATAGCAATCATTCTAAATCAGTTTGCTGAAGCAGACCACACCTCTGAATATGGAGTGAGTCGCTGGTAATAACACTGAAAAATGAGCAACGAGCAAGAGAAAGTCACTGAAAACGAAGACTTGGTGCCAAAAAGAAAAGCACTGTCAGTTATCTGGAATTATTTTGGCAACAAGAAGGATTATTTTGAAACACGTGAGGTAACACAACTACTTTGTTTGACCATTTACATCGGCACCACACAGCTATTATACACCCCTGAGTATTTTTTCATATCGCAATATATATCGCAGAGTTTTTTTTTTTAAATCGCAGTGTCAGTTCTTTTCAATATTGTGCAGCCCTACTCCAAACAACTGAAAATATTTCTAACAATTTCCAGTCGGTTGTTTGCAGATGACAGTAGAGGGCAGGGAGTTAATAGGAACCACAGTAAAAATGCCTCTGCTTTGAGTATTATACTGTGTTTCCAGCTCAGCTTGACTCAATTCAACCTTTTTGGGTTCCCATTACGTAAACGAACCTGGAATCTGTTACCCGGCGCTACTTTTTTCAGTACTTGCTCAGCCAAGGTTCCAAAACAGGTGACGAGATACTAAAGCGTGATGAGTAAACACTGCAGACCACTGATTGGTCAGAAAGTTGTCTCTGTGTCACTGTGTCATCAATGCACAACATGCAAGTTAAAAAAAACAAGATTTGGAAGTTTATAGTAAATATACCAGTAGGCTAATCCATCATGATAGCCCACAACACTACACCATCGTCGGTGAGGAGGTTCACACATTTCTGTCCTTTGTGACCGATGAAAAAATTCAGCATGAGCTTGACGGGGCAACACGCAACAAGCGAGTTTACCAGCGACTCTCTGAGCAGACGTCATGGAAGTTACACGCAGAGTTGCAATGACGTCCAGGTACTCTAAAATCGGTAGTATCCTGGAATGGAAACAGTTTCCAGGATTAACACCTGGTACCCAAATCAAGTTGAGCCGGTTCCGTGTAGTGGAAGTGCGGCATTAGTGTCACTAGTCAATGAAGGTAGCTTCTTAAATCCACTGCAGTTCTATATGTATTGCCATGGTAACACTACAAGGCTTGTAGTAATATACACATTCCATACATTCACGTAACCACAAGAATATTAGCTAAAAGCTCAACAAAACACATTTTTGGAAAACAGAACACAAGCCAAACAACAAGCACTTAAATGAGCAAATGTCTGAAACAAGCTAACAGTCTGAGACAGGCGTGTGTCGTGAATTATGTAATAAAACAACAGACCAATGTAATAAACTTTGTATCGCTAAGCTAACACTAAGCAGATCCAAGAGTACACTTTTTTTTTTTTTTTTTTGCTGCTGAATCTCACAGAATGACACAAAGAAGAGCAAAAATGTTCGCACTATGACAGGATAGTCATGAATTTGCCGTTTTGTGATCATAACTTAGTTTTATAAGTATGTATCTTATGCTATCAGCTAGTCCATTGTCTTGTGTTATGCTGAAATGGTTCCCACTAGAAACAAATGGCTTGGGGTTTAACAGGTTTAGAAACTATAGGATTATTTATCAAGTAGCAATATTTACAGTTAATGAGGGGGGAAATGCAAGACCCTCAGAAAAATGGCTCAGCAACCTTTGTTTCAACTGCATTAATGTGTCCAAAAAACAAAACAAAACAAAAAAAACCAGTTACAAACAACACCACTAAGACTTAAATCACATTTAAAATTCCACAAAAGATATACCAGTGGAAAATGCTTATGAAGAAGGTGATGGTGAAGAGTGTTAGAGTAAGAAGGAGGTGGAATAAACCTAATTTTCAATAACTTCCATGTTATCAATAGGCTTCATATCTGTATTAATTTTTTTTCATAGATGCATTTATTATTTTTGTTTGGCATACATTTCCAATAAATATGTGAATAATAATGAATAATGTGAATATCACACTTCAAGTCTTTGCACAACAAATGACAGCATCGATCACATTGTGCAGAACAAACATCACTGTTGTTTGTCTTTGTAGACACCCTGTATACAATGACAGAAGGACAGTGTGTGGGTAGCTCAGCCAAACATCAGGAGAGTGAGTGGATTATGTCGTTTACTTTTGGATGGACCTGGGTGGTTGCATTTGGGAGAACAGCTCTATCTTATGAAATGAGATCGACATTTTCTAAATCTATTCTAAACTTTTATTGAGAAGGGGTTGCGAATTATTCTTCTGGTGCGAGGAGTTTTGGGCTACAACTATGGATTATTTTTATTTAATTTTTTATTTTTTTATTTATTTACTCATTATTTGTTTTGTCTAGACATTGTTAGAAGTGAGTCGCAAAGCTCAAGTTTGATCCACAACTATAAGATATTCAGTTTATTGTCACAGAAGAGGAAAGAAATAACAAATGTTAAAATTTAATGAGCTGTAATTAAAGAATTTTTACAGTTTTCTTTTTTTTAAATAAATAAATAAATAAACTAATGATCAATTATCAGAATAGATGTTGACTAATTTAATAGCAGACAACTAATTGACTTATTAAGATAACTACAGCTTTAATCATATTAATTTTCTAGTCATTTATGTCTCAAGGTATGACTATAATCAGTACTGGGGGTAGGATTAAGAACCAGTTCACGCTACAAGAAACAAACACACTAATTGCATTCATTGTGTGCATGTTGTGGATTTTTTGCTTTTACCCACAATGACCCAGTGCGACTTAGGTAGCAGTTCCCAAATGCATTTTTTCTCTCTATTTAACCTTTCTCCAGGAACTTGTCATTGTTTATTCTAATATTATCTTATATATTTAGCATTTTTAACTGTAAATCATGTATTTTTTCTATATTTAATTTCCTATATTTAATCAGATGTTCATGAAAATTCAGACTGAATTCAAAGGTTATTATATCAAAATAGAGAAAACTGAAGAAACAGTGACTTTTGTAGAAGAGGACTGTGTTTCCATGGTAACGACAGAGCCTCTGAGCCTCCAAATGGGTCATATCTAATCACCATGAAAAGATGAATGACTGTATTTTACATTAATTATTTCCATGTATTGACAGGATTAGTGGATCAACGGGTATTAAACATTTCAGATCAGTAGATGCTATTGGTTACTGGTGGAGGTTTGGGTCTTCATGGGTTAAATGTTGTTAGTTAATGGTTAGTTTTGCACCTGAGGTTACTACATAGCTTCAGTTCATCTTCGAGTGAATTCAAAGGTTACAGAGTTCTCCCCAGACGATGGAACAACAGCACTGTCCCAGTATACTGCTAGCTTGTGTCGCTATACTCAGGGTGTTTTTTTTTTCTATTTTCCACCAATAATTTTGCTAAAATCTACTGAAATCCATCAGGTTTGCAGCCACACGCTCTATTTTCCAGCACCATGATGCTTTTCCTTTGAAATCTTATGGAGTTGCATCTGTCGAGAGGTTTTAGCGTGAGACTTTCTTCCCATTGGTTGGATAGAATGTAATGCATTAAATACAGCACTCTTATTGGTCGGGATCTGACCACATGTAAATTTGCTTCCTGTTTACATCCAGACCATGACCAGACCAGACCAACCATGACAAAATGCAAGCATTATACGAAGCCTGATGATCAGAGAATGATCTCTGCATTTTTTGTTGCGTCTTTGGCGGTAACCACGTCCCTTGTAGCCAAGGAGGAGTGCCCAGAAAAACGACCCGGGACACAAGGTCACATGTGCTGCCAAGGGACTGTCCAGGGGGGAGCAGGTGACTATAAATTTCTGGGGAGAACCCTGGGTTATTATATCAATATGGAGAAAACTGAAGAAAAAGTGACTTTTTTAAATCAAATCTATCATGAACTGAATGCGAACCAAGTGTGTCCATCCACTGGCAACGTTGTAGAAGATGATGGTGTTTCAATGGTAACTACGGCGCCTCTGAACGTCCACATGGGTTGTATATCTGATGACCATGAAATGATGGCAAACCATATTTTACACCAATGTATTGATTAGTGGATCAACAGGTATTAAACAGTTACATCAGTAGATGGTTTTGTTTCCCATGGAGGTTTGGGTATTTATGAGTTAATGCTGTGCACAAACATGATCCATATACAGCTGCATGTATGTATTACATGCATGTAAAAGTCAGCTTAATATAGTGTTTTTACTCCCTTGTGTGCAGGATCATGTTTTGTTTATCACCATGCATAATATTGTTATAAAATTAAATAAAAAATGAAATCTGAGAGGGAAGTGAAGAGCACTGACGTATGAAATGAAAACTATTTGTGCAATTTTAATTTTCCAAAGATTGCAAAAAACAAAAACAAAAAAAAAAACCCCAGACTTACACAAACAAAAGCCTAAGCAATAAATGCACCTTTGCTAAATTCACAGTGAACAGTATTTTTGCCCAACCAGCACACTGAGAAGCTTGGGTGCAATTTAAAGAACCCCTCAATGCGATCCGATTATTGCATTTTCTGCAGTCCTAAATCTAGCTAATTCATAGTCACGAGTGATGTTCAGTCTTTTTTTTTTTCGCCCCACTCTGTGCTAATCTTTACAAACCAAAGAACCAGAAGAACCATTTACCTGAAAAAAAAAGATGTAACAATTTCCCCCTCATTAAAAATGTAGCTGGCAGTAGAAGCAGGTGCGAGCCTTAAACAGCCCTCTGTGGTTGGCTGAATGGCTGCGCTGCCCCTTAATAAGCTCCTTCAGACAGAGATGAGAGAATCCGACCGTGGATGAACAGCTCAGTATTGTTCATTTGAGTGGGTGGCATGAGCTCATGCAGGGCAGGCCACGTCCGCACACACCAGAATGCAACGCGACGAAACCATCGACATCTCCAGAGGCCACTGAAGTTTTCAACTGATGAGCCCATGATCATTAGGACGGATGCAATAAGCTAATTACCACCATGGAGCTTCATTTACAGACTTTCTGTTTAGGTGTATTCTGTGCAAATGAACATGTGTAGGGAAATCTGCATCAGAAGATTTGATGTCTTGACATTTGTAGTGTGTCATGATTACAGCGTCAACAGTGATGCCACGTATAATGGAGCTTGTATAACAGCCTGGAACCTGCTGTGGATTATCCGACACCTCCTGCCTCTGCAGCTGTTGGTCTTATTGTTCTGCCTTTCAACATTTCCTCATTATGTCTCCATGCTGGATAATCATATGTACATGGGTCCCACTTAACTACCAGTCATATCAATCAAACAGGCATTGGCGTGTTTATAAAACCTACAGAGTATATTTTTATTCCGTACCGTATGTCATATTTTTGGATTTTTGCAAACAGCTCGTAAACAAATATGACCCCTTAACATTTCAGATGGTGTATCTGGCTGCCCAGTGCATCAGAAAATAGTCTTATCTGGGAAGAAACAAGCCGGCTCTGTTTTCTATCTCCTTATGTTATCGCTTGCTCTCTTGTGATGAAGTCTCGCAGTGCACTTGAAGGAAAATAAGCCGGAGCACAAACTTGGCAAGAGAAATTCCCATTAAAACCAGATCATTCTTATTGTTGAAGTAAAACCTCTGTCTGCTTGTCACTGCTTTTGCTGTCTTACTTTGGACTGGTGAAATAACACAAAATTGAGCATCTAACAGCAAATAAATACAGAAAAAAATCAGAAAGCTGAAAAACAAATTACCACACCAAACCAACTACAAGCCACACAGACTTGTGCTCATGCTGTTGTGTCCAAAGAGTTTTTCACAACCGTAATATTGTGAATCTTCATGGGCATTATGCTTGGATTTTATCATGAGTCACCCCCTCAAATGTCAGATCTTGATCCGTCTCAATTCATTGCATCCTTGGTTTTAGTAGGTAGATAAAGCTGAACTCGTTCTAATTTCTAAAGTTCTTTTAAATATTCATGAAAATTCAACTTTTATGTTTGTTTATATTTGGTTTGGTGCATATGTTATGTGTGCACTTATTTATTCACTCATCTTCCATTTCCCATTTCGAGAACTTATTGTATATACGCATGCATCTCACTTGACCTTGTTTGAAATGTACTTGTATTTGAAAAACCCCAATTTAAAAAAATAAAATAAAAAAAATTCAACCATTTGCTCAAGAATTCCAAAAATATGCCAATAGAATAGACCTTGTTTTTCCATAAACATCTGAGCATGCTCTGTTCACCCCCATCAACGGTGTAATGGGGGCAAATCAGAGCAGTGACTGAGACAGAGTCACTATAAAAATAGACGGTTTGGGCTTTTTTTTTTCCACTCAAAGTCTTTTTATTGATATTGATGCAAGAACTATATAGAGATTATGTTACAGAGAGGAATCAACACAAACAAGAACAGTCCCCACCCCCTGTTTCCCACCCATGTTCCAAAAGAACCCCGCCCCTAACAAAAAGAAAATAGAAAAAAAAATTCACTGTACCATTTAGCAATTTTTTTTACTTAGTTTACCTTGTGTTTTGTTTTTTGTTTTTTTACTGTTATTTACAGTGTTGTTGGGATTTTCCTTTGCTGTTTTTTAGTATGTTTTTACAGAATTTTTATTAACATGTTTTTTGCAGTTCAACCAGGTGGCAAACAGTCCCAAAAAATAAAAAATACTGGGCTAAAATTCAAATACTTGTTGATCAGTGTGTTCTAGTTCACAGTTCATGTTCAACATCCTAAATCTCTTAGTGATGTACATTCTGAGTGCCTTATTTACTAAAAACCTGTCAAACTTCAAGTCCTCTCTTTGTCTTCTTCTATTATTACACCTGTTTTTGACGCTAAAACACCCAGTAAAACAAAACCACTAACGAAAAGAAACACAAACATATGTTCTCAAGCGCTTTTATGACACTTCTACAACCTGTTTCACTGAAATAACTGAAATAATTAAAGGGTTAAATACTCAGATGCATCATTTCAACACCCGTATCTGTATATCCACACCAGCCTTGTTATCCAGTAGGATCCTAAACCAATCTGTTAATTTATACTACACCATCATCAGCATATATAGATATACCGTCTTACTGTGTTCTTTAATGCAATCATTTGCCCCGTCTTGTCTCCAGATAATAAGATCATATCACGTTCCAAGTCTAATTAGGATACAAATGCATCCACAATACATTGAAGAGAAAGGATGGGAGTCCAGAAGTGGTTCCATATTGTCTGATCCACTGTAACTGTACGCCTCTCATCTTATCTGGTCATATAATAGATGCCAGTATGTTTTTCTCCAACTGCAAAAAAACTAATTAAAACTGCTAGAAATATGCAATGAAACAAAGCCACAGCTATGAGGAAGAAGTGGTCTGAAACGTGGCAGGATAACGGCACTGCTAGTCAAGAAAATTATCTTTTCAACTGTGATTTCAGCAGATTTCTACCTTTATCTGCAGCTACATTTCACAACGTGGATGGAATAAACTTGTGTTAAAACACGAGTACAGGAATTAAACATCTTAAGCGCACGTTGTCAAGTTTAGATGTAGATAATGAAGCTAAGCTAATGGACAACAATATGGGCAAATATATTAGGGCACAAGACATCTAAAGCTAGTAGGACTTAACTTATATTATCATAATTAAAAGTTCATGTCAATAATTATCATGAGAAGTGTCAAATCAATATTTCTTTTATGGTTAATGGCCGTGTTTTTCTTTCTGCCAAAACTAGACCGTCAAATTATTATTTATCATCAGAATGTGACAAATATTTACATTTATATTTGCACTGTTTACACTGGTACATGTATGTTTGCATGCGTTTACATTGTCTACACTATTATATTTGCACCGTTTACGCTGTTTACACTTGTGTGTTTAAAATTTTAACCTTTTGTACAGTATATCTCTAACTTACACATATATTTTTCTTTTTTTTCCTTATGTTTTTATTGAAGCATAAGAGACACAACATCTTCCATACACTTTATATGTGAATAGAGTTTCTGTTATTTTACTTTTCTTACATTCTTTGTTACATTTTGTATTTATCATATTATGGAGATTTAACCCATAGAGACCCAAACAACCCCCAGTGACACATACCATGTACTGACTAAAATGTTTAATCACTTCAGAACCACTAAACCTATCAGTACATGTCAATAATTGGTGTAAAATACAGTTTGTCATCTTTTCATGTTCATCAGATATGAGCCATTGGGATGTTCAGAGGCTCCATAGTTACCGTGGAAACACTGTCATCTCCTACAACATCAGTTCAACAGCAAAACCCATGGAGTTGGATCAATGACAGTGGATGAAGACACTGGTTTTATGTTCAGTTAATGACATAATTTCTGAAAAAGTCATTTTTTTCTTCAGTTTTCTCTGTTTTTCATATAATAAACCTCATAAAGCTTTTATGAACATCTACATGATCTGTGAATTGAATGTAGGAAAATATATGATTTACACCAAAAGATACAAAATACAGAGGAAAATATTCTGGGGGAAAAATGGCGATAAGTCATTTAAGAAAGGTAGAAATTGAGGAAAATTCATTTGGGAATTGCCATAAAAGTAGCACTAGGTCTTTATGGATTAAAAAAAAAGCAAAAAAATTACTTGTATGTGTTTACGTGCTTGGTGAATAAAACTGATTCTGTGACACTGTTAAACTACATTTCTGACAATATCTGATTTTGTCCTAGATTGTCTTTGGTTTCTAGGGACAACAGCTGCCTTTGACAGCTGCTCCATGCAACGTGGGATCACTGTACAAAGATATTGTCACATTTTTTTCATATTTTGCTGGGGACAGAACAAGGACATGGTTGACAAAGTCATTTTAGTTCAGGGACAACATTATAAATGAGTTTTGTCTCATTCGATGCTAACGCTAGCTAGCATCCACCGTTTAATTATCTGCTTATTAAAATAAAAGGTTCCACTTACCTTTATACATAAGATGTTTTTGTAGATTTTCAAAGAGTACTTTGCCATTACGGTTTCTTCCACAGATATGTAACAAAACTAACACAAGATGATTTAAAACTCAGGCTGAAGGAGCTGATTGTGGAGCAGCTCAACTATGCTCTAATCACAAAATAAATTCATTAACCCTTTCATACATACTGGTCACTACAGTGGACATCTATTCTACAGCTGCTCTCTTGTATATTCATGGGTTTTGTTGTTTTAGTTCCATATCAGCCATCATGGTCCGTGTACCATTCGTTCTTTTGTTTTTCAATTCAGAACCAAATAACAAAAAAACGGGAAAATGGGTTGTTAT
>JAQQZY010000012.1:28576578-28602664 GCA_030068375.1 Ostorhinchus rueppellii
CGCCCCCCCCCCCATTTTTTTTTTTAATTTTTCCGTCTTTTACTTTTCTCTTAGGGATGGAGCTCTGTTGGAGCATGGGTGGGAAACAGGGGCTGGGGACTGTCTTTGTTTGTGTTGACTTATCTCTGTAACATAATGTCTGTATAGTCCCTGCATAAAAACCAATAAAAAAGACTTTAAGCAAAAAAAAAAAAAAAAAGATGAAGTGATTAATTTACTAAAAAAAAATAAAGGTTAGAAAATCACCACAATTCAGCACATCATAATTGTCTTCATGATTTAACCCATAAAGAACTAGGGTTATTTTGTGGCAACATCTGAATTTGTTTTTCTTCTTCATTTAAGATTTCCTTAGTAACTTAGTATTGGTAGAATAAGTAGATGCTTTTGGGTGCCGGTGGCTGTTCAGGTTTTTGAAAGGCTAACATTAAATATTTGGTGGTGATACATTTCCTTTCAACAATTATTATAATTAATCATCATAATTAACCACTTTCCTCTTTCATTCCTCGTTGTAACGACAGCTTGGCTTTTGTTTCAGCTGCCAAGTCATGAGAGCTGTTTAACAACTGTCACGCCCAGTAATGACAGATAATGACACATATTTCCACACAGCACAGGTGTTTTAGCAAAAACATGTTATGTGTCACCCACAAATTCCCAATCAATCAGACACAATCATTTCCTTCCCTTCACATTTCTGGATTTCATTCAGGGGCCACCACGACTGGAACGTGTTAACATCCAATTACATGGTTGACACTGCAGCAAATCTGGACCTCATCATTAAATGCCAGCCTGAAATCTGGACACTTTCAGCGATCTGTGGTGAGGTTGACTTAAGCCCAAGGTTGACCTGATTATCTCACAGTACACGTTTGAGTGGTACCATGGTGTTCTTACCCCAGGACCTAATCTTTACTCTAATTGTGATAATGATCTGCTAATTGGCAAGCTGTTAAATCCAAACAGTCCTTAAGAGCAGGGTAAATATCAGGCAGTTGGAACACATACACATCTGAATTCAACAGCAAAAAACAAAACAAAACCCTATCCACTCAGATTCTTATTAGATTTTACTAATTTCTTTGCATTTATGTGCCATTTTCCCAATATGTTTTAAAAGCAGTGAGTCAACTAAACTTTAAACCAGAGTTCTGTAACACAAAACTCACTTTTTTTCCCATTTACCCAACATATACTAGAGAGTATTTAGGCCTACAGTTGCTATTAATTGTATATAAAATGTACATCAATCTGAATAACAAAGATTTAACTACAGACTTTATATTAAAGAACAGAGGAACCATGACTTCGCATTCTGGTTTCTGCCATTATATGATGTAGAAGTTGCCATGTTGGAAGTGACTATATTTAGACAAAAGGGATGGAGCTATAGAAGTCCAAAGGGACCAAGCTAATGCTAAATGCTAGCTGACTGATTCAGCTGTCAACTTTATTAAAGGGGTCATATTTATCTAAACCCACTTTTATTAGTACTTTACTTAACTACTTTTATTATTATTATTGATTTTCTACAGCCTGAAAAAACAGGTATGTAACAGATACACAAGTCTCACGTGTCTCACAGAGTGACAATGTGGTGACAGATAATTATGGGTGTTTTGTCCAGTGATGCTAAAAAAAACTAAACTTAGCACTGCAGCCAGAATGTGATGCATATCTGAGAGTCAAATATAACGAAAATGAGTAAAAACATGATACTGAAACTGGATTAATTAACAATAAATATAAAAACCTGGTTATATATTATATATAAACCTCATGCGTTTGAAAGACATTAGATTTATTCGTACTTCCTCATTGCTTCTTTTTTGTTTTATCGCTGACAAATTAAGTTTGTCAGTTTCTGTACGTTAAAACTTCATACACCAAAAAGTTGAAAAGTTAATGCATTTAACAAACCTACATCAATGAGCATTTTTAGGATTGAAACGTCTTTATATTTTGAGCATCCCAGCATCACAGATATGGGTCCCTGTGTCTGTTTACAATTTTGCAGTATCTGAAGGTGCAAACCTTTAGTATGTTCCTGGCATCAAAGGATTCTCTTTCACTCGTGGTTTGTCTTCCTGGACCGCCCGACTCTTCAACTGCAAATACACAAAACAACTCTGAGCAAATACAACACTCAACAAATTACATTACTGATAAAGTTATCCTCTAAAAAGTAAATGTTTACTCTGTGAAACTGTAAACAATAGCAAAGTGAAAGGTCATTTAGTTTTTGATATGGAGAGAGGACTAAATGACCTCGGGATAAAAATAAAAAAGCGTTTTAATAGATTCTAATTGTGCTTGTCCGTGTTCTGATAAACATAGCCAGCAGCAACAGCAGCAACATTGCCTCTAACTTGGGCTCTGTTGTTGGTCAGCCTAGTCCAAATCTGAGAACTGGGGCTGGACTTGATCCATGGCCAAACTGAATGAAGCCATTGTGAGAGTACTTAGAAAACACACAGTTGGGTGCACGTAAACAGGACTGTGGCCAAACACTGAGTACCCTGCCTGATGCCTCTCTTTTGGAATTTGTTGTTGTGATTGTTCGAGATCAAGCTTTGTCGTCACTGCAGCTCCGATCTGGGCCAACACTTAACAAGGGGACATTGGTAAATAAGTTCAGGACAGCAGCGAGTCATGTTCTCACTTTGCTGTTACATAGGCTGTGTTCAGAGATTAGTCAGCTCAGTGTCAACGGGTGTATTTACCTGTGGAGTCTTTTCTGAACAGTGTGTTCATCACAGTCCCGTGGAGTTTGACCCGGTCCCACTCTCTAACCATTAGTCCTACAGAGACGAAGTGTTCCACAAGCCGATCCGCAATCACCTGCAACCTAAAACACCCCCCCCACAAAGTTACATAGAAAGTTGAAAGAAACCTGAGGGAAGTATAAATTTGCAGTTTTCCTTAGGGTTGTGCAATATGATGACTGTTTACATTCTACTGACTCATACAGATCATGTAATTTTGTCATTCTATTCCTGTTTGTAACCTTCAAAGAGTATTTAATACTGTCAATCCAGTGGCGATATATGGCCAAATAGATGTTTCTGCTGATTGGATGACTGACTTTAGGGGTTTCTTTCCACGATAAGGTGGTATATACATAAATAATGCAACTAAAACAATCGTTTCTAAATGACTTATCTGAGAATTCAACAAAGTACAACCATAATATAAAAACTTTAAAATGTTTTGCCAATTATGTAATTTCTAACATTTATGCCAAGTGTCAACAAACATCTGATTAAGCATCCTACAAATCTCCATTTTAAAAGGAAGAATACTTTATTTTAGATCGATAGATCGATAGATAGATCAAATGAATAAAAAAGAAATACAACTGCAAAGTGGTAAAACAGAAGTGTAAGGTGCAAAATATGCTGTAATTATCAGAATCAGAAGGTGCAAAATGGCATTTAAGTGCAAATAGATTTAGGACCAGAGAGAGGCGAGTTATTATAGAATGTAATAGAACATGGCAGGTAAGGTTTCCTGAATCTGGCCGTTCCACAGTGGACCTAAACAGTCTTTTTAAGTAGGTGCTCCACTGTCTGTTCAGTGTGTAGCAAAGAGGGTGCTCATCATTGTCCATGAAGGATTTTAGCATCCTCCTCTCCACTTATTAAGTTTTTATTTAAAAGAAAATCTTTTATTTTGATCATTTAACAAACCCATCTATTAATCACCATTTTAATACTAGGAACTGTAGTGAAAATGGTAGAATACTTAACCAGAGATAGACCAAGGGTTGATTTGACTATTCACTTGGTGGCAACAGATGGTTTTAAAATGATCTGTACTGGCAGAATTTGATCTGGTAGTGGCTGACAGCTACTATTTGAGGTTTAACAACTGGAATTACTAAATTTGATGGAAAATAAGAGTTCAAAAATATTTTAAAAAATGGCACCTAGAATGGCTTTTTTTTTTTTTTTTTTTACAGTTAGTCTACTATTCCATTTCAGATTCATAGATTAGTCTCTTTAAGGTTCAGTGACTATTCAAGTAGATGTTTGGTGTTCGCCTGGGAATGTACATCCTAGTGACATCACACCCAGGGCAGTGTGACATTCCAGTGCAGAGCATTGGAATGTTGTGACAACCAGGCAAGTTTGGTGTAGCAGTTATTCAGTTTCTAATTAAGTCAAAGCCTTTATTTCACCAAAGTGTCAATTTTTTACAACTGAAAATAACTGATTAATCAAATATCAACTTTTTCCTGCTCCAAACTATTATTAATATATTTGCTTTTAAAAATATACTCAGTTGGCCTCCATCTTTAACGTAACTTTGTGTTCTACAGAAATCCATCAGCTGTCTCTAGTCTATCTGACCACTATATTTCAAAACTGCGCAGATAGACAATGACATCATGAATTTAGACTGAAATTAAAAACATTGCTTACGTGTCAGACCCATCTTTCACAATAACTTTGGCGTACAAAACGTCCACCATGCCCGGGTCATCATTCATGTACTCTATACCCGTCACCTCCAGTGG
Organism: Ostorhinchus rueppellii; assembly: GCA_030068375.1. Classification (NCBI taxonomy): domain Eukaryota; kingdom Metazoa; phylum Chordata; class Actinopteri; order Kurtiformes; family Apogonidae; genus Ostorhinchus; species Ostorhinchus rueppellii. Next base: position 28,581,104 of record JAQQZY010000012.1, read on the forward strand.
GATTGGTTTTCCTTCTGTGATATCCCTGATGACAGAAACACAAAGCAGGTCACTATGACACAGCTGATGTAACACTCAATGTCCGGGTTTAAGCACGGACATTTTACACTTTTATTACCATTTCCTTTAGACTTTTGCAGGGGTAAAGTGTCAGCCGTGGCTTTAAATTACATACAAGTGTAAAATAATAACTTTGTTTGGTCGTTTGCTCTTACCTGATGACACTCTGACACTCCTGGAGATGTTCACATGCTTTTCTTACTTCCATTTCGTTTAACAAAGCCAAAGTGCCGACTGTCAGATGTAGCTTTGAAGGATTCTGAAAGATGCTCCCCTCCACTCCATGATCCTACAATGTCAACCAGTTTGTGCATGAAGTGTTGAAAAAGCCATAATGTGCTGATTTATATTGTTTTGCTGTACCTGTGAACACTGTTGCAGAACCTCATCCTTAAATCTCAGGAACCCTTCTTGAATTTTAGGATCATTCAGAGGGAATGACAGAAAATGCGTGAAAGGCTGTTTTCTTCGGAAACTCTCAATGAGAACTTCAATGCGTGTGATTGCTGATGAAACAGCTGATTTATGGGGGCCTGTAATGACTGCCAGTGAAAAGAAGAAAAGGTGAGATCAACAGTTTCTACTCCATATTTTTCTCTACAAATACATGTGTATGAGTGACAGAGTATGATCAAAAATGTAATCCTCACCTATCTGTCCTTCCACTCCTTGTTTTGGGATGATGATAGATGTCTTTGTATCAGCCTCCAACCGTTTGCGTGTTTCCCCCTTTTTCCCAATGATGTATCTGTCAAATAGGTGCACGTGTTAGCCACAAAAAAATCAACTATACATAGAAACAGAAGGGGGAAGTCAAGGGAAAGTTAAAATCTCGTAAAAAAAAAAAAATGTATCACAATAATCTACACCAAACGTATATTTTTGGGTAGGTAATTACTTATATTTTCAGGAAAACATATTTTGAGACGAGAAAACATTCTTGAAAAAAGAAATTGAGGAGTTTTAGGAGTGTGAATGTTTGGAAAGTGACAGTTTTCTGCCATCATTCAGGATCCATTTCATAAACTCTCTAAACACTCTAAATTTATTCCAAATACATTGATATTTGACAATTATTTAACTTTGTAATTCTTGCAAAACATGGACATTAATATTTTGTCCTTCTGTAATGCAGTAGTTTTTGATATTTTTCATTCATAAGTATTTGACATGAAATTTTGCCCTTTGAGTATGTTTAAGATTACATTTAGACCTTTCCAGTTATGTGCAATATTTGCCTTAAAACTTATCTGGTTCAAAAGTTATGAATCAAAAAGTAGTGGGTTGTCCATCTGTGGTGCCATTGACCTTGCCCAGAAGTTTGGATGAAAACATACTTGTAAAGAACACTTGGGACATCGATGGCACACCGAAATCCTTTCTCAGTTTGTTCAATGCAGTGAATGTCACAGGTTTCATCTTCTGCCAGATCTTCACTCTCTAAACATCCAACAACAGAAACAGTCAGTTATTATAAACAACGTGAACACAATATATTTCATGTTTTTACATATATTCCTGGCACTCAGGCTTGAACCACATTCAGGAAAAACTTGGGCCAGGGTCATTTAAGGCTGCTAATAACTCAAAATAATTATATGATAATGTAATTTCAAACATAGGATGCTTGGAAATTAAAGGGAAGCGTTACAGATGGTAAACATTAAAATCAAAAGTGAAATAAGTGTTTGTTCTGAAGAAACAACGAATTGGTAAAATGTCAAATGCTGTTCTGTTTTCAATATGATACAGGTGGCAGATACTTTAGTTTTAATTTTCACATAACAACAAAGTAAGGCATAGATAACTTTTTGTGATGTTAACTACTGAAATTATTAGCCATTTTATGTCCCAAAATTAATTTTCCTTTTATTGGGCAATGGTTTGTGATGTTTCCGAGTTTGTAAAACTTCATCTGAATACATAAGCTGTCAGTGACTAAGAATTTTTTTTCTTTTTCATTTGTAACATACCACATGGTCAGACCATGATATGCTGTTTAGAGGTCACCTGGTTCCGTTCTCATTTACAGTGGGGCATTAAATATTTAGCTTTGGTGTGAAATCTGGAATGTGATTTTTGTTTGGGTTTAGATGACATGCTTCAGTGCATGATAAACCAGTAATATTAATTCAAAGCCACTTTACTCTGGCAGTTCTAAACTTACCTGGTGGCCCCATGCAGGAGAAATCCTCTTCCTCCTCATACTGTTCTTCTTTAATCAGATTTCGTCGATATATTCTTCCATTTATATTTAAAAGAGATGGACGTAAAACCTCCATTATGTAATGACAGTAAACTCAACGTAAAATGACACGATTACTTTAGCGAAAGTCCAGGTAACTCGTAAGAAATGTAACTATCTTGTGTAAAACACCTGGCTAAATAAGTAAATTTAGCTCTTCAGTTACAACTTCTTTAGCAAGCTAGCTTAGTTGCGCATACAAACGGCCCGTGCGTTAAATCTTCCACTTTACGACAAATGGTTGTTACCGGTTACGTATTATCAGATCTACAAATGATACGGCGCACCCACTTTCTGAAAGACTTCATACGTTGAGAATCCCAATGTGTTTCAAATCTATTATCAGTTCTACCGTAACGCGCCGTTAGTGTCGTAAAGTAGTTGTACTACATCCAAACCAACAACAGTATCCAGTGCGTGAATATAAAGTCATTATATATATCTTTAGGGCACTGACGGTAAGTTAAGTTGGCAGAAAATAGTTCAGATGATTGCATGTTGTCGATACTAACACTGTTAATGCGTGTTTATCGCATACTTTGCTCGTAGATGTGTTGTTAGCTTGGTGGCTAGCCACCCCTGTGCCAGTTCGCAATAAGAAGATGCAGGAAAAGCTAACATGCTAATGCTTCAGTGGTTGTCCTGATAGCTAGTTGTTTGGATGATTACTGAACTTCACCAAACTGCCCATATCCTAGTGGCAATGATGATGTCATTGTGTGTATGTGTTAATATTTTCTACAGCCATGGCAGCGTCTTCGTCGTCCTCCTCTGCGGGCGGAGTGAGCGGCAGTTCGGTGACTGGTTCTGGGTTCAGCGCCTCCGAGCTCATTCCCCCCCGGAAAGTCCTGTACACATACCCAAAAGGAGCAGGTGAAATGATGGAAGGTGAGTTTTAGGACAGGCCTGGTGTCTTTTTTTTCCTCCACAGCTCCAAAACACACAGCTATAAAGACAAAAGGCTGAAAATGTAAACAGATTGGTTGTCTTGATAAAGTTCCAGCACACATGACTATGAAACTGGTAGGACTTGTTTGAGAATTGGTCCTTGAGTCAGTATAAGCTTTATCTAATAAATCACTTATTGATTCATCCTTACACCAATGGGAAAGTTTCCTGAAAGGTTTCTCAAAGTTGTTCAAAAAACAAAAGGATTCCCCCACATTTATTAATGATAAAGTAAACTGGCTGTCCCCATAGTGTTTATGTTGAAGCATCTTTCTGTCTGTATATTAGGTTGTAATCTTACCCATGTGATGTGTCAGTTACTGAATACATTCCCAAATCTAAATGTGAACCTTTTCACTTTAAAACAACTTCCATAGCTTTTACATAATACTCCAGCAGTGGGTTATAGGACCAAAATCTTCTGTCACAGTATTAGTGATTTTATGTTGTAGTACCAGTATACATGAAAGTGCTGTAATTGTTGTGTAATTTCTTTATGAAATGATTTCAAATGAACATACTATACTTACTTCACCCTCCTTGCCTCTGGTGCCGCTCACACTGGTGTATGAATGTTTGGTGGTGGTCAGAGGGCCCATAGGCACAAATTGGCAGCAATGCCTCCATCAGCCTGCCCCAGGGCAGCTGCGGATACAAATATAGATTACCACCACCAGAGGGGGAATATGAGAGCGAATGAATAACAGATCAATAATGCAAAGTGCTTTGGGTGACTTGAAAAACACTACAAAAATCTAATCCATTATTATTATCATTAGTAATCATACTTGACTATTTTTCACCCCGTAAACACTTGAGTTAAAATTAAAGACGAACCAGTACAACTAATGACTCAAAAGGAAAGGTTTTAAGTTCTGCATAAGAACTTTATCACCATAAAAATAACCTGCAGTATGCAGCCTGTCAAGTAATCTCATGAATTCAATTTCTATACAAATGACACTAGTGTTCTAAAGTGCTCTGCCCCTGTTACCTGTGAAGCAGCCAGATCACAATCACATGACAGAAATAGGAATGTAAAATCTTAAGCTGTAGACGTATTTCCAGTATATACCATCACGTGGTATACTGTTCTATCAACCAAAACTTGTATTTACTTTTACATGGATGGCTAGATGACATAAATCATCTGTCGTTTAATGGACACTTAAAGCAGTTGGCAGTTTTTTCTGTTTATATTTTCATTTAGCAATGCTTCAAAACTTTTCTAGATTTAAGAAACATTTGCATAAAATGTGTCTCTTTTTCCAATGTGTTCCAACAGTTGCACATTGAGAAACAAGTGAAAAACATTCTTATAAAGCAAACAAATTTTTTTCATTCCAGCTAGTCTGGCTGGCTGGGTATGACTTGAAAACACGAGCAACTATTTGAAAAGAGTTGCCAAGATTAAGAGTTTGCTTGTGTTTGTTCTTTGTGAAGACAGATGACTTAAATGATCGCACAAGTGTCGCCCACTCACGTGTCAAACTTGCATATGTCTGGCATCCTACCAAAACTTTTCTCTGAGCAAACTTAGAAGTACAGCACAGTCGGAGGAGAAAGCAGCGTGTTCTGTTCAGTTTGTTGTTGTTCCATGCAAAGACAAGTGCCTTAAGTCACAGCATATTCCCTACATGAACAGCTTACACTGAACATAGACATCATTGAACTCTCAGTCGTTCAGTGTCATTAAGTCGTTAAAATCACAAGATTTATTTCATAATTTATATCCTTTTGACTGATTCTGTAGCTCTGTATTGCTGCTTACATAGCTTACCACCACATATAAGATTTGTTTGAGAAACAGAGCACTCATTCCTACTTTGCCTCTGTAAAATACACAAAGCAATATCATTGTTTGACTGAGGAACAAAAAGTGTCAGGAAAGCTACTTTGAAAATGTAGCTTTGCAAGTCACCAACTGCCTCACACACTTGAAGAAAGTGAACTAGAGCAAAGCAACTCTAGGGAGAAATCTAGCTTGGTTAACTAAAGCTGCATAGGAAAAGTAGTTCAAACTACTTTGTAAAAAAATATAAATAAATAAAAAAAGTGCAAGAACTGTCAGGTCATACCTGTTTTCCACAGAACTTGTGGAAGTACTGCATCAATTAGTAACCATCGGTGAATTCTATCACTTCTACATCAGTATGCAGTAACTTCTGTGAATATTTGACAAGAAATCGCAGTCTTGGCTAGTGACAAAGAACTGACATCTAATACAGTACACTCAATGGCCACTTTATTAGGTACACACCCACTGGCCAATTTATTAGGTATGCATTGCTGGCTGCCTTTAGTGGCCTGAATTCAACAATGTGATGGAAATGTTCCTCAGAGGTTTTGGTCCATGATATGAATCTCCCATACCACTACATCACAAAGGTGCTATTGGCCATGTGAGTATAACATTCAAGGTTACATGGTGCTTCATCCTGCTAAAAGGCAGAAGATGTCAACGAGAAGGGATGGACAGTTCCAGTAACAATACTCATCATATAGACTGTTCAAGTTGATTCATTTGCACCCATTGACAGATTTGTTTCACAAATAACAAAACGGTGTAGCATGCAGAATTATGGAAAAGTATTAGTTTATAATAAAATTTGCTAAAAGTACTCAAGGCACTCTTAATCAGGACAGAAGAGAAGCAAATGACTCATTAATTAATACTTAAAAACTCAAATAAGTAACACTGAATAAAATACATTGAAAAAGTAGATTAGAATGTGAATAAATACAATACTTAAACAACACTCAGTTGGTACTAAGACTCTCAAACTTACCAAAAAAATATACCCCCCCCCCCCCATCATAGAATACAACAGATCTTTATTGTTATTGTGCAACAGAACTGAAGTGCAGCTCAATAAAAACATCAATATATCATCACACCACCACTAGCCTGAACTGTTGATACAAGGCACTTGCACTGAATGTTGACGCTAATAGATATGTAGAAATCATGATTAATCAGATCAGACAACATGTTTTTAATCTTCTCTCGTCCAGTTTTGATGAGTCCATATGAAATATAGCTTCATATGTTTCCTGTTCTTAGCTGACAGTGGTGGTAGCTGGTGTGGTATTTGCTGCTATAGCCTATTTTGATTAAAGATTTGATGTGTTAAGCGTTCAAGAGATGCTGTTGTGCAGACCTCGGTTGTAACCAATGGTTATTGGAGGTACTGTTGTCAGCCTATCAGCTTAAAACAGTTTGGCCATTCTCTGACCTCTAGCATCAAGAAGACATTTTTACCCACAGAACTGCTGCTCGAGACAGTTGTGTGTGAAAATCCCAGTAGTTTAGCAGTTTCTTAAGTACTCTGGCCAAAACCGTGCCACATTTAAATCCACTTAACTAGTTTTCAAATTCTGATGTTCAGTTTTCATTTCAGCAGATATGTTTGGATTATTAGTTATCGCAATTAATGAACAGTTGAACCTAATAAAGTGGCCGGTGAGGGTATATTGAAGTGTGGTTTTACAAATTGAGATTAAAAACAGAAGCCAAATAAAATGAAAATCAAACATGTATTTATTCAATTAATGTTGGTTTATTTAGCAGGCGATGATGCTTATCAACAAACCAGATTCAGCAAAAGATGCCCACGACTAGATGTAACAGTCACCCTGAAAAGAGAATATACGAATGTAGTACAAAGTTAGCAAAATTATTTATAAGAATCAGGCAATAATTGAAAGAAAGGAGATTGTTAATGTCATAAAAAAGAACATATGATGCTGTTTTTAAAACAAAACAAAAAAAAAAAAAAACGGCCGTCACTTTTTTATTGTATTTGGTATTATTAGATTTTGCTGGGTTTTTTTCTTTTCTTTTTTCTTTCTTTTTTTCATTTAATCTTCTTTCAGTCCTATTACTTAAAACCTTTTACTGTTTTCTCATTTTTGTATACTCGCGTCCTATGACCCTTTTACTTATTAGACTGTCAGTTTTGTTTTCATTCTCTTCTGTCTCCACCTGAATATGCCCAACACGTACAAAATAATCATAAATAATCATTTATACACACACGCACGCACAAACTGACCTTTAAATAGCCCTCTGTCCTTGTTTCGCTTGATGTCTATGAACTATTTTGTCTTGTTTGGTGTTTATGAACTTGTATCCCCTGAAGTCTATGAATTAGTATGGCAGATGTTTTGTCTTTTCTGTTGTGTGTGTGTGTGTGTGTGGTTTTTTTTTTTTTTGTTACTCCTGTCAAAATGTTTGTCGAGCACTGAATTTAAAAAAATATATACATATTCCTTTCCTTTATGCCAGATTTATTCATTTTTTCAGTCGCTAACTATACAAAAAATACATGATTCTGATATGAGTCTTAACTGAATATCTCTAAGCTCCTCCAAAAGCAAACTTCAGTTGTACTTTAATCACATCTTGTTCACAACTCCCCAAAGTCTGAGAACAAAAGTACAAGGTTAAAAACAAATAGCTGTGGTGAATTTACTGCAGAGATTTTTTTTTCCCTCAAGAACACTTTTGTTTTCCAGTGTTGTTTTTCATGTTGTAGTCAGACTATTTCAACACCTTGAATGGCCTACTGACCCAAGACATAGAAATTGCGTAACATGTAACTTGAATCTGTTTGCGCATAGATTGAAGGGGCTCTATTTTCAGGTGTTGACTAAGCCTAACCTTGTTACATAATCCATAACAACATTTTGTTTTCTTTCCGTTTAGATGGCTCAGACAGGTTTTTATGCGAGTCTGTATTCAGTTACCAAGTTGCCTCGACGCTGAAACAGGTTAAACATGGTAAGACGGCGACTATATGTGCAAAATACGTAATGTTGCAATGAAAAAACTTGCACCCTGACCAACTGTTGCACGTTCTTTCAGATCAACAAGTGTCTCGGATGGAGAAACTTGCAAGCTTGGTCGAAGAACTGGAGGCTGACGAGTGGCGTTACAAACCTATCGAACAGCTACTGGGATTCACACCATCTTAAATAAAAATATAACATTGCCTTTGGTTACTAAATCTGCCAAAGAGAAAGAAAGGAAATGCATAAAAGTATCTTTTACTCTTTGATGTAAATTGTGAAATACTATCTTGAATGTGTGGTATATTGTTTTATTATTTTTACTATTGTATGCACATGGCACTGGTTTGTTACATCTGTTCTAACGTACTAAAAGAAACCCTCTTAACTAAAATCTCTATTAAAATGTTAATAGGTTATTATGAGTGGGTGTTTTTTCAGCCCAATCTGCTTCATTCTTTGGTAATAAATCCCCTGAAACTAGCTGTTTTTCTTGCAGCTTTTTCAGCCCGTCCTCTTTCTTAAGATCCTCGCTGCTGCTCTTTGGCAGTTCTTGGTGCAAAAACAAAGCAAGGTTGTAAATAAAGTCATACTAGAACACTTCTCAGGTCAGTTGCTATTTGTTTCCTTGTCATGCCCTTGATAATTTATGTAATAGCATGGACAGACAGCCAGTTCTTTGTGCTATTGTTTTGCTGCGTCTCATTTAGGTAGTTTTAGAGAAGCTGAGGTTTAAGGTTTTGTTTTCTGCAGTGCTATCTGTCTGCTTCTGTGCACTGTACCAAAACATCCAGAGCCTGAATGTTGGGCTGTCAGATTCAGTGTTTTTAAACAAATGAGGGTGGGATCTTGAACAGAATGTACTGTTCTGATAGTAAATGTCTAAGGACGTCCCCGCCTGGACAGTGCAGGGCACGCCTCTAGCCAGAGCTGCACTTTTATTTCAGTGTTTTCAAGTGAACTTTACTCCACAACAACTTTCTAGGAGCCTTGTTTACAAGTTATTACCATCTCTTAAAAGTTTTAAAAGTTTGCTCCCTTTGTATATGAGGCTTTTCGGAGCGCTCGGTTGTTTTGCCCAAACCAAAAAACTTGAGATGATGGCTCTTTAATTCACAGCGTCCCACTGAGTACATGCAGTTCTGCGCCTACACGTGTTTACCAGTTCCTCCCTGCCATAAAAGTACAGTCCCGCCCACGTCCCTCACATGTAGGAACTCAGGGTATATTTGGCTTCCTTCCAGACCTTCCCTCAGAGCAAAATATGAGAGTATCACATACACCAGAGTCATGTCAGAGGAGAACCAGTCACAAACAGTTACAAAGAACCAAACTGTTGTTGTTTTTACAAGTTTGACGGACTTGACTGTTTACTGTATTTCAGAGCAAAGTATTGCTTATTCCTGCACCATTAAATAACTAAACAGTGAATCTGCAGATTTCACATTCAAGTTTCTATCCTGCTTATCTTCAAATTGTGTTCATGATGTAACTGATTTGGTCTCATCACGGCCTCAGGAACGGCCACAGATCCATATCTTAAATTTGATAAAAATGTAAAAAGGAGTTAACTAAAGTTTGAGTGTTTACTACATTTCAGATGATGTTATTGCACTTTTTCTTGCAGCATGTTTGTCTGACAGCTTTAGGTATTACTTTGCAAATGAAGATTATCACACAAACTATATTAACAGTTAATAAAATATGCAGCTTTGGCATAAAACGGCTCATTAAACCAAGCTGTTTATACAGCTTTAGCTAGAGCAATCAGTTTATTGACAGGAAAATTAATCAGAGTATTTCAGGGTTTCAGCCTCAGGAAAATTCTGTTATTTTATTGTGTTTATTCTCATTTTGAGGTTTAGATAAACATTGTAAAGGTTCTATGAATAACTGTGTGGGTATTTGTGACTTTTCAGAGTTTCAACAATCAAAAATGTCAGAAAAATAATCTATTATGAACATAATTTAGTTGCAGTCCAATACAAAATAGTTAATAAGATGCACCTCACCTCAAAATCCCAGTTTAACATCAATGTATGCGTAAAAACAAGGTATTAATATAATGTACAACATCTTAATGCACTCAAGAGCCATTGCACTGCATAAAACTAAGTGCATATTTTTGCTGATTATACTTACAAACATACATTGAATAGGTTTGAATTATTACAGAGTATTTTCAGTTTGTTTTTCATTTAGAAAAACATGCTGCATTAAGATTGACACATCAGGTGAACTGCAAAACCTGATTATACCCTGCTCTTTTGTTCTCTAATTGTTTAATATTGCATCATTAGCAAGTCAGTGCAGAAATCACTCATATTTTCAGTCATAATGTATGCTTGTGTTTTATTATGCTGCTGGAGTAGTGTAATGCAGTGTTGTTTGCATGGCTGTGTGGCAGATGAAAAATTCTGATGTAATGCTTGAAGAAAACAGGTGACGTAATGTTTCACTGCAACACTGGCCCAGCTGAGGCCGAGCCTGCATAGATCTTAATGCCGCTCACACTTTAAAAGCACATACAGTAACAGAAAAACATATATTTATGCTTATGAAAGTGTATGACAAAGGTACACAGTTTGACCCATGCATGCTTAGACAAGCCCCTGTATATTTCTATAACACTGGGGTCTGCTATTCATCACCTCCCCAGCCCCCCTTTTCCTCCTCCTGTTTGTCTTTCTTCTCTGCTGGCATGTTACCAGGCAAAATACAGCGCAGATGGCGTGCCTCTCTTTTTGATTGGCTGCCTGGAGGGGCGGAGGCGTGGCTTCGGTGGCCCTATAAAAACATTGTTGCGAGACAAACCGCAGAGCTGTTCAGCTGTTGACTAGTAGAGGAAGTAAAGGGGGGTCAAGTTCAGCAGATAGTCGTTTTTGGAGACAATAACCAACAAAACAACTACCTTAAACACCCATGAAGAACGTGAACAGCCACGCTTAATAGAAAAACACGTAAGTACTCCTTTATTCTTCATAAATTGTATTGTTTTATTGTGAAAATGAGCAGTTTAAGAGCTGGTAGCAAGCTAAGATAAAAAAAGGAATTGACTTACGTATCTGATATTCTTTGTTTGCAACTTCATATTTATACTCATCCTTTACAGTTTTTTTTTTTTTTTTAAATGTCAGATGCTTGTTTCTTGTCCATATGTTGATTATTGTAGATTATCGTAGATCTCGATTGGTCATAAGTTTGTCCAAGGTTGCTTATCTTCTTGTTTCCTCATTAACAGTTGTCCACAGAAGCAGCTGATAGACTGATTATTGCAAGAGGACAGCCATGCCTACTTTGTCTGCACACACTGATATCCCCAGCTTGCCTCCTTCTCCAGTGGACAGCAGTCCCAGGAGGCTGTCCTGGGGCAAACTGGTGCAAAGACTGGCAGATTTCAGCAGCAGTATGGAGTCCAACAGTGGCAGCAGGAGTGATCTGTCAGACTCAGGTAAACAATAGTAAATGTTTTAACCCGAGATTCTGCTAAATTTGATTTTGCTTCTCCCTATGCATTGTAGCATATATTTAACTGATGTGTTTCCAACAGGATCTGATGTCTCTGGTGACCTGTCAGCTTTCAACGAGGACCTGTTTTATGATCCAATGGAGGAGACCATACTGAAAGAAGTAGTTGATCTCATTGCACGAAGCCTGAGGGAAGCGAAAGACTCGGACTGCGCCTTAAGATGCACCAAACTGCTCATCCCTGAGAAACTTCTGGAGCACATCGGCCGTGAGCTCCTTCACTTGGCAGCTAGTGAACCCTGTGGGTTACGTGGGGCTCTGATCGACCTCTGTGTGGAGCAGGGGGACGTCTGTGAGAGCGTGGCCGAGCTCTCTGTGGACCCCTACCTTGTACCTACCTTTCAGCTGACACTGGTGTTGAGGCTGGAGTCCAGTGGGCTTTGGCCTAAAATCCAAGGACTTTTTAGCACAAAATCTGCTTCTACTCCAGTAGTGAGACAAGCGATTAAACTGAGCACAGGCTTTCGTGTTATCAAGAAAAAACTGTACTGTTCTGAAGATTTGCTCATTGAAGAATGTTAAGACATGCAAACGCACTTGCATTAATGGACCAATAATACTTATTATCTGTTTTAAAGTGCCCAGTTAAGCTCACAAAAGGGCCTTATGAAATTACCATTATTGTTTGTTTTTTTTTATCATATGTGTATGTATGATGCCTTCTGAAGTGTAAGGATAAACTTAGATATGATATATCCTGTTTGTTCCAGGTATAAAGGAGCAGTTTAAGGTACGAGGATGGTATATTTGTTAAATAGGTATTTGGAAAGATAAGTGCGTACCTCAGTTTCTATGGAAACCATACAATGGCAGCTAGTTATATTGTAACAGTCATTACAAATCATTTTCTTTTACTCAAGCAATTAATTGAATTGTACACCAGTTGAACCATTAGGGACCTTAGTGATGGCTTGAAATTAAGAGCAAATACCGACCACCGCTTGCGTCATCCAGTGTTTGTGCAAGCTGCAGGCTTCAAGTCAAACGTAACTTTATTCTGTATCTGTGTAGATCTGTCCTGTATTTATTTATTTGATATTCAAATACTCATAACATTGCACTTTTTGTACTTTCATGATTGCAAATAAATTATTTTTTTAATCAGTTGAACCTCTTGCGTGTTTTTTTTTTTTTTTTTCCTGTCAGTGAAACAGAACTAAATGATCATTTCTTACTTTATAATGAAGTCTACAGCTTCTGTACAATTCTGCTACACCTAAATCAATCACAAAATAGGAAGTATAGGCCAAGAAACACAACAGGAACTTGTATGCAGTTATATATACTACTTCTGTTTGTCATCTTAGTCATTTAAAGAGCATGTGGTTAAAGCTTTGGTGGGGGACAGATACACCTACATAGAACAAAAAAGTATAAAAAATACAGCAGTAGAAATTAAACCAGTGACAGGTAATGCTTTTAGGCCTATTTCTGCAGACTGCACCATATGATAGTAAATACATAATGTAATAACAAATGAACAATGAGGTGCATATTAAGCAGCATAAATACATGATATGACAACTTTATCCGTCCAAAAGTTCCCAAACTCTTATATTTTAAAGATTTTAAGATGCTTTCTCCACAGTACTACTGGCCAAAAGACACATGACACCCCTATTTTACCAGTTTTGTTGAAATTTAAGCAGTTTAAGCCAGTGAGTGACCTGAAATAGAACAAAGGTAAACTGCCGGAGGTTAAAAAAAGTTTAAGTTACCAAGAATGTGAGAGTTAGAAAAAAAAAAAAAAAAAAGTGGAACAGCTAGCATGTTGTAACTCATAGCTTTGCCGCACTGATGGAAGGAAATGAAGCTATCACAGCATTTCAATTCCTTACAGCAAAACATTCACAAGCATAATTAGTTTAACTCCAAGTGGCTGCGGTCGTGTCAGTTACAGGATTTTGGCTTGTGTATACTGTCTAACTGGTTTGGCTGTCCAGGACACTGAAATGAAAGAGATACATTATTAATGATAGAAGGATTACCTGTGTTTTTCCTGCTGAGACAAGTCAAAATGTCCAAAGTGACAAACCTCTGCTCCTACAGTTCCAAGTTTTGTTGATTAAATCCTGTATTTGCATAAAAATGGTATTTGAATCCTTATCATTATCATATTGTCACAATCATTATTTTGACAGTATTTCGCTGCAAAAAGTTGTGTTCATTTGCGGTTGAAGGTTTTGGCAGTGACACAAGTTGATATATGTATTATTCATTTCCCACTAAAATTCTCTGAAACTTATAAAATGCTTATAACTGTTCTTCAGTGTACCTCAGAAATGTGGGGGACAAAAATCTAATATAACTTTAGTAGCACTGCTAGTGAAAACAGCATTTGTTTCTGCAAAAACTTTAATACAAATATTAAAATCATATTATCTAGAGACAAATAATAAAGGACACAGGCTATTTTAACCCTTAAAAGTGTTGATCTTTAAATTGGATAAACTGGAAGCGAAGGAGGTAAAGTTTCAAAGAAAAAAAGCAATAAATAATACAAAATTTACAAAAGCGGACCTTGCAGTTACTCTCTGGAAGAGAAATAAAATGATAGAAAATTAGATTAGGCACACTTGCATTGTAAAGCACACTCAATCAATTGATTGATTTTTAGAAGAAATGCTGATTTTTTTTGAAGAATAAAGGACAGAGTAAACTGTTTTATAGGCTGGACTTTTCCAAAATTAAAGTATCTGTGGCAGATGGACAGCACTGACTCACTAAAAGACAAAAAAAGGTGAAAAATTTGACAAACTGGCTCATAAGAAACCCAAACTCAAACAGTTTATTGATTTTTTAGTAGAAATCTTAGTTATTTTCAGGATTTGGACATATTTTCCGTACTTTTCCAGGGTATAATTTCTAGTTTTCAAGATACATTTTTGTTTTTAAAAAAGTCTAAAAAAAAAATAGAGCAACAAAAAATCCCAAAAGTAAAATGTTGAATATGTGTCAGATTCAGATATTTAGAAAAAAAAACCCCAAAGGTGTGAAGTTTGACAAACATGTGAAAAACAAATTCAAGTTAATACATTTTTAGAAGACATCCTTATTATTCTCAGGGTTCTTAGACATTTTCAACACATTTCCAGACTCAAATGCCAAGGCTTTTTGGTAGATTTTTGTTCTATAATATAAAACAGATTAGGTAATAAAAATATCCCAAAAGTAAATTATTGTCTATATAGCAGATTGAGAGCACTGACTCTAGGAGATAAAAAAAAAAAAAAAAAAGTGGGAAGTTTAAAAAACTAGCACATTAGAAACTCAAAAGTTAAATCATTTGTGGAGTTTCACAAGAGATGCTGATTATTCTCCGGGTTTCTACACATTTTCAGACTTACATTTCAAGACTTCAACACACCATTTTGTTCACAGAAGTATAAAAGACAAAGACAGACATCCAAAAAGTAAAACGTCGTCTATGTGGCAGATTGAAACCTGAAAGAACAGATGCAACTACCCACCAAAAACAGCTGAGTAAAGCCCTTCTGTAATATTGTGAGTCTGCAGTTCACATTCTGCACGTCCCCTTCGCTGTGAACGTGCACAGAGCCATGTTTCCGACCCCAGTCAGCTGGTCGCCAACATTCTTACGTACTGAATGTGCTGATGGGAGTGTTTCTGCACTGAGTGATGAGTCACATACAACAGCAGTTTGAGCATTCGTTTTTATTTTCTTCCAGGAGTAAAAACGTGGTGGAAAAAAGTGAGCGAGACCTTTATTGTTTCTCCAGTGTCATCGTCGAGTTTTTAAATAAATAAATAGAAATAATTTAACAATAAATAGCATACTATAATATACAGGATGTGACATGAAGATTGCTTTGACAGATGATGTTAATAGAGACATTACACTCACAACTACAACTTGTTAATGTCCCACAGTGTGGGTAGGCACGTCTCTTATTCTGTTGGCTTTTATTGTGAAGCTAGTGTATAATAATAATAATAATAATAATAATAATAATAATAATAATAATAATAATAATAATACAATTCAAGGAGGCAAAAGTTTAAAGGAGTTTCTTAATTATTTCACACACACAGCAACAAAGACTAATCTCAGGTGCTACTGGTGTCGGACAAACATGAGTGGGTATTCAGAGGTTTCACATTATTTCTGCATAGTTTCAGAAGTTAAAAATGTGCATCAGGAGTCACGGCCAAACTCACTTCCTCCTCTGATTTTTTTTTGACTGCATAAAAACAAAGAGGAAGCATTCAGAGTGGTGTCTAATCAGCTGCTACATAAACTACATCCGTATGATTGTATCTAAGTACGCTACGTTCTGGTTTCATACTGCGTTCTTGCAACAACAAAAAAAAAAGTGAACTTTGTCGTTCATTACAGCCAAAAATGGGAAGTAAATCCAACACGTCTTGGTGGGAGCTATTTTAAGTGGCTTTTCAAATCTGAAAACATGATATTAACACAATATATTAATTCAACATACTAATATTCCACAGGGTGGGGGGTCTTCATGTGGTTGATTTGAGTCTTGTTTTCCCAGATTTTCATTGGTGCTGGTTTGTTTGTGTTGCCTGTCGAGTCGTCTTCATTGTTAAAGCTCATTTATTTACAGCCAATATTTTTGTTCGTGTGGATCCTGGAACTCTAAAAGAGGAAAAAAACAATATAAGGAACATGCAGCCACAAATATTTAGAAGTAGCAGAAGTATGGTCAGCTTAGGGGCTTACTTGTAAATATGGCAGCAGCCTCAGCCGTGTGCAGAAGCTGTGATCTCGGAGAGTTTGGCGCAGCTTGGTGTTCGAGCCCTCTGAGCACGTTGGTACAGGTCAGTGTCTCCAAAATAACGAGCTCTGTATAACATGCCTTCTTCTGCAGGAAACAGGACACAGAGTTTAAGACGGGCCTTCAGTTTTGGGGGAAATTCTTCTGTCTTTGTCAAATACTGCACTGCAGTATTTGCATTTTATGCAGATTTTTAAGAATGGTTTGACTGTTTCATGCATTTATTGACTTTCTAACTTTATAAAATCTAACCTTTGCTGTTCATTTCATGATGTGATTATGCATGAATTAATTATTAATCCTATGTGGTGTATTCTGTGTGTGTTGTTTTAGCGCTTTTCAATTTTGCTTGGAAATGTGCCATATAGATAAGGTGCTATATACACTAAATCTATACTACTACCACCACCAGCATTTGTGTTATTATCATTACTAGTACGACTACTACTACTACCACCAGCATCATTTGTATTACTATTATCATTACTACTACTACTACTACTACTCCTACTACTACTACCACTACCACCAGCATCATTTGTATTACTACTACTACTACCAGCATCATCATTTGTATTATTATTATCGCAACTACTACTACTACTACTACTACTACTACTACTACTACTACTACTACTACTACTACTACTACTACCTTTATTTAACCAGGGAAAAAAAACCTCATTGAGATTAAAACTCTTTTCCAGGAGTGTCCTGGCCAAGATGGCCAGCAGTACATTATAAAATTGTTTACAGACAGAAATAAAACCTTCATGCATAAAAACAAAAACAAGTTTTCAATATATACAACACAAAATCAAATCAAACCTTCTAAAATCAACGTTGCTAAAAGTGCCCACAAAAATAAGAGAAAGTGCATCAGATAAAACATCTGCAGTCGGATGCTTCTGCCTCCAAGTCGTTCAACATCCTCTTGAAGGTGTTCACTGAAACCAAATCTTTAAATTTCAGTTCTATTTGCAATTCATTCCATGTAAATAGAGCTGCATATCTGAAGACTTTTTTCCTCTGCTCAGACAAAAAAAAAAAAAAAATCCTAAGAGTGAAGATTATGAGTGTCAGTGGTTCTGCGACTGGTATATACACTACCAATTAAAAGTTTGGACACACTCTCAATCTAAAATGTAAATAGTCATGAAAATAAAGAAAAACCAGGTGAGTCCAAACTTTTGACTGTTGGAAGAACCTTCACTTTTTGGGGAAGTTCTTTTTTTTTTTTAATCAGACACTGTACAATAATATTTCCATTTTATTCAGGTTTTAAAGAATGATTTGATTGTTCCATGTGATGGAACTGAATAACATATTCATACATTTCTGGAATTTCTAACTTTATGTAATCTAACCCTTGCTATTCATTTCATGATGTATTTATGCATGAATTAACTATTGTTTTTAAGCGGTGTATTGTGGTTATTTAAAGCACTTTACTGTTTTGTTTGGAAATGTGCTCCTTACATCTTATCTATATAGGGTTAGGAAGGGCCTTCACTTTTTGGGAAATTCCTTTTTTTAATCAGACACTGTACTATAATATCTTAATTTTATTCAGGTTTAAGAATGATTTGACTGTTTCATGTAAAGGAATTGAATTTTGTATTCATACATTTCTTGAATCTCTAACTTTATGTAATCTAATTCTTGCTGTTCATTTCATTATGTGTTAATGCATTAATTTATTGTTTTTATGAGGTGTATTGTGTTTAAGCACTTTGCAGTTTTGCTTGGAAATGTGCAATATAGATCAGGTGTTACACTACACCCATAAAGGATTAAGACGGACCTTCATTTTTAGGGGAAATTCCTTTTTTTTTTTAATCAGACACCATACTACAGTATTTCTATTTTATGCAAGTTTTTAAGAATGTTTTGATTATGTTTCATGCATTTCTTGACTATTTAACTTTATAAAATCTAACCCTTGCTGTTCATTTCATGATGTGATTATATATAAATTAATTCTTCTTCTTCTTACGTGGTGTATTGTGTGTTTTTTAAGCTCTTTGCCACTTTGCTTGGAAATGTGCTTTATAGATAAGGTGTTACTTACACTACATGTTAAAGGCAAATATTGTACTTTCACTTCCTTTGGAGATGACAATCTTTCATTTCCTTCCTTGCATTTTGAACTGTGTTTATTCTACCATGGCTAAAGGAGCTGTAGTAGTTCTACTTTAAAAAATAAAAAAAAAGCCCTAATAGTATGATTAGTGTTTAGAATAAAGAGTTTTGCCAAAGACGTCACTGTATTGTATTACAGATCTAGGAACCGAATCATTTACAGTAACGGGCTGAGGGATTTACATAACCACTAGAGGGAGTACTGAGTCACTCTGCAGGTCTCCCATGGTGAGAAAAACTAACACCTTTGACCAAATGAGATAGAAAATAACTATTTTAAGTACTAAAAGCCAGAAGTGCTGTTGTTTTCTCCACTGGACACAGCTGTAAATGAAAAGAGTGGTGTTTGATACTGAAATGGCAGCATTTCTTCTACACAAATGAGTTTGATTATGAGGCTCATGAAAGTATTAAGTTATTATGTGATGTTATTATCTTTGCCAAGTTGTCCAAACAGATCTTTAGTGCAGCTATTGACCACAAATCATAGAGAAAATGGAGGTGATTTGTGGTTTAACTGTGGCCAAAACAGAGCTAAGCTAACAGAGCTATAATGTAAACTATCAGCTGACGCAGACTGTTACAATAAGTGACTATGAGTTTTAGTTTGATGAAGAAAACTTGAGCATACCATAATAAACAATGAGCTTTAAACTTTATTTAGTGACTGATACAGTCTGTGGATCCGTAGTGTTGATTTGTTGGTGGTTTTGGTAGTCATACGTAAGTTCTGGTATGTGACTTCTCCCTACTGGTGAGAGATGATTTTGTTTTTTTGCATGTATAGTGGGGAAGTGAGACATATTTGGAGATGGATTCTAATTCCGGGTGTGATGGGATGTACTTTAGAGACACCCGTTTGGTTTTTAGGACGAAAAATGATGAGACAATACTCAAAACACAACACTCCATGTGTGGATGCTGCTGCCAAGAAGCTACAAACTATGAAACATGGATGCTTCACACACTTTGAATCAGATCTATTACGTCAGCACAGTTTGAAGGTGGGCACCCATGATTAGTCACCAATTGTGTATCTGAACAAATGTTGCGTTTGGTCATAGTCTCCCTTCTGTTCCTGCATTATGGTGTTGAGTAATGGGCTGATTCTGCAGAACATTATGCTGTCGCAGGAGCTGAACTTTGACATTTTGGATATAAAATGTCCTCAATTTATCATTTAATCAGATTAAATGTAAGTCAGAATAGATGGAGGTTTTGTTTTTGCATCTGACTTTTGGAAACAAAGTAAAATGTGGTAACTGCTTGTCATTTGATGGCAACAGTAAAAACATAGTTAGATTGTTTTCTTTTCTACTGGCACATACTTTGCTGTTTCTCCTTCCAGCAGTTGTTGCGAAGGTTGGAAATGTAGTCGTCCTCCACAGTCCTCTCCAGATTCTTCAGATTGACTCCGGTGAATTCCCTGGAGAACTGCTCCCCCACATAATATGGCACCTTCAGGTTCTCCGTCAGCCTCTTCTGCGTATAACCCGCTGACCTGCATGGAGATAGGACAAGGCGTGGGAGAGATGTCACGTGGCCGAACCCGATTCAGGGAGGACTGGTCTGGCACCGTTAACATGACTCAGGACTGATATGGCTGGGAGTCAGACCAGTAACTAAGTAAGTGAGTCTCAAATGTGGAGAGAGGCCAGACTCCTGGAGCCAGCACAGAGCTCTGTGATTATCTGGAACCGAGTGCAGAGGCACAAAATGGTTTTTAATCAACAATAAACCACAGAGTTGACAGAGTGAGTCCAATCCACTGAACAGCATGCCCGAAAATACTAGGGCTGCGCTGGAAATATTATTTTTCCCTTACGGATTAATCAAACATCAGGGGAAAATATTTCAGAGACACAGAGAAACAAGAAAATTACTACATTTGTCAACATGGAACTCAGGTACAGACTGAATTACTTCAAATATCACAAAAATCAGAACAACAAATGAAAAAGTAGGTGGAGCTTACTAATACCCCAACCCATTGCACAACACTTAGCTCCTCCTGCTCACTGATACCCTACCTACCCAGGGATTAATTGAGTGTAAACTTTCAATCTTGAAAATTCTCTTTTAAATAATTTGAGTATTTGGCTCGGAGCAGAAATCTCCTTAAACCCATATCTCTGTTTACTGGGGGACAAATCTCAGTTACCTAATATAACTAAAGGTAACTTTTCAGTCATTTCAGTGGGTACAACAACAACTTGTCGAGTCATCTTAAGACATTGGAAAACATTAGAAACTCCACAGATGAAAGAATGGGTCTGTGCAATGACTGACACTGCATCCTATGAATGTATACGTAGTAGGATTAAGTGATGACGGAGGGGAGGGGGTGACCCTTTGGGATAGGTTTTGGGATTACATAAAGGTAGATAGCCATGAATGCAGAAATGTATAAGTGCCTGTGCAGGGGGGTGTGTGTATAGATATTAGTTGATGTTTTTGTGTATTCACCTTGGGTTTTTGCTGCCTGTCTTCGACTTTTGTTTTTGTTTATATTGTTTATGTTACTTTTGATCTTTTATGTTTATGAGATTCAGGGCTATGTCAAGTCTGTCACCAGATTTAATTGTGGTTGTGTCTTACATGTTTCTGTATGAAGAAACAGATTAAGAGTGCCATGTACCAAACCTTTGAAGAAGTTCAATAAAAACTTGAATTTCAAAAATAAAAAAAAAATCTTGAAAATTATCAAAAATGTGTAAAAAAAAGAAGAAAAAAAGCAAAGATTGAGAGAAAGGCACAAGAACATATGTGGGAAATATGAAAAGAATCAGGTGAATAGTGGCTAAGAAATAAGTTGGACAAATTTTCTGAGTTGAAATATTTAAAAATCCAAAAATTCTAATTCAGCCATAAATCTGTGCACTGCTTCTCTCCCAGTGGTAAAGAACATGTGTCAAATTTGAAAAGAATTCTGTGAATAGTGTCCGAGAAATCGTTTGGACAATTTTCTGGGGTTGAAATTTTCATAAATTTGTTTTAAAAAAAATAAAAGCGGTGGTGCAGTGGTTAGCACTCGTGCCTCACAACAAGAAGGTCCCGTGTTCAATTCCCGGGTGGGACCTTTCTGTG